>JARHVA010002340.1:1862500-1952500 GCA_037957365.1 Torreya grandis
AAGATATGTTCTTTGACAAGGGGCTGTGTGTAATATGGCTATGAATAAATTAGAATAATTGATGAGATTTGATTCTCTTTGTGGTTAGTTCATATGAGTTTATGTGTGTGAGTGTGTTTGTGTGTGATAGGTATTTGATAAGCTCTGTTGTTATGGGAAATATTTTATAATTTTAAAAAATAATTATTTTTTTCAAAATTTGAAAATATTTTTACATTAATATGAGCCCAATATGTGGATGTTATCACATTTTTGTGTGTCTAACTTATATTTCCAACATGTTTTTATCAAAATTCAAGCTTAATATAATTTAATGGATTGTGTCAAACACAAACAATCACTGCAGTTCTTTAGTCAATCAAAATGATAAATACAATACGTCATCCACTATTGAGGTCCTACCACAATTTTTGACAATTGTCTTCATGAATTCCATGGTGATCATGTTACTGAATACTTGATGCAAGTTGGTTCAAGCTTATGCAAAATTTTCAAGATCCTAATGAGAAATATCTCAAAATTAGCTTATAGATATGATTATGTAACTAGGTTTCTCAACACTTTTCTTCACACTTAACACAACAAACATATGAAAGTGGCATGAACTTCACAATTTAATTCCTGGCAATCCTATAAAATGTTCGTTGACATATTTGAAAAATTCATACTATGGTTTATAAAAATTGTACCCAATTGTTTGAACTACAAAAATTTGTGGTTTTTCATATGAAAAATAATAAGTTCAAAATAGGATCCACCTTTTTTCAAAATGTTTCGATCCCTCCCATAATTTGAAGCAAATCCTATATATAAAATGATTTGATCTTAGAAAATACATAAGTAAAAAAAAGAAACAATTGATATTGATAGTATTGCATGCCATGTCCTAACATTTACTACATTATCAAGAATATGATCTTTATAAGACTTGAATTTCACTTCATTTCTATTTTGATCGATAAGCAAAAATACAATATGTTATATACATCCATGTTAAGAAAAAAGAAGAGAAAAGATTGTATTCCTTGTCAAACTTCCTTCTTAATAGATTACATCCATTTCATAGCCATTCTCCATATTTGCTTTATTTCTTAACATCTTTTAACCATATATAAAACAAATGGTTTTTTCAAATTTTTATGTTAAGCATATTATTTTAATTTATTGTTTGTTTTTCACTTTTTTTATTTTTTGAGCCATTTTCAAGACACTTATTTTAGTCTATCGACATTTACATTGCATTTCATGCATTTGATAGTAGATAAACAATACCATCTAAAGAAATTTTTTATTTTATTTTAAAATATGTCATATAAAAGTTCTATTGGAGATTAAGTGGAGTATTATGTTTCTTTATGCCTATAATCCTTAAATTGAAATTCATTTTCTCTTTTCTAAACATTTAACTTGGATGACATTATAAAAAATGGGTTTTTCAATTATGATTTCCTTTACCAACTTGATCTTACGTGGTATCAACTGACACAGTATTAGAGGCAAGCTCTTTGACCTCCAAGCTAGTTGAAATACCAACTTTAAGAGTATGAATAACCTTAGATAAATCTTTCGTGCATTGAAGATCAATTAGAACCAAATCTATGTTTGCAATGTTATTTGATTGAGACTCGCTTTTATTTTATTTTTTTCCGGCTTCTTTTTTCCCCTCTTTTTGTTGGTTCTACAATTGTTTTGAATAAATCTACATAATGCATATTCATCAGCTTCAATTACCGTTTTTGTTCGTCGAATGTTCAAGAGAGTTCTAAGATGCTTCCTTATGGTAAAATTATTTTTCTCAATTGTTGTTCAATCATTCTCTTCTGGTTTGAAATAATTTGTCATGTCTTGAGTTTGTTTGACAAAAGAAATTAATTTATTTCCACCAGTTCTTCCAAGGTCTTCCTTAGTGAAGCCGTGGTGTCAGGTATTGTTTCCCTAGCAGCGCTCTTAATTTAGGACATTTGTCAAACATATCAAATGCAGGCTTAATGTAACCAAATATAGATGTTTGTTTGTTTATGTTTGGTTCCTTTAATTTGTGGTGTTTCTTTCGTATATCTGTTTTCTTGTTGTGATGCAAAGATTTTCTCTTTTTTCCATTGTGATAAATGCTTTTGTGGTGCAATGTAAATCTCAGCCAAGGAATGAAGAAGTGCCCGAATAAACTCCAAGCGTTCTGTCAAACAGTTCGCATACAACGATGTGTTTGGCTGTGTTTTATTTTCTTGACAGATGAAGGCATTATATTATATAATAATCCCTGATAATAGATTTCGTAGAATGGTAAGTTGGGATACGTACTAAGGGACAATATAATTTGAACCGTTGATTTCTATAAATATTTCCAACTTACAAATAATAGCTTATTACAATATCATAAGTTCAAGATACAAAAATATCTGCTAACCAGAGCGAAAATAACAAAGAAAAGGGTCCAATTATGTCCAACATTACCCAACATCAAAGCTGGTATTATCGGTCCCCCAGAAAAAAAAGGCCGAGTTTAGACAGGAAATACCAAACTACTAGGAATCATGCGTAAGGTTAATTATTGAGATTTGTTTTTTAATTGCCTCATAAATAAAACAAACAATTAAATTCTCTGGCTCTAAAGGGGAATAGAGAAAATACAAACATTTATTAAAGCCCTTTTAAGAGAAAAAATCATCAATCTTACGATCAGCGTAGCACTGAGAAATATCTAAAAATCCTCAAAACAATATTATCTAAGAGATTAATGCCATATTTTCATTGCCAAAGTGTGGGAGCCCTGCCATAATATCTTGAAAAACGAGTGGTGTCAAATACCATTCAATATATTAGGGAAAATCAAAATTAATGACCGTGGCAGAAAATACCAGAAGAGGTTTGTCTATAAAATCAATAAAATTGCTACATGCGCTTCATTTGTTAACCATTTCATAATTTACCCTATTTTTTTTCCCATTGTTTGAATTAAATATATATATTTTATGGTTTATTTGCTCTCTTAAAATAGGAGTGGATAAGGACGCCTATTCAAATCATTAATCAAACCCAATATAATCTATTGAGTTTGTCAGAAATAAATTTCGTTTTCAAAATCTTAAAATAATTGATATAGTAGTATTCATACGGAAAATGTAGTGGGGAAAAAAATTTCAAATGTGGAGAACACAACAAAAATATTAATTAATAATTTTGGAATAGATTTACATTTACAAAGTTCCACAAGTGAAATTAATTAATTATCATTACGGACACTTATTTAAAGTAAGACATGATATGGACTCAACGTCCTAAAAACACTTCTAGACTCTCAAATTTTGGTTTCAACAATAAAACATATTAGTAATACTAATTAATTTCTGGAAAATTTCTAAATTCTTTAAAATTAAGAAAATTAATATTTTTTGTCAATATTTATCAACTCAATATTATTAAATTTGAGTAAGAAGAATAAATATTTTAAAGGCACCTCAACCCTAACTATTTAGAAACCTGAGTAAAGAGTAAAACCTTAATATCCATGGAAAATTAAGTATTATATTATTTATATTCACAGCTTTGTATACCCTAAAGCATATAACATAACTAAAGCACTACAAAAGCGATAAAAATAAATGAACACATTAAACAGCTTTCTAATCTAATCATCAAAAATAATAAATTGAATTTCTATTTGAAGATCCATAAGTTTGTATCAATAGTGCAATAAACATTCTAAATGACATCGTTGCTTTAATTTTCTAATCCAAAATCAAAAATTTTATCCATTGTTCAGGAAGAAAATCTTTCGCTCTATTTTCAGATTTAAAAGAAAAAGTCTATCAGATATTGAAGTCACAAGATGATACATCCGCTGATCTATATCAATTTTCACATTTAAATTAAGTGTTTGAAAAAACATATATCTAAACATTTATAAATGTTCTTAGATACTCAATAAATCCAGCTTCATTTGTACAATAGATTACTATAAATATGTTTTTATTATTAACTTGTGATTTTAGGAATCGCAGCTGATTATTATATCTACTTTTGATATCCTGATAAAAGAAACACTACATATTTGATAACCTCATTCATTAGGAAGCAGAGGGAATAACTCCAATGTTCTCGAGTCAGAAGAATCTAACCAAGATTTCCTTCGAACCGCAGAATTAACTTCTTCTTCCTGCATAACAATGAACATCATTGAGAGATATAAGGTTTTCCACAGTCCATAATAATAAGTTCCCATGTTTATTCCTAAAAGCTCTTGCTACACAGATTTTATTCACAAACTTGTTTCTTTATAAACATTATTATCTTAAATAGATCATCTATTCATAAATTTAAGTTCAGTAAATTTATTGATAAAATACATGATCTGCTAGATGAGAAAGACATATTGTATGATCCTACGCACTGGTACAGAGCTCTTGTCCGATGACTTCTTCGGACGGAACAGCGAAGGCCATTTAGAATTAAACAGTGCAGGCGACTTAGGAGGCTGAAATAGACATATTTAGGTACACTACTACAAGAGGGGGGAGTTTGAGACGAAATTTAGAGATAAATTGTAATTTCATCTCTAATTTCTTCCGTTGTTATTTTTATTCAGTTTTTTAATAATATGTTCACTTTTTTTTTCCAGAGTGGGAGGCAGGGGACTAAGCGTGGGAAGGGAAAGGTGTTCCCCCTTATTTTTCACTGCGCTGCTTTTCCGCTGGTTGCATAAGGATACCCTGCATTTCTGTTTACCTAGCTGGTTGATCTCTTTCCTCAACGTTCGATCAGATTCAACAGTATGTTTTCATTAACTCTTCCTGCAATTTTGTCGTCAGATATGTGTATTTTTTCATATTCTCGTTTTCCTGTGTATGTTTGCCCTTTCTACCCCTGTTCTTGCAGTAGTTTTGGACCCCTGTTTATGTGCGAACGATCTTTAAACCTATCCCCTATTCTCTGTAATGCCCCCATTTGTGTATCATAATTTTTTTTAAATGACTCGTTATTTGGTAAACAATGTGGTGGAAAGAAAAATGGCCCTGGTTTTTTTAACAGCGCGGCGATGGTGTGCTAAAATCCACATTGTACTTGTAGCCGGTACAGGCGTGAAGGATTTAAAGACCATGTCGAGCATGGTATGGTAAGATTCAATATGCATTTCTAGGCTTGTTTGCTATGTATATTGATATATGGGGTATCTCTAAAGATATCTGAGGAGTTGTTCATTGAGGGGTTTTTCGTTTTCTTGTTTTTATCTGTGGGTAATACAAAACTGAAGCAGAGCAGACCACTTGGAAGACAGGTTACAGAGAACAAATTCAATAGCTTTATCGCGGGTAAGTTCTTTAGGTTTTAAACGACTTTTTTGGGATTTTAGATAACCCCAACAAGAATCCATACTGACATGGAACGTATCTGTTGGGGTTTTAATGGGTTGGATGATTTGGTGTAGGGAGTGATGATGAAGGGATTTCTGAGGAGTTGTGGCATGCCTGTGCTGGTCCCCTTGTGACTATTCCTCATGTTGGTGAAAGGGTTCTACTTTCCCAAGATCACATGGAATAAGTATATGTTGATGGGTTTATTTAAGTTTACTTGTTTTCCGTGTATGAGAGGTTTAGAGTCCGAATTTGTGTTTGGAATTGTTTGCAGGTTGAGACAACCATAAATCAGGGTGTTGATCTTCGGATGCCCCTTTATAATTTTCTACCCAAAGTCCTTTGCTGAGTCATTTATGTGTAATGAAAGGTATGTTGAACCTATTCGGTTAGTAATCTTAGTGTTATTTTGTACAAATTTGGGAAGGCACAAATGCACATTTATGTGCTAAAACTGCGATGGACATAGATATGTGGTCTTTCTTATAATCCCACTCTTTTAACATATTTTTGGTTTAATTTTTTTACCCTTTTTTTTTTTGGGTTTCGGATGTCTTGCTAGATGCTTTGCTTGCATTCCTTAACTATGATTTTTGTTTACCATGTTTTTTTTATTGAATTTTTATTTTTGATTGTGGGTTGATCTATTTTATAGGCTAGGTAGGACACAAATAAAGTTTATGCACAAATTAATTTGGTCCCAGAACCAAAGGTAATGTAATACAACCATTTTATGAAACTAGATTATCCATATATTTAGAATATCTTAGATGGGTGTTGTAATGATAGCCGGATTTTGTTTATTGTATCAAAATGAGGTCTGTAGTTATTTGAGTCCTTCACCTAATCCACCACCAAAGAGGACCATGCATTCTTTGGTAAGACTGTCACCGTCTCTGACACTAGGACGCATGGAGGCTTCTTAGTTCTCAGCCTGCATGCTGATGAATACCTTCTTCCTCTGGTTCGTTATCCAGCACAATGTTATTACAACCATCTAAGTTTTTCAAGGAGGGTTTTTTGGGGTTATAATTTATTTTTTATTCAATTGTTCAGGATATGAGCCACCAGCCTCCCACTCAAGAGTTGGTGTCCAAATATCTACATGGGATGGAGTGGGGTTTCAGACATATTTTTCGAGGTGGGTATCATTTTACTACTTTTTACCAAATGGTCTCTACTCCTTAGAATTTCTGCTGCAACAGTAACCTTTCAGCCATCAATGTGTATATTATCTTTGTATGGGTTATGTTTTTTTTCATTTATTTATCACATGATAATCAGTATATAGTTCAAGGGGATATAATTTATAAAACCATTTAGAACAATTGATCGATTTCAATGGGAAAACCAAGAGAACGAGGTCACAATTTCCTCACAATCTAGGCATAATTTCAATTGGAAATCTAGGAGAACCAGGTGTGTTAGAAGCACAGATTAATGTGGTTGTATTGCATTCATAATCATGTGGATAGTGGTTATAATTTAAACTATGAAAACAAAAAAGTCAAGGACAAAGATCATCCCAAATTCGTGATACTATTTTTCATTCATGACCATGAGGATAGTGGATAAAAATTCAACTAGGAAAGCAAGAGAAAATTTCAGAAGCCAGTGCAAAACACGTATGTATCATTTATGTAGTCACTGGACATGAAAAAGCAAAGGATAACTATATATTGGCAACTGTGTCTGTAGTCTTTTTTTCCGTCTTTATTCATAATATATGTTACCCCTAGCTGTTGGATTTTAATATTTTAATGATGATTGATTGTATGTATGCAGGTGGCTCTAGATGGGAACTTAGTTTCTTTCTAAGCTTTTGTGTGGTGAATATTTTGCAGCTTGGAGCTCCAGACTTTAAGGATAATCAGTTATGATTTATCTTAATCGAAGCAACTAATTGGATGGGTTGTTTGGAAAACTCCTGTGGTAAGGTGTACTTGTATATGGTGCCCTTGTGAATCTCTATTTCTAGAAATATTCTTTGGTTTATATCACTAAAGCACCATGGTATATATCTTTGGGAAACTGAATTCTTATACATCATATATCATCAAAAATTCATTTTGTCGTTGAATAGGACTAAAGCAAATGATTTGATACTAAAATGCAAACTTGATCTTTCAAGCTTCCCTCTCTAATGCCGCTACTTTCGGCTTGTAGGAAAGACATGATATTATTTGTTATGGTAGTCAGGGAATGGAACCTTTTTATTTTCTTTCGAGATCCTCAACAATTATGGGAGGTGCATAGAACTATGGCCAAGATGTATAAAATCTGTGGCCAAGTTCGGGCGTAGAACTTTGTGAAGTCATAAGTTCAAACTATTCATAACATGATTATCATCATTATTTTTAATATAGAACTATTGGATGTCAAAAAACATTATTAGCCAGGGCCTATAATGGGAAGCTGGACAATCTAAGAACACACACGAGTTTCTCTTTTGTGTTGCCATGTCCCACAGTTGGCTGTTCTGAATCACATACTATTGTTGAATTTCACTTAACTAGTAGTTTGTTTTTGTTTAGTCTTTGTGTCATGATATATTAGATTGTGAAGGTTGAAATACTTGGGAAGAAGGAAATTAGAAGACTAAATCAGGTCAAACTAGTATGTGATGAAGCCTATAGATTTGTAATCATATTTAATAAAGTATTTGATTACTTTGCTCTGTGGATTTTTTATGAAGATGATAAAACATGACAATAATTATGAACAACATTATTGCCACCAAGTAGGAAATATTCTCAGCCAAGTTCAAATTATTTGTTCCATCTAATTTTTTCAACTATGCTCTGCATTCTTACCATATTTTGAAGTGTCTTTACAAAATTATACAAAATCTAAGCGCCTTCCTCTGCTTGTAATAATGCTTGATCTTAGGTGCCTTTACAAAGTTAGTTCCTCCCCAAATGCCCTAGTTTGATTTTGTTGTGTGGACTCAAAATCATGATTCATGTGTTATTTGCTTCTAAGTTCTAATATGGTCTCATTTATTCTAGTATCTAGTTCTATTATTTTTAAACTCCTTGATAATATTATCAATATACACAACAAGATGATATTAGAAAGCGATAGGATCCCAGGATGGCAATCCATAGGATTCAAATTTGTAATAGTTTTATTTGGAATAGGCAATAATGGGTTTTTGATCTATAGATGTTTTGATGTTTAGAAGATACAGACTGGTTAAAATTTTCCCCTTGAAGAATGCAAGGCATTTATTATGCTGCTTCTCTTTTTTGCCCGCTAATGGTCATAACAATGAACCTCTTTCAGCTATCAGAATTTCCCAAATGATCCCTGTTAGCTCCTTGGACTCTTTCTGAGTATGCAATGTTTGCTTTTTGTAATTATTTTTCCTAATTATCATAGGTTGCTTTTATTTTTGTCCTCAACTACAAAACGTTTCTCAAGTAGTAGTAGGATTAATAAATCTACATATACAAAACGTAATGTTGTTGAACCAAAGCCAAGTCAAAAGTTTGCAGGACATTGGAGAGGGATATATGGTCACCATCGCCTGGATACAGTGAATGTATCATATACGATTGATGAAATTATTGCAACCAAACTGTTAGTTTTATGATCAGATTTGAAACAATCAGAAAATGCAACATAATGAACAATGAACACAACAATATACCCTGGGAAAACCATCCAACTTGAAGGGAAAAACCTAGCAACAATATATCTCTAATATATTGAATAATAAGAACAACATTTTGCTTTACAAAGAATTATCTTTCTTATATTTCATGAACAATGAGAAATCACTCTATATATATACAAGTGAGAGGAAAGAGACACATCTCTTCAATTTCCCTGTCAGCCTCCACCAAACAAATTATGTCTTAAATAATACAATAAGTTGGGCTGGAAGTGGGAGCCTGACGCTGCTCCTTCAACATCAACACTCCCTCTCAGCTAAGGAGGATACTTCCAGCTACATAAGACATATCACCTCATCGTGATGTCAACCACAATGGATACAACAATGCATAGTATGTACAAGTGTTCATCACTTTACATGATATCCACCATGGTTCTTCTATAAGCTGGAATCAAGAGATTTCATCTCAAACTTCTCTCACAGAGAAGAACTCGTTATCAAGGGATTTCGCCTCAAACTTCTCTCACAGAGAAGAACTCATTTATCAAGGGATTTCACCTTGAAATTCTCTCACAGAGAAGAACTCATTATCAAGGGATTTCACCTCGATCTTCTCTCAAAGAGAAGAACTTGTTATCAAGGGATTTCACCTCAAACTTCTCTCACAAAGAAGAACTCATTTATCAAGGGATTTCATCTTGAACTTCTCTCATAGAGAAGAACTCATTATCAAGGGATTTCACCTCGATCTTCTCTCACAAAGAAGAACTCATTTATCAAGAGATTTCACCTCAAACTTCTCTCACAGAGAAGAACTCTTTATCAAGAGATTGCATCTCGATCTTCTCTCACAGAGAAGAACTCATTATCAAGGGATTTCAGCTCGAATTTATCTCATAGAGAAGAACTCATTATCAAGGGATTTCACCTCAAACTTCCCTCACAGAGAAGAACTCGTTATCAAGTGATTTCACCTCGTTATCATATCTTTGGTGGCTTCTATAATAGATCTGTTCTTGATTTCTGTAACACCATTTTGTTGAGGATTGTAAGGGACACATAACTCCCTCTTAATACCTACTTCAATGCAAAAGTTATGGAATTCTTCAGAGGTGTACTCCCCTCCATTGTCAAATCTCAAAACTTTGATTCTCTTCCTAGATAAGTTCTCTACCTGAGCTTTAAAATCTTTGAACCTATCAATTACTTCTTTAGATTCCATGGCACAACCTTTGCAGGTACCTTCATGCCCCTAGTTGAATTTTGAAAGATTCCTGACCATCTTCTCCATGATAGGTAGAGCCCGAAAGTGTAGGTGAGCCAACCTTCGATGCCAAAGATCACACAAGCTTGAAGAATCATGTACAAATGCTTGAAGTGGCATTTTTTTAATTAATTAATTAATTAATTTATTTATAGTCCCAACAAATAAAGGAATAACACAAATGGCAATCATGAATTCGTTAAACTTAGCCTACTCATTTGGCATGTGCACGTAAGGCCAAGATGATTTGATTTTTTCCTGCATATCTTGAATGAATCTAGTGATGTTTGTAAAAGAAGAACCTCCCACCATCACTACCTTGGTTTTTGCCTCCTTTAACTCAACTACCCTATTCTGTAGCTCCTCACTCTACATCTTCTCTTCACTACAGTCTCCACCTCTTCCCTTCTCACCAACCTACTATCATCCACATCCATGTCCTTAAAATCCAAACCAATCTTCCATATCTCTTTGGTGAATCTGCAATTAAGGAACTCATTGCTGTAATAGGGCCAACCTAACAGGGGCACTCCCATGCTAATACTCTCCAATGTAGAATTTCATCCACTATGCATAAGGAATCCCCTCACCAAAGGATGTGCAAGCACTTTTAGTTGTGGTATCCACCTCAAAATCAATGCTTGATCTCTGGTTCAGTCTTCAAAAAACCTCATGCAAAATAGCAGTTTCTCCTTCAGCTATGTCTGAGCAGAGAACCCACAGGAATGTGTGCCTGCTCCCTTCCAACCCAAATGTCATCTCTTCTAATTGCTCTTGGGATTTCATCGCCAAGCTACCAAATGAAACATATAACACAGAGCCTAGTCGTTGCTTATCTAGCGATTCCAGGTAACTTTCATCTTCATCCCACATACTACTCTGGTTTGAGATGTCCTTCCCTTGTAAAATGTTTGGAAGAAATATAAGACCTATTGCCACAGATGGACATCCATTAATGGAAAGTGCCATTGTGGCCTCTTTTCCTTCCAATTCCTCAAAAGTGTTGATGATAATGTAGTCCCCTTTATTCTACATTTGTGATTCATGTAACACTAATTTGTAGACAAGGTTAGATTCATGTCATTCGTGGTAGAAGGATATCATATCAGTTGGCCATATATTTGTATATACAATATAGTATTGCTGCAATGACAAATCTGATCATAATCTTTTTCAAACTCGCTCTGATACCAAGTTAGTTTTATTATCGGATTTGAAAAAATCAAAAAATGAAACACAATGAACAATGAACACAACAATATAACCTGGGAAAACCCTCCAACTTGAATGGAAAAACCCAACAACAATATATCTCTTATATATTGAATAATAAGAACAACAATCTGCTTTACAAAGAATTATCTTTCTTATACTTCATGAACAATGAGAAATCACTCTATATATATACAAGTGAGAGGAAAGAGATGCATCTCTTCAATTTCCCTGTCAGCCTCCACCAAACAAATTATGTCTTAAATAATATAATAAGTTGGGATGGCAGTGGGAGCCCGACACTGCTCCTTCAACATCAACAAACTCCTTAGTACATTTGAGTTTGCATTAACTATTTTTCTTTATTATTTATATTATTTTCCTCTTCAGCGATATCTCATTGAAGTATGTTAATGAAGTGATAACTTAGTTGTAGTTCTAATTAATGAGGTTTGAATTTAACAAATAATATATTAATTGTCTTGTGAGCTAGGATTTTCGGTTATTGGATTCAATATTGTTTTCTTTGAGTACTTCAGTAAATCATTTCTGTTAGTATTCCTCAATTTTTATTTATTTTTAAGTGTGAGTAGTCCTATATTTTGTTCAAGTTTCAATATAGTAGGAGGCTAGGATTTAAATGGTACATGTTTTTTGTTTTCTATCATGTCATTGTTAGGATTCTGTGAATTACAAGATTTATCAATTGAATGCTCTTACAATTAAGGTATCTTACTCATTCTAAGTTTTTGTTATTCAAATCCACTTTGAATTCAAGCTGATATACTTTTCTATAATATGATATTAGTTTAATCATCATTATATGTTATGTAACTATGTTTTAAACATTAGCTAAGGTGATGTAATAAAGCTATCTCATAAAGTATTAATTCAAATAGAACTTGATCAGGTATAAGTAAGTTATGAAAACTTGGTTCATGTATGTTGTCACATGGTTGGCTGACCACAAGACATTTATAAAATTTACCATGAAGAAACATATGAGGAAATTTAATTTACTAGCGCTCTGTGTGGTTTTGTTTGTGGCATGAATGTTTATAGTTTATAGTTGAAATTTATGTCATATGAACTATGAAGTAAATGTATCACTTGTGAATTGAAAACTTGTTTAATAATTATTTTCCTACCTTTATATATTTTGGTTTTGTTCCATCACCTCCCTTACTAGATGGGGGCACTTCCTGCATGGCTCATTTTCATTTGTTAAAACACAATTAAAGCCCTTTCCTAATAGTGCCATTAGTTTCTTTCATTTCAAATTTGATTATGTATCCTCACGTTCAACATGTTCTTGAACTAATTGTTGCTTTTTAGTTGCATCTTCTTCTTATTCTTAGTCAATTATAATTGGACATTCTATAGATTTATCTGAATTCATTATTTCATCAAACTACATTTCTACTAATAATGATCTTGTTTGTATTAACATACAATAGACAATAGGAGTTTGACCTACCATTTTGATTAATAACAAAGCATGTCTTGAACCTATCTTCCAAATTTTATCTCACATTAGAAACAAATGCATAAGTTGAACAACCAAAAATTCATAATTTTTTATGGAGATTATCATCTACGTCTTACTTCAAGTGTAATATTATGTACTGCTTCATCAAATAAAATGTTGTGTAAATAGCTTCCAGGAAAAACTTGTTTTATAGATCCATGATTTGGACCAAAATTTTGACTATTTCCTTAATAATGCATGTATAATTATATTAGTAGGCATGAAAACTTTTCTAT
Organism: Torreya grandis; assembly: GCA_037957365.1. NCBI lineage: Eukaryota > Viridiplantae > Streptophyta > Pinopsida > Cupressales > Taxaceae > Torreya > Torreya grandis. Next base: position 1,875,711 of record JARHVA010002340.1, read on the forward strand.
CCTTATTATTTTTATTCCTGGCACTATATGTTCTATTCTCATTATAATATCTTCCCCTTTTATCTCTATAAAACTACACTTAATTATTTGTAATAGTTTGTAAGTGAATTTCTTAAGCTAGGAACAATACTACAAGGTGGGGTGTTTTGAGACAAAAGTTAGAGAGGAAATCATAATTTCATCTCTAACATCCCTTCCCTTATTTTTTTATAATTTTATAATTAGTATTTGTCTTTGTATATGGCATTTTTCCCATGTTTACCCTAATATACTTTGAGGCTTCCAGGCACCATTCAAAACAAAGGCTTGGTACCATTTATAATAGTCTCGAAATGAGTTTAGTTTGTATTTGTATGGATGAAAAAATGAATATATGTTTCTCATTTCTTTCCATCCAATTCTATGGATTATTGTTGTTTACTTAGGACTACCATGCCATTGACCCTGTTTGACCCTATTATTCTTTCTTGGTATAGGGACTATTTCTAAAAATATAGATGCATTGATTTAGAGTGGGATATGGACATCCATCAATGTAGTGAGAGATATTTTTTGCATTATGATTTTCGGGGTCTCCGTTCCTTATTTGATAGATCTTTTTTTTTGAGATCAACCTAAAAATCAAGGAAAGAGGAAAGAGGTCATTCCAAGAAGCTTGTACAGAGGACACTGTCAGGGTTTGACTATTGGGTGTTTGTGACAATAAAACACACTATTGGGCATTTGTGATAGAAAAACACTTGCATCTATCAATGTTCAAGTGCCATGACTTGATTGGTTCTGAATGGTATAACTTTTCCCAAATCTATGTTTTGGTTATGTTTTTAATTATTTTATGGTTTGGAAGTGGGTTTTATTTTTTAGCATTTCAAATCTTATTTGACTGTGTTTATTTCTACAATTGATAAAAAAGAGGTTAGTTGTATAAAATAATATTATAGGACACAGAGTAATACCCATTTTTATGTCTTTTTATGCAATCAATAATGCTTAATGTGTTGCATATGTTTAGCATGTATTTTATTTTTTGTCTTTTCTTTTTACATGTTTTTATTCATAAGTTAGAGATCTATTAGGTTTTTCTTCAAATCTTTGTTAGTAAGGTCAAATCCTAGATTTACCTTGGTTATTATTTTTGGTTTTCTATCTATTTATGGAACTTCACACAATGGTCACTTTAGATTATGATCATATGGCAAGCAAAAAATTATTTTATACCTTTATTTTGTTTTTGTAAATCTAATAATTTTTTTTCTATATTGGAAAAAACATTAACCCAAAATTCAATTATGATTAAAGCTTTTAGTGGACTATTGCAACCACTATAACCATGACTATAACTAAAACAAATCAAATACATAGTATAAATTTTATTTCTTTAAGAAATCATCAAATCATTTGAAGTTGACCTAAGATTGAGTTGAGACTAACACAAAATAGTTGGCTGAAGTTGAGCTACTCATATCTGTGTGTGTTTTTTTTTATTCCCTCTTACAATTAATGTTTTATTATATATATTTTCCAAATTACACAGTCTTGATGAGGTATTTAGAGTTTTCCCTTCACATTCATCAAGCAGATAATCTCACCCCCTATTCTGGTTTTTATATGCTTCAACTATATTTCTCTTGATATACATGTTTTATCAAGGAGACTCGTAATAGTATGCTTAGGATTTTTGCATCATCTATGAATCTCATAAGATTTAGGTGATTCAGATTGTTATTATTCAAGGTATTTATAACTAGTTGAGAATTTGTTTTTTGATATTATAATCCTATGGTTTATTGCCTAGTTAATAATGGAAATACTAGTATCCTCTAAATAGATAAACACTACATCTCCATTTGACTCCCTATAAATACTATCAAACCTTGCTAGTCTTGGGTTTACTTGTGAAGCCCAATCAAAGATTAGTTTTAAGATTCTAGGTGGTGAAATTTCCCACTTTAGGTTGCTCAATGTCTCTTCTTATTTTTTTTTTGGTGACTTCCTTATTTTGTACATATGTTTTGTTACTTGCTTATATGTTTTTATTCATTCTTTTCCTCAAATATTCTATGGAAAAGGTTTTTTCCTAAAATATTTTTCTATTTATTTGTTTTAAAAATTCCAATGGTAGGACCACCTTCCCAATATCTCAATTTTCACTTGGTACTATATTATATTTTCATGGGTTATCCATCAATAAATGTTTATTAAATAGTTGACCTTATTGATTAAAAGGGGAAGTTTTATGCAAAATTTACCATAATTTCTAGATAAAAAAAGATAGTATACTATAATATGATTAGTTTTACAGGGCACTCAACCAGTCTTCGCTTGAGCCAAAATCAGTGAATCATTCATAGTACTAGGGAGATGTTTGGCTTGCACAAGTAATGTTTTTTTATTATGTCCTTTATTTAAGTTAATAATTTAGTATAATTGGGATGATCCATCGACAAAGATTAACATTGATGGTTTGGTCTTTCACTTTGATGTCAAATTCATACTATGTAAACAGTTTAAAGTTATATGTACTAGGGATGTTTATAAGTGCTTAGGTAAAATGTTCAAGGATCTACTTAGAATCTTGCAGTTTTGCTTGTTTGCACATTTTGTTTAAGTGTTGATTTGATGAGATGCATTATGAAGAATTTACTTCCATATAGCAGACATTATTTTTGAATCATCTAAATAAATTATTCTATTTAGATTCATTTCATGTAAGTACTTATGTCATTCGATCATTGATGCCCCCCTCATATAGAATATATTGTGTGTATGGTATGATATATTTTTTTGAAGACTAATAGGTATATATTTTATTGTCATTTGTAGATGATTTATGTTATGGAGCAAATGATTTATCAAGGTGGATGAAATAAAAGCTTGAAAATAGTGGGGAAAAATACATCTTTAAGAATTTTGACATTTTCTAGGCAAAGGTAAGATACACATGTTTCCTTATAATTTTTTTAGTTAGCATTATTCCATTATTAAAATGAGATTTTATGGATATGTTATATTTATCGCACAATGTTTAACAGGTATCAAATTTCTATGTTCTAGAAATGTTTGCTTCCAATATATCAAAACATTATAGTGAAAATAGTAATGAAATAAAGTAATAATATGAATTGGATAAATATACTATTAGTCCAACAATAATGAGTAGCTAGTGGGACTCTAGATAATTAAATATTCACACACTTGAACACAATCACATGGACACACTTGCACACATAAAGATATAATTTACAAAGAAATATTTCATCTATAAAGTGTTTTGTTTTATATGTATGTATATATGTATTTAGTAAGGATCATTCATGGACATAAGACACTTTAAGGCCTACACAGGGAGCTTACAAACATGCTATTACAACATATAACAAGAAACATATTATAAACATCATTTCTAAGAAATGTTTCTGATTCGTAGGATCCCATAGAGAGGGAAAGCGAAGAGCATATATTTTTTTGTAAGACATAGACATAAAAGTATAACACTACACTCGACTCAGGGCATTCGAGGATTATGACATGAAGAAATAATATTTATAATATGAAATGAGAAGATCAATGGTCGACACAAAGATGCCAAATCAATGAGTAGAAGGCAAGATGCCAAAAGTTAGTGGGTTATGGGCCCACTACGTATCACCAAACACAAAAGGATGAAAATAGAATTTGTCAACACAGCTGATAATCTATCACGTTTTAAAAGTGGTAAGGTCCATAAATAACAAAAGAGGATTATTGTGTTCACATTCACAGCTACAGAGAGACCCCATAACTATTCATTATATCAATTTAATCATCATCATTGAATTCATATTCTCCTTAAGGAGAATAATAGTTGTAATCATCAAAATCAAAGTCAGTGTGGTCTACTTACAAAGTTTAAGGAATACCTAAAATATGACCACCAGGTGTAGGAGGAAACACAACTTGATGACTTATAGTGAACCATTTCTAAAGGGCTGCTAATGGTTATTTAGGAGCTAAATTAGCATGTAGATTAGATTAAATTTTTTGAATTGAAAATATTTCAAATTTAATCCTAAAAGGTATCCTTAAAGCAATAAATATATTTTTAACTTGATCTGGTGGGATATAAATAGTAGGATCATCATAATTCTTCATTAGCATAATATAATCCAAAAATTTAAATAAATAATCTAGCATTTCAATAGCTGACCAAAAATTATTTGTAACAAGATTAAAACTTAGCCATAATGTAGACCATTGAATCAAGAATTCAAAACCATTTTTTCAAATGAAATTCTTAAATGGATTATTTATACCAATAATCCTTGGATTATTGTCTTCATGATATAACATTACTGTTGAACACACCATTTTCTATCAGGTTCTAGAAACTAAGATGTCCATACCAAATGAGTATTATTGAGTTCTATAGAGGCTTCATGAGATTTTATTGTGAGGGCATTGATTTCATGAATTAATGTATTAGCAATAGATGGAGTGGATCTCCATATATGTTGATAAATTTTTTCATAAACTTCAATAATTGTTACTATCATGATTGACTGCTCTGAATTAAATTCTCTAGATATAAAACCAACAAGATAATTCTTTTTTCTAGGAATGTGTTCAATAGAGAAATCAAAGTCTGACAGAAATATTTCCCACATGGTTAACCTACTCAGAGATCCTTTCTTTAGATTATCAGTAGAATGAAGAATACTCATAAAGTTATTCAAATCAGATCTAATAAGATATTTTTTTGGTCTCACAAAGAACATAAAAGCTTGAATAGCCTTGATAACAGTAAGAATTTATATATGATTAGAGTGATAAATGTTTTGAATCTATTTAAATTTTCTTAAGGAAAATATGTAAGGTTTTTTTGAACCGTCTGATAGCCTTTCTTTTAGAGCTACACCCCAATATAGTTCTAAAGCATCTATTTCAATAATTTTTTAAATCATTACAAGGTAAAACTAAAGGTGGAAAATTTTGACAATTCTATTTTATTCTTCAGATGGCATTTATCATTTCACTTGACCATGCTAGAGGATTTTTGTTATCTTTTTATTTATAAGTATTCTATCTTGTGTCATATTGTAATAATAACCTACTACATAGTTTACACAACCAAGAAATCTTTGAAACATTTTTTAATCCTTGAGGTCATCAGGAATTTTTTTAATATTCTTCAAAACATGTTCCTAAACTACAACTTATCTTAATTTTATAGTGACTCCTAAGAACTCAATCTCATCTTTGAAAATTGACATTTTTTTCTCAGATAGAACTAAACCATTGTCAAATACGATTTGATAGAATTGTTCTAGATGTTTTATATGATCTTTAGGAGATTTAAAAGATATAAATATATCATCTATGTAGACAATAATAAAATCAAAATAAGTTGAGAAAATTTTATTCATCATGTCTTAAAATATGCTAAGAACAATCTTTAAGCCAAAGGGTAAGACATATACATAAAGTGACAAATACAGTCTTATACTTATCTTATTTTACTACTTGTATTTGCCAAAATCTTAATTTTAAATCAAACTTACTGTAAAATTTACTTCTACTTATTCTCTACAATATTTCAACTTTTGAAGGAATACGATGATGAATGGGTAAAACATATTTATTAAGAGCAACATAGTTTATGACTAATATTTTCTTTCCCCTTATCTATTCTAATCTTTTATTTACATAAAATGCTTCACAAGACCAAGAGCTATTAGAATCTCTGATCAAACCTTATTCCCTTAATTACTCATTTTTAGAAAATATTCTTCTCTTAGTGAAGGAGACATTCTTGAATGATGTGCTTTGAACTTGAGTTCTATTTATTTAACATTTTTATCATTTACCATCTTTATTTTAATTATATATTCATGTATTTTTCTATCTCTGAGTGCTAAGATATTTTTAGAGAAGTAATTTTTTTAGAATTTTATAATTATTAGTTCAATACTAGCATGACAAAGATTTACCTTTTATTGTATCCATCTGGTATCAACTGATTTCTTTGACTTTTCTTTCATAGAAATTCTATATTCATAGCTAGATTTATTATATAAAAAATCTTTTTTTACAAGAATTATATCATGTAGCTCAGTTGTAATGAGATAGAAAGTATTCAAGTTATCTGAAACAATCATCATTTTCTACATTCACATTTCATGTTGTACTACCTTAAAATATTAGATAGATAGAGTCACCAAGCATAAAAAGAATAATTGTAGATAAATCTAAAACTATAGTTTTTCTATTGAAATTCAACTTATGAAAATCAACTTTTCACATATGAATAAGAATAAAATGATATCTAGCAAGAGAAATATCAGCACTTGTGTTAAGCAAGACATCTAATCTATATGATATAAAACCATCCCATTTAATCTAAATTTTATATACTAGATTATTAGTGTTATATACTGATATCTAATATATATTTGAATTATTATGAGAGATTTTCCCCCCTCAAAATGAGATTCTATCTCAGTGGTACTTAGAGCAATTATTCTTCAAAGAGTTGTTCATGTTCATTAGCAAGAGCTTCTTCTTTTATAATATCCTAAAATTTAGTTTGAGCTTTAGCTACGAAGAGCTACAATTGATAGATGCACTTCTTTCACCAAGTAGCTATATCATATGTGTCAGATTGATACGTAGCTTTAACTGAAAAAGTTTTATGGAGCTTAGACTGATTGTCTTAAGATAAAATATCCATTTGTCTTTTTTATTTAGCTAAGTAGAGAATATTTTTGCTCAACAATGACAATTTGTTACTATATAAATATTCTTTCAGAGATCATATATGCAGGAATTTTTGAATATCTTTCTTTGAGGAAAGATATTTATTGGGATAGAGTTAATGCATCTGTAAAAGAAGTAAAAATCATATGAATCTAAAATCCTATATCAGAATCATAATTATATGATTCATCTTCTCATTCAGTGTCAATAAAATTCATATTTACTTTATTATCAGATTCATCACTATTTGATGCTTCTCATAAAATATCTAACTCATATTGAAGGTCATCTTCATTTGAAACTAAAACATATTCATCTTCATTGATTCCATAGCTATTCATAAAATTAATATTATTGGATTGTTTTATATTATTAGGGTATTTACTTGCATAATGATCACCTTGATAGATGAAGAATTTGATTGCTTCTATTGGAATCCATGTTATATATATATATATATATATATATATATATATATATATATATATATATATATATATCCTTCTAGGACCAAATTTCCTTTTTTCAAACTTGTATCTAGGCTTCCAAAGCTTAATATAATTAAATTCCTTCTCTGAGGAGCATTTATAAGAATGAAATTTATTATTTTTTATACTATCTATATCTATGCACATCTATACAACCAAAATTATGATTAATAAAAATACAAAATTTTGCACCAATCTATTTATGAAACTTCATAGTTTCTTTTTGTGCCTTTTTTTTTGCACATAAAATTTCATTTACTTTTTTAATATTTTGATTTTATCCTTCCAAAGGACATAGTTAGAAGATCATCACCTATACTAGATTTATACTTGGTAGCAAAATATTCAATGAAAGATTCTATATACCTAATTTTATATGCTAGATTAAAGATTTCATCAGTATTATAGAATATATTTTTCATATAGCATTTATATTCATCTAGCCTGTTCATATCACATAATTAAGCTTAAATAAACCTTGTTTTGTTTGTTTTTTATCATTATCATGTGTGAAAACACATTCAGAAAGTAAAGTATTGTAGAGTGTAGAAATAGGTTCTGGATGAGTGTATATACTTTCATGAAACACTAGACCACTAACATCCCTCCATTTTTTGATATTTTGTATGAATGCATTTGAAATTTTTTGACTAACATTGAAGGGATATTTATTAAGACCATGAATTTGTACATTGGCCTAAGCTATCATTGCATGAATCATTTCCTTCTTTTTTTTTGGTGGTTCATAATTAAATTTATAGAAGAAAGGATGAAGACTCAATGTCCTTATTTGAGAATCTAGTGGAGGTTTAGACTTTGAATATTCTTCTATATCAAAATAGATTTTAGTTTTCATAGATTCAATCTTAGCCATATCTACTTGAAATATTTTATCAAAAGATTTCTAAGAATTAGGTAGATTTTTTGATATAGATTTTTTGAATGACCCTCTTTGTATCTTTAAAACATTTTTACAAGAATAAATATTTTGACTGTAATCAATGTGTTCTGTGACAACATTTTTTGGCTATTGCTGAGAAGATTAACCTTTGTCCTTCAATGTATCTAGAATATCGAGAATAAAAGATAAACTAGAATTTTGGTTTATAATTTCTCTAGCTATGCTATAAGAGGTTGAAGATAGTTGTTTGATTCCTTATGTACTTTTTCTTATTTTATTTGAAGAGTATTAATTTGAGTTTTCAAATCTATCTCAATAGAATCCATACTAGTCTTAAGTTAGTTTTGACTTTGACTAATAACCTTTTTTTGAGTAATCATATCATCTACCTTTATTCTAATTGATTGTTGCTATAGTTTCATAATGTTAGATTCATTATCTATTTTTTGGATAAGTTGACTATGATGGGTAATAATATTATCATTTAAAATATTAATAGCTCCAGTAATTTCTCCTTTTTGATATAACTCAATACTCCTTAATATTTTATAAACTTGATCAACACTTTGCTATATTTTTGAGACTCTATTATTCAAGAATTTAGTTGCAAAATTATTTCAATTTATTAACTTAACTTTTGTAGATTGATCAAGACTCATGTCTATATATCTGAGATATTACATATATTATTTATATTTTTCATTTGGTGAATATTGATTGAAATCAACAGGTTTGAGAATTCTTTTTCTATATAAGATTCATCTACTAGAGGGGTTTCCATATATGATCTTTCTCTTCTTCTTTTCTAGTCTTTTCTCTAGAAATTCCTTCCATATTAATTCTTTTATCTTTAGCAAGTAACTTCTTACTTTTTTCAAGCAACCTTTATATAGTTAAATCTCTTTTAACCATGTGAATACTGGATTGATTTGGACGACTTATGATTTTTTGTCAATTGATACATTAATATAAATCTATTTGAGGGTCATAAACATTCTTTAGATGTAGCTAGTGAGGATTGATTGGAGGCAAGGGTTGTTGTAATTGTATATTCAATATATGGTATTTTAGATCATTTTGAGAGTTAAATCTGATAATAGATTTATTTGACAAAATTTTTATAAATGTGGCAAATGATAAATATTTTCTAGATTTCTAAAAAAATTCTATGTCTATAATCTATTTTCTAGGAAATTTAAGATCAAACCAAGAGATTGATTCATTTAGGATTATCTAACTATTTTTTATAGCATGACACACCATGATTTTGCTTTGCATAGGAGTGTGATTGATGGTAAGTTGAAAGGTATTAGTTAGATGATATATAACTTGATATTTATCAATAAGAGAATAAGATCCAAGGATCATATCTAATCCATGAGTTTGAAGGAAAATATTTAAGACTTTATTTAAGTTTTCTTCTTGATGAATGGTGACCAGATAATTTGGATACACAGTTGTGAAAATTAGACCATCATGAAGACCAACTTGAATAATATTCTGTAACAAAACACTAATGTTTGTATGTCTATTATCAAATAAACATTCTAGAATACTGACATTCAAACCTCTTCTTAATAAATGGAAAACACCAATAGTAACAACTCCAATATATAAAAATAAATATTTAGATTAGGATTTTAACTTTCAAATAGTCTTATCAACTATTTATAGGTTTTATATATAATCATTACTCTGTTTGACTTGGAAAATATTTTCAAAAAAATTTATGGTGGTTTTAGTAATTAAATGAAATGGTGAAAGTTTATTATAAACATCTGTGGCCTTAAGAGATGGGAGCTTCCATTCAAGACTAAGATTTTCTTTAGTAAATTTTACAGTTACTTTATTTATAAAAAATAATGAACCAATAGATATATCATAGAATGTATATACATCAGATGTACCTATAGTATCTAAAGTTATCTAGTTTGATGCATTCATAGTGTTCATATCATCGGTACTATATAGATTCTTAATCATGCCTTTCTCATGGTTTTACAAGATCATTCCCTTACCTATTGTCTGAATATGATATAGAGATAAAAGACCAAAATAATAATGAGATAGATATAGATGAAAGTGAACTTTTATTTATATATTAGAGAAATATTACAGAAGCAATACTATATGAACATAATCTTGATAGAATATTGACATGGCTCTGATACAATTTAGTAAGGATTATTCATGGACACAAGACACTTTAAGGTCTGCATAGAGAGTTTACAAACATGCTATTACAACATATAGCAAGAAACATATTATAAACATCATTTCTAAGAAAAGTTTTTGATTCACAGGATCGTACAGAGAGGGAAAGTAAAGAGCATACACTTTTTTCCTAAGACTTAGACACAAAATTATAAAACTAGACTCAAATTAAGGCATTTGATGATTATGATATGAAAAAATCTCATATTTATAGAGGATGAAATGAGAAGATCAACGGTTGACACAAAGATCTTGAATCAATGAATATAAAGCAAGATGTCAAAATTTAATGGGTTATGGGCCCACTATGCACCACCAAATACAAAAGGACAAAAAAAGAATATATTGACATGGATAATAGGCTACAACCTTTTAAAAGTGTTGAGGTCTACAAATAGCAAAAGACAGTTATCATGTCCACATTCATGACTATAGAGAAACCTCATAACTAGTTTTTATATCAATTCAATCATCATCATCATTAAATTCTCATTCTCCTTAGGGAGAATAATGGTTGTTTATAATCAAAGTTAGTGTGGTCTATGTACACAACTTAAGTATTTTTTAAGACATGATCACTAGGTTTAAGAAGAAACATAGCTTGATGACTTATCATGAACTGTTTCCTAAGGGCCATTAATGGTTTTGTAGGAGCTAAACTAACATGTAGGTTATCTTGAAAATTTTGAATAAAAAATATATCAAATTTAATTCTAAAAGGTATCCTTAAAACAATAAATATATTTTTGACTTGATTCAGAGACATACAAATAGTAGGATCATCAGAAGCTTTTATTAGCATAATATAATCCAAAAATTCAAACAAGTAATCTAGGATTTTAGTCGATGACCAAAAATTCTCTGTAACAAGATTAAAACTTAACCAGAATGTAGACCATTAGATCAAGAATTTAAAACCATGTATGCAAATAAAATTTTGAAATAGATTATTTATACTAGTAATCTTTGGATTATTGGTTTCATGTTAAAACATTATTATTGAACATCACCATTTGCCATCAAGTTCTTGAAACTAACATGTCTATGCCAAATAAGTATTACTGAGTTATATAGAGGATTCATGAATTTTTTTTGTGAGGACAATGATTTCATGAGTTAACTTATTAACAATAGATAAAGTGGATCTATATATATATATATATATATATATATATATATATATATATATATATATATATATATATATATATATATATTGATGAAATTCTTCATGAAATTTAGTAATTGTTACTACCATGACTAACTATTCTGAATTAAATTCTTTAGATATAAAATCAACAAGATAGTTTTTTTTTCCAAAAATATGTTTACATAGAAATTAAAGTCTGAAAAAAATATTGCCCACCTAGTTAACCTTCTCACAGATCTTTTCTTTAGATTATTAGTAGAATGAAGAATAATCATAAATTTATTTAAATTAGATCTAATAAATTTTTTTCTAATCTCACAAAGAACTTAAAAGCTTAAATAGCCTTAATAATAACAAGAATTTCTTTGTGAGTAGAATGATAATTTTTCTGAGCTTGTTTAAAATTTTTTAAGGTAAATTTGTAGGGTTTTTCTAAGCCATCTGATAAATTTTATTTTAAAACTCCACCCCAATATAATTATAAATCATCTATTTCAATAATTTTGAGACCATTACTAAGTAAAATTAGAGGTGGAAAATTTTGACAATTCTATTTTCTTCTCTAGATGGATTTTGTCATTTCATCTAACCATGATAGAGAATTTTTTGTTATCCTTTTATTTATAAGTATTCTATCATGTGTCATATTTTAATAATAACCTGTTACATAATTTACACATCTAAAAAATATTTGTAACATTTTTTAATCCTTGAGCTCATAAAAAAATTAATATTCTTTAAAACATGTTATTAAACTGTAACTTCTCCTAATTTTATTGTAACTCCTAAGAACTCAATCTCATCTTTAAAAACTAATTTTTTTTAAAGATATAACTAAACCATTATCAAATACAATCTAACAGAATTATTCTAGATGTTTTATATGATCTTTAGGAGATTTTAAAAAGACTAATATATCATCTATGTAGACAATGATAAAATAAGAGTAAGTTGAGAAAATTTTATTCATCATTTCTTAAAATATGTTAGGATCATTCTTTAAGCCAAAGGGTAAAAAATTTGATTTATATTATCTAAATATAATGCCAAATATAGTCTTATACCTATTTTGTTTTGCTACTTGTATCTACCAAAATCTTGATTTTAAATCAAGCTTACTGTAAACTTTACTTACACTTATTCTCTACAAGATTTAATCTTTTGAAGGAATAGGATGTTGAATAGGTAAGACATATTTATTAAGAGAAACATAATGTATGACTAATCTCTTCTTTTCTCTTACCTTTTTTGATCTTTTATTTACATAAAATGTTTTACAAGCCCAAGGGCTATTAGAATCTTTGATCAAACCTTGTTCCCTTAATTGATTTATTTCCTAAAAATATTTGTCTCTTACTAGATACATTCTTGAATGATGTGCCTTAAAATTCGGTTGTATTTTTTTTCCATTTTTATCCTTTACCATCTTCAGTTCAATTCTACATTCATATATTTTTCTATCTCTTAATAGTAAAAGATTTTTAGAACAACAATCTTTTTTAAGTTTTTTAATTATTTGTTCAACACTATCATGATAAATATTTACTTTTTATTATATCCATACGGTATGAATTGATTTTTTTGCTTTTATTTCATAAGAACTTTATATTCATATCTGGATTTCTTGTATAAAGAATATTTGTCTAAAAAAATTATTTCATGCAGTTGAATTGTAATGGGATAAAAAGTAGCCAAGTTATCCGAACCAATCATGTCATTAATTGTCATTTCATGTTGTACTACCTTAAAATGATAGATAGAGTCACCAAACATAATAAGAATAACTACAGATAAATCTAAAATTATAGTTTTTGTATTGAAAGTCAATTTATGAAAATTAGCTTTTCACATATCAGTAAAAATAAAATGATATCTAGAAAGAGAAATATTAATACTTATTTCAAGAAAGACATCCAAGCTATATAGGTTAAAACCATCTTATTTAAACTACATTTTTCATACTAGATTAATAGTATTATATACTGATATCAGATGTATATTTGAATTATTATGAGAGGTTCCCTCCCATCAAAAGGAGATTCTATCTTAGTGGTGAATTAGAGCTATTCTTATTATAAAAAAAAACTTATCTTCATCAGCAAGATATTTTTCTTTCATAAGATCTTGCAATTTAGTCTGATCTTTATCTAAGAAGAGCTATAGTTGATAGATCACTTATTTTGCCAAGTATCTCTATCATATATGTTAGGTTGATAGGCAGCTTCAACTGAAAGAGTTTTATGGACCTTATAAAGATTGTCTTGGGATAAAATATCCTTTTACCTTTTTTGTTGAGCTATGTAGAGAAAATATTTTTTCTTAGCAGCAACAATTTCTTGATGTATAAACATTCTTTTAGAGATCATATATGCAAGACTTTTTTAATATCTTTCTTTGAGGAAAGATATTTATTGGGATAGACATAATGCATCTAAAAAATAAGCAAAAATTATATTAATCTTAAATCCTATATCAAAATCATAATTAGATGATTTATCTTCTGATTGAGTGTCAACAAGATTCATATTTACTTGATTGTTAGATTCATCGCTATTTTATACTTCCCATAAAATATCTGACTCATATTGAAGTTCATATTCATTTGAAACTAAAATATATTCATCTTCGTTGATTCCATGTCTATTAAAAAAGTTAATCTTCTTTTATTTTTTTCTTATTAAGACATTTATTTGCATAATGATCACCTTGATAGATGAAGCATTTGACTGGCTTATTTTAGAATCCATGTTTCTTTTTCAAAAATATCCTTCTAGGACCAAATTTCTTTTTTCTAAACTTGTATCTAGGATTCCAAGGCTTAATATAAGTAAATTCTTTCTCTAAGGAGCATTTATAAGAATGAGATTTCTTCTTCTTTTTATATTGTCTATATCTATGTACATCTATATAACCAAAATTATCATCAATAGAATTACAAAATTTTGCACCAATCTGTTTGTGAAACTTCATAGTTTCTTTTTGTGCCTTTTTTTCTACACATAACCTTTTATTTACTTCTTTAATATTCTAATTTATCCTTCCAAATAACATATTTGGAAAATCATCACCCATAACCATTTTATACTTGATAATAAATTATTTAAGAAAAGATTCTATATACCTAATCTTATATGTTGAATTAAAGATTTCAACAGTATTATAGAATAGATTCTCCATATAACACATATTAATCTAGCTTGGTCATATGACATAATTGAATTTTTTAAAAAAATTCTTTATTTGTTTCTTTATCATTATCAAGTGTGCCAACAAATTCAGAAAGTAAAGCATTGTAGAGTGTAGAAATAAGTTCTGGATGACTGTATATACTTTCATGAAACAATGGATCACTAGCATCCCACCATTCTTTGATATTTCTTATGAATCTATTTGTAATTTGTTGACTAATACTAAAGAAATCTTTCTTAAGATCATGAATTTATACACTAGCCCAAGCTCTCATTGCATGAATCATTTCTTTCCTTTTTTGGGTGGTTCATAATTGAATTTTCAAAAGAAAGGTTGAAGATTCAATGTCTTTATTTAAAAATTAATTAGAAGTTTAAACTTTTAATATTTTATTATATCAAAATAGCTTTTAGTTTGCATAGGGTCAATCCTAGCCATACCTACTTGAAATTTTTTATTAAGAGATTTCTAAGAATCAGGTAGACTTTTTAATTTACATTTTGTGAATGATTCTCTTTATATCTTTAAACTATTTTTCCAAGAATGAATATTTTGACAATAATTAATGTGTTTTGTGTTTATAATTTTTTATTATTAATGAGAAGATTGTCCATTACCCTTCAATGTTTCTACAATATCAACAATAGAAGATAAGCTAAAATTTTGGTTTATAATTTCTCTAGATATGCTATTAGAGGTTGAAGATAGTTGTTTGATTTTCTAGTATACTTCTTCCTTTTTTGTCTTAAGAGTATCAATTTATTCTTTCAAATTTATCTCAGTAGAAGCCATATGTCATCCTTCTTCCTTTTTTGTCGAATGCTTCATCTGTGAATGTGATCATTATGGAAATAAATGTCTTAATAAGAAAAAATAGTCACAGAAGGTTAATTTTATTAATATACATGGAATTAATGAAGATGAATATGTTTTAGTTTTAGATGAAGATAAACTTTAATATGAGCCAGATATTTTTTGAGAAGCATCAGAGTGTGATGAATCTGATAATCAAGTAAATATGTGTTGATACTGAATTAAAAGATAAATCATCTGATTATGATTCTGATATAGGATTTCAAATTCATATGATTTATGTTCCTTTTCTAGATGCATTAAGTCTATCCCAATAAATATCTATCCTCAAATAAAGATATTCAATAACTCTTGCATATATGATCTCTGAAAGAATGTCTATACAACAACAAATTATCACTTTTGAACAAAAATATTCTCTCTACTTAGCTCAACCAAAAAGGTAAACAAATATTTTATCTCAAGACAATCAGTCTAAGCTCCATAAAACTCCTTCAGTTGAAGCTTCCTATTAACCCAACACATATGATAGATCTACTTGATGAAAAAAATGCATCTATCATTTTCAGATTTTTTTAGCTAAAGGTTAGACTGAATTGTAAGATCTTATGAAAGAAGAAGCTCTTGCTAATGAACATGAACAACACTTTGAAAAAGAATTGTTCCAAGTCACCACTGAGATAGAATCTCATTTTCAAGGAGAAAACCTCTCATAACAATTCAAATATATATATATATATATATATATATATATATATATATATATATAATTATATGATATGTTTTTAACCATATAGCTTGGATGTATTGCATGACACAAGTGCTGATATTTCTCTTGCTAGATATCATTTTATTCCTATTGATGTGTAGAAAGCTAATTTTCATAAGACGACTTTCAATATAAAAATTATAGTTTCAAATTTATCTGTAGTTATTCTTGTTATGCTTGGTGACTCTATCTATAAGTTTAATATAGTACAACATGAAATGCTAATGCATGACATGATGATTGGTTCAGATAATTTGGGTACTTTCTATTCCATTACAATTCAGCCACATAAATTAATTTTTGTAGAAAAATATTCTTTATACATGAAATCCAGAAATGAATGTAAAATTTTTATGAAAGAAAATCTTAAAAAATCATTTGATACTAGATGGATACAACAAAAGGTAAATCTTTACCATGCTAGTATTGTACCAATAATTGTAAAACTCAAAAAAGATTGTTGATCTAAAAATCCTTAAGCATTCATAGATAGAAAAAATATATGAATGTAGAATTTAACTAAAGATGGTAAAAGATAAAAATAGAAAAGAAATAGAACCTAAGTTCAAGGCACATCATTTAATAATGTCTCCTTCACTAAGAGAATAATATTTTTAAAAAAATAAAGAAATTAAAGGAATAAGATCTGATTAGAGATTCTAATAGTGCTTGGGCTTGTGAATCATTTTATATAAATAAAAGATTAAAATAGGTAAGGAAAGAGAAAAAATTAGTCATAAATTATGTTCTTATTAATAAATATGTCTTACCTATTCTTTCAAAAGATGAAATCATGCAGAGAATAAGTGAAAGTAAATTTTATAGTAAGTTTGATTTAAAATCAAGATTTTGGTAGATACAGATAATAGAACAAGATAGGTATAAGACTACATTTATCACGTCATTTAGAAAATATGAATGAAATATCTTACCATTTGGCTTAACGATTTCTCCTAGCATATTTTAAAAAATGATGAATAATTTTTTTTTTTAATCTTAGACTGATTTTATCATTATTTATATATATGATATATTGATATTTTCTAAATATCTTAAAGATCATATAAAACATCTAGAATAATTCAATCAGATTGAATTTGACAATGGTTTAGTTCTATCCGAGAAAAAAATATCAATTTTCAAAGATGATATTGATTTCTTAGGAGTTACTATAACATCAAGAGAAGTTGTAGGTCAAGAACATGTTTTGAAGAATATTAAATTTTTTTTTGATGAGATCAAGGATAAAAAAATGTTGCAAAGATTTTTTGGTTGTGTAAACTATGTAGCAGATTATTATTATAATATGAAACATGATATAATTTTTTAAAATAAAAGGCTAAAAATAAACCTTCAGCATGGTTAGATGAAATTACAAAGGCCATCAAAAGAATAAAATAGAATTTTCAAAATTTTCCACCTCTAGTTTTACTTGGTAATGGTATAAAAATTATTGAAATAGATGCTATAGAATTATATTAGAGTGCAGTTCTAAAATAAAAGTTGTTAGATGGTTTAGAAAAATCCTTTAGATTTATCTCAAGAAATTTTAAATAGGATCCAAAAAATTATCATTCTAATCATAAAGAAATTCTTGCTATTATTAAAACTATTCAAGGTTTTATGTTCTTTGTGAGATAAAAAAAATTCTTATTAGATTTGATTTGAATAAATTTATAACTATTCTTGATTATACTGATAATCTAAAGATAGGATCTGTGAGTAGGTTAATCAGATGGGCAACATTTCTGTCAGACTTTGATTTCTCTATTGAACACCTTCTTGGAAAAAAGAACTAACTTGCTAATTTTATATCTAGATAATTTAATATAGAAAAGTAAATCATGGTAGTAACAGTTATTGAAGTTTGTAAAGAATTTTATCAACATATATGGAGATCCACTCCATTTGTTGCTAATCAATTAACTCATGAAATCAATGATTTCACAAAATAATTAATGAAGCATTTGCAAAACTCAATAATAATCATTTGACATGGGTATGTCTGTTTTAAGAACTTGAGTGAAAAAGGTGGTTTTCAAAAATTATGTTATATCATGAAGTCAATAATCCAAGGATTAATGGTATAAATAATCTTCTAATTTTTCTTTTTGTAGACATAGTTTTGAATTCCTGATCTAATAGTCTACATTTTGGCCAAGTTTTAATCTTACTACAGAGAATTTTTTGTCATCTACTAAAATGTCAAATTATTTGTTTAATTTTATTAATTATATTATGCCAATGAAAGCTTATGATGATCTTACTATTTGTATCCCTCCAAATCAAGTTAGAAATATATTTATTACTTTAATTATATCTTTTAAGATTAAATTTGAAATATTTTTATTTCAAAATTTTCAAGCTAATCTACATACCAATTTATCTCCTACAAAATCATTAGTATTCCTTTTAAAATAGTCCACTATAATTCATCAAGCTATGTTTCCTCCTACACCAAATGGTCATATCTTAATAATTCCTTCAGCTTTATACATGACCCACATTGACTTTGATTCTAATGATGAAAACCATTATTATCTCCAAGGAAAATAAAAATTCAATGATGATGATTGAATTGATATAAAGACTAGTTACGGGGTCTATTTATAGCCTTGAATATAGGCATGATAACCTTATTTTGTTATTTATAGACCTCATCACTTTTAAAAGGTAGTAACATGTTGATCGTGTTAATAATTTTTTTTTTGTTCTTTTGTATTTGGTAGTACGTAGTGGGCCCATAACCCCATAACTTTTGGTATCTTACCTTCTATCCATTGATTCGACATCTTTGTGTCAACCATTGATATTCTTATTTCATCTTATAAATATGAATTATTCATTTCATAATCATTGAATGCCTTGAGTCGAGTCTAGTATTATATTTTTATGTCTAAGTCTTAGAAAAAAAGCATATGCTCTTTGCTTTCCCTCTCTATGGGATCCTATGAATCAGATTTTTTTTATTGGAAATGATATTTATAATATGTTTCTTGCTATATGTTGTAATAACATGGTTTTAATCTCTTTATGCATGCCTTAAAGTGTCTTGTGTCCATGAATGATCTTTACTAAATGGTATCATAGCTATGTCCAAATGATATTCTATCTCAGTGGTGAACTGGAGCAATTATTCTTCAAAGAGTTATTCAGGTTCATCAACAAGAGCTTCTTCTTTTATAATATCTTTTAATTTAATCTGAGCTTTAGCTAAGAAAAGTTGTAGTTGATAGATGTATTTCTTTCACAAAATACCTCTATCATATGTGTCAACCTGATAGGTAACTTCAACTAAAAGAGTTTTGTGGAGCTTAGACTGATTATCTTGGGATAAAATATCTTTTTGCCTTTTTTATTTAGCTAAATAGAGAGGCAGTTATTCCTATTATGCTAGGTGACTATATATCATTTTAAAGTAGTAAAACATGAAATGCCAATGTATGACATGATGATTAGTTTGGATAACTTAGCTATTTTCTATCTTATTACAATTCAGCTACATGAAATAATTCTTGTAGAAAAATATTCTTTATATAAGAAATCCAGACATGAATGCATAATTCCTATGAAAGAAAAACCAAAGAAACTAGTTGATACCAGATGGATACAACAAAATATAAATCTTTGTCATACTATTATTGAACCAATAATTGTAAAACTCAAAATATAATATTGCTCTAAAAATTCTTTAGTATTCAGAGATAGGAAAATACATGAATACAAAATTGAACTAAAGATGGTAAATGATAAAAATGGCAAAGAAATAGAACCTATGTTCAAGGCACATCATTCAGGAATGTCTCCTTCACTAAGAAAATAACGTTTTCAAGAAATAAAGCAATTAAGGGAATGAGATTTGATTAAATAATTTAATAGCCCTTGGGCTTGTGAATCATTTCATGTAAATAAAATATCAGAATAGGTAAGGGGAAGAAAAGATTAGTCATAAAATATGTTTTTATTAATAAATATGTCTTATCTCTTCAACATCCTATGACTTTAAAATATAAAATCTTGTAAAGAATAAGTGGAAGTAAAGTTTATAGTAAGTTTGATTTAAAATCAAGATTCTAACAGATACATGTAGCAGAACAAGACAGGTATAAGACTACATTTGTCACTCCATTTAGACAATATAAATGGAATGTTTTACCCTTTGGTTTAAAGACTACTCCTATCATATTTCAAGAAAATATGAATAGAATTTTCTCAACTTATTCTAATTTTATCATTTTCTACATAGATGATATATTGGTCTCTTCCAAATCTCGTAAATATCATATAAAAAATATAGAAAAATTCTATCAGATTATATTTGATAAGGGTTTGGTTTATCTAAGAATAAATGCTGATTTTCAAATATGAGATTGATTTCTTAAGATTTACTATAAAATTAAGAGAAGTTGTAGTTCAACAACATGTTTTGAGGAATATTAAGAATTTTCTTATTGAGCTCAAGGATAAAAATGTTGTAAAGATTTCTTGGTTGTGTAAACTATGTAGTAGTTTATTATTACAATATGGAACAAGATAGAATACTTATAAATAAAAGGATAATAAAAAATTATCTAGCATGGTCAGATGAAATGACAAAGGCCATCCAAAGAATAAAACATAATTGTCAAAATTTTCCACCTCTAATTTTACCTGATAATGGTCTAAAAATTATAGAAATAGATGCTTCAAAATTATATTGGGGTGAAGTTCTAAAAGAAAAGATGTCAGATGGTTCATAAAAACTCTACAAATTTGTCTCAAGAAATTTTAAACAGGGTCAAAAAAATTATCATTCTAATCACAAATAATTTCTTACTATTATTAAGGATATTCAAGATTTTATGTTCTTTGTGAGGTCAAAAAAATTCTTATTAGATCTAATTTGAATAATTTTGTGAGTATTCTTCATTCTACTAATAATTTAAAGAAATGATCTATGAGCAGGTTAACCAGATGAACAACATTTTTGTCAGACTTTGATTTCTATGTTGAACACATTCTTGGAAAAAACTATCTTTCTAATTTTATATGTAGAGAATTTAATTCAGAACAGTCAGTCATGGTAGTAATAGTCACTAAACTTCATGAAAATTTTCATCAACAGATATGGAGATCCACTCCATCTATTACTAATCAATTAAATCATGAAATTAATGCCCTCATAAGAAAATCTCATGAAGCCTCTGTAGAACTCAATAACACTCATTTGGCATGGACATCTTAGTTTCAAATCTAGATGGAAAAAGGTGGTGTTCAAAAATAATGTTATATCATGAAGCCAATAATCCAAGGATTATTGGTATAAATAATCCATTTAAGAATTTCATTTGTAGACATGGTTTTGAATCCCTGATCTAATGGTCTACATTTTAGGTAAGTTTAAATTTTGCTACAGAGAATTTTTGGTCCTCTATTGAAATGCTAGATTATTTTTTGAATTCTATATTATATTATACCTAGAAAGCTTTTGATGATCTTGCTATTTGTATCACTCTAGATCAAGTTATAAATATATTTATTGCTTTAAGGATACCTTTTAGGATTCAATTTGTAATATTTTCAATTCAAAATTTTCAAGCTAATCCACATCACAGTTTAGCTCCTGCACAACTATTAGCAGCCCTTTCAAAATGGTTCACTATAAGTCATCAAGCTATGTTTCCTCCTACACCTAGTGGTCGTATCTTAAAAATTCTTTCAGCTTTGTACATGGACCATACTAACTTTGATTTGGATGATAACAACTATTATTTTCCTGAAGGAGAATATGAATTTAATGATTATTATTGAATTGATATAAATACTAGTTATGGGATCTATTCATAGCCATGAATGTGGGCACGATAACCCTATTTTATTATTTATGGACCTCACCACTTTTAAAAGGTGGTAGCCTGTCGACCGTGTCGACATATTTGTTTTTGTCTTTTTGTGTTTGGTAGTGCAGAGTGGGCTCATAACCCACTAAATTTTGGCATCTTACCTTATGTTTGTTGATTCAACATCTTTGTGTCGATCATTGATCTTATCATTTCATCCTATAAATATGAAGAGTTCTTCATGTCATAATCATCGAATGCCTTGAGTCGAGTCTAGTGTTATATTTTTGTGTCCGAGTCTTGGGAGAAAATAATATGCTATTCACTTGCCCCCTCTATGGGATCTTGTGAATCAAAAACATTTCTTAGAAATGATGTTTATAATATGTTTCTTTCTATATGTTGTAATATCATGTTTGTAAGTTCTTTGTGCAGGCCTTCAAGTGTCGTGTGTCCACGAATGATCCTTACCAAATGGTATCATTCATATATATATATATATATATTATAAAGTGAAAACTTTATTAGTAAGGATCTTGGACACGAAATATTTAGATCTCCATATATAGAAAACTTTATTAGTAAGGATCTTGGACACAAAATATTTAGATCTCCATATATATATATATATATATATATATATATATATATATATATATATATATATATATATATATATATATATATATATATATATATATATATATATATATATGGAGATCTAAATATTTTGTGTCCAAGATCCTTACTAATAAAGTTTCTATATATATATATATATATATATATATATATATATATATATATATATATATATATATATATATATATATAGCTTTAAGACTTTATTTAAGTTTTCTATATATGGAGATCTAAATATTTTGTGTCCAAGATCCTTACTAATAAAGTTTTCACTTTATAATATATATATATATATATATATATATATATATATATATATATATATATATATATATATATATATATATATATATATATATATATATATATATGTTGTAAAGTGAAAAATTTATTAGTAAGGATCTTGGAAACAAAATATTTAGATCTCCATATATAGAAAACTTAAATAAAGTCTTAAAGCTATTCACTGAAATGGATGACGTATGAGGTTTGGAAGTAATGTTCCTGAATAGATTTTGAAATTATTTGTGAATGGCACATTGGTTGAGGATACCCTATAGGCTTATATCATTAAGTATATTATACATAGGTGATAATAGATAAAATAAAAAGGTGCAATGGGCTTGAAAGATTACTCAGTTGTTTTAAAATTTAACCTGGCTTTATAAGTTTTAAAGTTTTGTTTTAACCCTAGTTTTGCGTATTTTTGGTTTTTGAAGTTTGTTTGAAATGACTGCCAATGATATAAACCCTTGGTAAAGGCTTAGAACTAGTATGGTATATTTATTCTTGTGATCCTTAGGCAAATTTTTATCATTGTATTATTATCATGGTCTATTTGAGTGCTATATTTTTGTGCTCAGGTTCTTGTTTTCATCTCTGATCGATGTTTGGGGTGGATAGGGAAACCTATTTATGGCTAGACTTATATCAACCATGTAGATGGATTTTTTCTAGAATATATTCTATACAAGAAAATTTTATGTGAAATATTTGTGGTATTGAATAACTATTAGCAAAAGTGTATATTCATGATTATGTTAAATCTAGGTATTTATTAAAAACCCTGCATTGAAGGTTATGTTACGTAATGTCTAGGTGTATGTCTTTAAAATATGATATGATTTCCATAATAGACAATCAATAATATTTACATCATATTAAGAACCCAACTCGGTATGCATCATTTTATTAACATGTATTTATATTGATTTTGTATCATGTTTTATGTAGTTGAGCAATAGGGCATGCAATACTTTATTAAATTTATTTATAAGGATAACTCCTTAATCACACTTTCCTCACAACTTTATGGGTTCATTCCCTTGCCTATTGTTTGAAGATGATATGGAGACAAAAGCCTATAATAATGATTAAAGCATGAATAAATTTTCATCTAACCATGCTGGAGTATTTCCCAAACACAAGTAATGATTAAGGCATGATTTTATTTGTAAGGATTATCCAAAAAATAGATAATGAATCCAACAGTATCAAAAAACTTTATTAGTAAGGATGTTCCTGAATGAGCCTTAAAGTGAAGTAAAAGAGTCACACACACACACACACACACACACACACACACACACACACACACACACACACACACACACACACACACACACACACACACACACACACACACACACACACACACACACACACACACACACACAAACAAAACCATAGAATATGTAATTTTAGAATTCTATTTATCAATTTGAAATATTTATCTCTTTTTATTATATTTTGAAATTATGTAACTTTTTAAATTTATTTCATCACATTATGCACTTTTTGTTTTTATTAATTTTTTTTGTGTCATGATGTAGTTATGGCTATGAATCATATGATCATACACAAGACTATAAGGAGGGATTTGATCTATTTTTTATCATAGCTTTTAGAAAATAATGGAAGTATAAGTAGGTCAAAGGGCTGAATTTACATCTAATACATTTATAGCATCCAAGGCCAAAAAATAACTATGAAAGTCAATTCATTCTCATGTTGATCAATGTTGTATCTTTGGAAATTATGTTCCCTTATGGGTATATTTGTTTTCATGTTGGAAGTAGGAGGTAATGTACTGATTTGAGATTTGTGTATGTTCACATTTTTTATGAATTTATTCATTTATTAAGTTACTATTTTTTTATTGAGGGAAACTAAAAGTGCCACACATATTTGGTCCTCACACTAGATCAAAGTTTTAACAAATGCTAAAACCTCCAAATATCAAAATAGGTGGTATTAAAGACCTTCAGTTTCATACTAAGAAAAACATTTGAGGATGAATTGGTCTATCTTTGGCATTATCCAACAAAGGAAAAATGTATGTTGATATTTGATGAGCTGATGGTTAACCTCTTTTCCAATGTGATATAAAACAAGACTGTAACTACTAGATCTACAACTTTATTTCATGTTCTCAAATTTTTGTGTGGGATTTTAAGAAATTCTATTTCCATATTAATTTCTTAAATGATATTGTTTATTTGACCATCATTTCACTACCCCATGATATTGTTTACTTGATAGTCATTGCACTACTCCTTTTTTATTACTTTAATAATTAACCTCAATTCCCCTTCTACTAATAATTCCCTAGATATGAGAAATACTAGTAGAGGAGTTATTTTATCCTTCATGTAGACATATTGTTGGTTTTATTTTTAATATCCATTATTGTGTACTAAAAATAATGCTTTTGTATGTGGAAATTTTTTATTTACCTCTTTTTGATGATATTTTGATAACTACTTGCATCATTATTTTGTTTTTTGAATATAAATGTGATTTAATTGGAAATAATTTTTATTAACATGAGATTTCATGATCAATGTGCCTTATATTTTTGATAGATTAGGGCCATGAAATTTTTAGAGGTGGGAAAATAGTGAAGTTTTAGAAGTAGTTAGAAGCACAGTTGGTCCCTTGGTGAAAATACACTTATGTGATTTACAAATAACTAAAGAAAGATGTTAGACAAATTAGATAGCACATTGAAACTAATTTAAATGTTTTAGGAATATTGGTGTATTATTCATAATTTAGTTAAAGGGTTTGAGTAGTAAAATTAGTAATTAAATAGATAATAATTAAGCTATTAATTTATGTAAATTAATTACAATTTAGACTTTTCTAAAAATAGTAATGAGAGAGAAAATAAAGCTTAGGTAGAAAATGACTGATTTGACTAAGATAGAGGTTGGAATTCATTGTGTAGGACTGGGACACTATCAAAAACTAAGATCTAAACTTCATTTGTGATTGGATAAGAGTGGCAAAATGGGGCAGGAGTGGTACTAGTGTTATATTCCACCTTTGTCACTATTGTCCTAAAGATATGAGACTTTTGGGTTTTGATTACTAGGCATATGTGACCTTATCTATGACGTTTTCATAGCTATAAGTCTATAGATCACCTTGTATAATAGATTCTTTCTTCAAATAGTCTCTTCTATTATGATTTGACTAATTTTGAGTAAGAGGGGGGTTTAGTCTGTGTAAGATTCACTTAATGTGGATCCACACCCCTTGTGTGAGCATGTTGCCTACATACAAATACTCTGACGAGAGATCAAGCCATATGTAATTATCCCACTTAATTTTCTTTATGAAATTGTGTGTATGAAGATGAAAAATGCTAAACTAGATGTGTTTGAGGTGGTTAGGGATTAGTGTGAGGATTTGAATAAGATTGTAAGTGTGTTGCTTGAATATATGAAGAGATTAGGGAAGATTACTTGAGTATTCATGCTTTCTTTCTTGATTGCTTAGTAATAATTTCCAACCTTTTGTAAATGATCTTTGAATGGGATTTTTTTATAGATCTATTAGTCATGGTTTGATTGTGCTCATGTTAGGCTCACACAATAAATAATAGGGAACTAGAATAATTTTATTGTTGGGGATAGAAATGGACTTGGACAATAACACCAAAAAGAAGACACCCTAAATTCAAGCGTTATAGTCCAAGTTATGTGCTATTGTCCTAAGGGCATAAAATTTAGGGGGATGGATTAAGCATGGAAAAAGGGTCCTAGCTAAGCTAAAATGAGTTCTTAAAATCATACAGGTGAGTAAGAATTAGTGAAAAAGTGTCTATGAGGGTCATGGGAGCAAGCAAGAGGGAACTATGTGTTGGGTGTCATTAGCCATACTCAAGTTATCAATTTTTGCATTTTATATGACTACATTTACCTCCCCCCCCACCAACCTTTATTCTAGTGATGTACCAAAGTGAAATATTAGGATAAATGAAAAATAGAAAGCATACCTGAACTTACTTGTAAGGGTGAAGCTCTTGAAGCTATTGTGGTGCTGGGTGTGCATAGAGAGAACACATTGTGAAGTGTGAATCTGTAAGAAGAACAAAGAGTAGATCAATTATTACTAGATACGTTATATCTATATTAAGAATTCATAAATCTAGGTAAGAGAGAGAAAAATACAAAGGAATGAATATACCTCATTAGATACATGAACCAATATAAAATCTATTATGATGTTGAGTGATGATAGATTATGTTAAGTAATGTTGAAAAGTGTTGTACCAAGAGTAATATCATGAATGGAGCTGAGTGCTCAATTCATTAAGAGTAGATAAAGAATAGAAATGATGGTTATTTGTCTCCATCATCACCTACTAAGTGAAGTTATATGATCATGCGTGTGCTAATCAATATCTGGACTGTGTCCAATCCCTCTAAATAGTTGGCTCAAGAATACAAAGGCTAACTAGACCTTTGGCTCCATCATTTCCCACTAAGTAAAGCTATAAATTGATATTGGTATGAAATGTATGTCATATGAGATGGATTTTGAAGCCCATTAATGTACTCTAATCTAACAATGTTGGTATGGATAATCATATGTACAATAGAAACTAGGCCACTCTTGGCCACTATAAAATTGGTGTGATAGTCTTTTATGAAAGACACTCAAAAACTTGGGAACTTGTGAACTCAAGAACTCAGAAGTTAGGCTTGTATGAAAATCCATTCCAAAATGATTCTAACCAGTCATAGATAGAGTAAGACATGCAACCATGGAGAATGCCTTAGTAATACTAAACTCGAAAAGAAAAGAAAGAAAATGTGCCATGTACATTGCCCCCAATCACTGGTGTTTAGAACATGGATTATGATCTAGAAGTTATACTGACTATCGTATCTAAAACTAAAAGTGAGATCCATCATGATGTGCATAATGCCCCCTATATCTATATTATCTAAGTGAAAGTGTATTGAAAACTATTGATTCTAAATTGTTCTAGCTATGCAAAATTATACCTTAACCTACTTTTCTACTTGAATCTAGAAAGTTTAGTTTTTATGTTGTTTGGATAAGAGCATCGAAAGTGGACACTAGTGTCACTTGGACTATTATCCAAGTTGGGTGCTATTGTCGAGGGCCAAATCTAGTAACTTTTATAGATTCTTGACTATCCACCTAGCTTGTTCTTATTGGTTTAATGTCTGGATACTATTCTAGATGTTTTGATACTACTTTTTTGACTATTAGGAGGTCTGATCTCCTTGACAAAACTCTTATTTATTGCCCCCTCTTCTGAGGGAGAAATGGATACTCTGTAATGACTTCCCTCATAATAAAATCCCTACAAGTGTGTTATACTACAAAGATATATGATATAGTAATGATAAATAATAAGATATGTCGAGATATAAAATTATTTGTATTGATAAATTGTTAGATCTATAGGGGTATGCCTAGATAGATATAACAATGTAATAGTATTTGAAATGTATTAAACTATAACTAGAAGTTTGGTTAGTTTTTAGTTGTTAGTTGGATGAATGGAGCATGATGTCCATCATGATATCTAAGAAATCAAGTTAATATATGTTTTGGATCATGGCATTGCAAACAATGAGAATCAAATAAACAAAAAGCACACAAGGCAAGAAACATACAAGAGTGGCCACGTTACCAAAAAAATAAGGAACATGGGCACATATCACTCAAACTAGAAATAAATCATACTAGGTATGTTCAAATGCCACATACAAATACAATTGAAACAAGAAATGTTGGAGTGAAAGACATTATCACATGGAAGAGTATAGGTAAAGGACATTGGCAAATGTCTTAGGGCACTCACATGAATAGAAGCAAAGGATGTTGGTAAATGTCCTAAGGCACATATAAGAGACAAATAGAAACTAAGAAATACAATCACATCAAGCTACCCTAAGCCAAAAAATCAATATTTTAATAATTAAAAGTACAAATGCATCTAACTAATCAAAGAAAGAAGTGAATGTATGCAAGAAATTTTAGTACAAGACTAGGTATATGTTAAAAATACACAAGTGTTATATTCTAGTGAGTGTTGATAGAGTAATATGTGTAAGTTAGTGAATAATGTATATCAAAATGATAACTAGAGTGTGTGGTGTAGGAATGACATAACCTAGATGGTGTAGTCATGTAGAATATGCTCCCAGTGGGTATGTATATCTATGTGTGTCTTAATGTATAAGTAGGATGCCCCTTTAATGGGTAAAGTAAAGCAATCAAACAACTAGATGTCATGGCACACACTCAAAGAAGATCAAGTGAAGCATGGTAATGTAGATAAATTGACAAACAATAACATAAAATAGAAGATGTATGTTTAGCATGATAGTAGAAATGTAAAGCATGAGTGATGCATATAATCAAAATATTGTTGGTGTTTTTTGATTTTTTTTTTTTTTTTTAAATTTTAAAGATTTTGTATTATTTTTGGATTTTTGAGTGTTTTGAGCTATGTACAATCAATGACAAAAAGACTATATACAAGAAAGTGAAAATAAGCTATGTACAAGAAAGTGAAAATAAACTATGTAGAAGTAATGTTGAGAAGAGATGATACTAACCGATGAGTCTCATAGAAGCCTCCCTATCATGGTGTCTTGTATCAAACAAAGGAATCCTACGTGATTATGAAGCACAATGTAATTT
Organism: Torreya grandis; assembly: GCA_037957365.1. Taxonomy (NCBI): domain Eukaryota; kingdom Viridiplantae; phylum Streptophyta; class Pinopsida; order Cupressales; family Taxaceae; genus Torreya; species Torreya grandis. Next base: position 1,905,397 of record JARHVA010002340.1, read on the forward strand.
CTCCAAATATGACTCTTAATAATTGGATTTATTATCCGTATCTTAGAAATTATAATAACTTGTATTATTCCACTCATTATTATCATCTTGATTTTGAACCAATGGACTGTTTGTGTTGAATTTTGTTGCATCTAGATCTTTTCCTTTGGTAAATTATGTCTTTGAATGATTTACTTTAGTATTTTAAATAAATACCAAACCTAGGTGACAAACATTATCAACTTCTAGAATAGGAGTACTAATGCCTTGAGCTTGCTTGCCCAACCCTTGACTTTGATAATCAAATTATTTTAGGTATTTTTTACCAAACCGATACTACTTTGAAAGTTGAACCTTATTTTGGAAAGGTAGATTTGCATCTTTTTCATGATTTACCTATACCTGTGGTATTTTTTCTTGATCTACTTTTGCTTTTTGATCCTTTTATTATTTTGAGTTATGCTCTGGTAACCACTTTTGTATTTTTTATGAATTTGACCCTTGTGAATGTGTTCTTGTGTCACTATGGATTACTTGACTGATTTACCTTGTATAGGGTACTCATTATCAATTATCTATTGTATTTGTTATTTGAATGCAAAACATGAATCTGTGTGATGCCCATGCATTCTATGACATACACAAAAATATCTAGATTTTCTCACTGAATGTAGAGGAGGTATTTTGATCTACTTAGACTTAAGCATTTCCCTTAGTACCTCAATTGAAATCTTATTTTATCTTTGAATTTTTTTTTAATCACTAGTTTTAAAGTTATTTTTTTGTGATAGCTTGATTTGATATGTAACATTGATTGCAACCAATTGACTAGGTGAAGGCACATATACATGATTGGCATTAAGATGCCTTTAAGGTTGTTATGTTATAATTTGATTTTATGATGTTGTGATCTTGTCATGTAATATATGATTCTATGTTTGTAAATCTAAAATTAAATTTCTTATACTTGAGATTTGATCCCCTAAAGTCTCACAAGTGCAAACCCTTATTTTTTTCAATTAAACATGTAAGCACATATGTTGAAGAGGTTTCGACGAAGCTATAGGTTAAATGTATGGATTATGAATAATAATATGGGCTACCTCAATTTTTGAGGGGTTATATCATGGACCTGGTTAGAGGGAAACTAGCTATCATCCTATTGGGGAATAGGAGGAGAAGAAAACTATTTTTTGTGCATAAAATATGACATTGAAACTTGACAGGTGGTTGTTAACTTAAGTAATAGATCTTCTAGGCAGAAACCTTGTATGTGGGATAACAGTAATGTAATTGGAGTTATAAGTTATATAAAAATATGTTTATAAAGAGAATTCCTCATGAGAGATAACAAGCAAGGGAGAGAGAGCATCTATTTATTCATTAATGCATAAAAATATTTGTCATGTGCTATGACATTTCTAATGTTTTTAGTATGATAAACTTGAAAAAAATTCCATATGAGAGATAGAAAGCAAGGGATAGAAAGCATCAATTTTTACATGAATGCATAAGAAACTTTGGCATGTTCTATGACAATTTTGATGTGTTTTCAGATGATAATATTGAATTTTTTTCCATATGAGAGATAGAAAGCAAGAGATGAAACCTTGTATTAAAGATAAGTAAACTATGCTTTGAAGGAGAGGCATCTTTCTATGTTTAACAATGATTTTATTAATATAATCCCATATTATGAAAAATAGGCATGAAAATCAAAGAATGAAGCTTTTTATTAGCATATGGTAAACTTCATCATTCATGTACATGATAGGACCAAGTATGGTCTCATTATTATTTGCTAAAAATGCAAGAAATATTTATAATTAAGTGAGATCCATTTTTGAAATATGATTTTACATGTAAGGTGATACCTCAAGAAGTAATGGGACCTAGTATATGAATCTAGGGTTTAAAAAATGATCAATTTTAAAATTAATATAAAATTTTAAAATTTAAAGTGAATTTCTAACTTAGGTATGCAAGTAAAAATTCAAAAATTAATTAGAAAATTGGTGATTGAACAAGACCTAGTATATGTAACTAGGGTTTTAAAAAATAATTATTTTTTAAAATTACTATTGAATTTTCAAAATTGATGTGTATTTTTGATTTAAATAAGTTAGAAAAAAATCAGAAAATTATTGAAAAATTATCAAGAAAATATCGAGACCTAGTATGGCCAACTAGGGCTTGAAAGAAATTTATTTTAAAATTACTACAAAATTTTAAAATTTAATGCTAATTTTTTATTTTATTATTCAAGTAATTTTTTAAAAAAAATATATGAAAAATCACTAGTAAATGAACCCTAGGGTTTCTAGGGTTTTTATGCATAAATGAAGTAAATCGAGTTCACCAAATGATTTAACGGTTTTTATAATATTGATGTATTATTCTTAATTTAGTTAAATAAAGGGTCTGAGTAGTAAAATTAGTAATTAAATAGATAATAATTAAGCTACTGATTTGTGTAAATTAATTTTAATTTAGACATTTCTAAAAATATTAAGGAGAGAGAGAAGATCAAACTTAGTTGTAAACTAACTGATTTGACTAAGATAGAGTCTATAATTCACTATGTAGGATTGGGACACTATTGTAAACTAAGATATAAACTTCATTTTATGATTGGATAGGATCAATGGAATTGGAAAAGAGTGGCATCGATGCTTTAGTCCACCTCTGCCACTATTATTTTGAGTATCTAAGATTTTTAGGTTTTATTCACCAGGTCTGTGTGACCTTGTCTGTGAAGTTTTTGTAACTAGAAGTCTGTAGAACTCCTTTTAGATCAGATTATTTATTAAAACCCTATATTCAATTATGATTTGACCAATTTTGTGTAAGATGGGTTGGTTAGTGTGTGTAACATTCACATGATTTGGATTCACATCCCTTGGGTGCACATGTTGCCTACATACTAATACTTTGAAGAGGGGTCAAGCCATATGTTATTCTCCCACTTGATGCAATTTATGAAATTGCATATGTAAAGATGCAGAATACTAAAATATATGTGCTTGAGGTGGCTAGGCACTGGTGTAAATATTTGAATAAGCTTGTAAGTGTGTTGATTAGATATATGTAGAGAATATGGAAGATTTTTTGAGTAATCTTGTTTGCATTCTTATTTGCTTAGTGATAATTTCCAACCCTTTCCAAATGATCTTAGAATGGGATTTTATACATATATATTAGTCATGGGTTGAGTATTCTCATATTAGGCTAACACAGTGAAGGATAGAGAACCAGCTGAATTTGAATGTTAGGGCCAAAAATAGACTTGGACAACAACAATGAAAAGGGGACACCCTAGGGTCAAATACTATAGTCTAGGCTGGGAGATATTATGTTGAGGGTATATGACCTAGGGGGATGAAATAATCATGTAAAAAGGGTCCTTGCTAAGCTAGATTGAGGTCTTGAAAGCTTATGAATGATTGGAAATTAGTGAAAATGTGCCTATGAGGGTCATGGGAGTAAGCAAGAGGGAACTATGGGTTGGATGTCATTATCCACACTCAAGTTATCAATTTTTGCATTTGATGTGACTACAGTAGCCAAAGAACACCACCCTCTCACCAATTCATATGCAATACCCACCTTCAATAAACACTCTCTTTATTCCTCCATGGTATGAAAAAATTACATGTTAATTCATACACATCATCATACCCTTTAATTGATACTCATTTATTTTGGGTTTTATATGAATTTATTGACAAGTCATCCATCATAATAAAGAAGAACCCACACAAAATGATAGTGGAAGTTGCATCGAGAAGGTGGTGTGTAAATTGGATATTATTTTAGGGTAGGCTTAATGGTTAGAGCATGATCAAGTATTATTTTCTAGGATTGTCTCTCAGCTTAATATGGTTAAAATTTTTTACAGTGCCAAAGAAAAATAATTCCTAGTTAGAGGAAAATAACTCCAAGTCCAACTAGAGACTCCCATTAACACAAAGCAGGCACTTACTAATTGAAAAATAGATGAAATTTCAAGTGATTATGATGATATATTATAATGCTTGTGTTTTTTGGATTTATCCAATCTTGATTTAGATCCCTGAGATTACATTTTTTCATCCTTAACAATATTGTAGCTCCTTTATTTTTTTTAATATGTTACATTTATTTAATTATAAAAAATGATAATATGAGTAAAGGAAATGATTTAATGGTCTATTTGGGCCACTCAATTTAAATCTACTTAGCTGCTTCTTGAATGTGATTTATCATATATATTTCGATTGACTAATTTACACCAATCTTGGCTAATTTAGAACCCAACATCTAAAGGATTTTTTTTGGGCTATTTCTTTTTATCAATTAGGCCCAATTCTTATGTGTATTTTAAAGTTCATTATGAATATTTGGATTTAATAAGAGCTACCAAATTATCTCCCATCAGTACTTGACATGTATGCTACCCTACATTTTTGGGACAGCACTTCATGAATTAGTGAATATGGTTAGAGAGTTTGTTTCTCTTCTATGATGTATTGTCATTGAAATGACATAAAAAATTAAACCTTTTGCCTTTTTCATTTTGACACAATTTAAACACTCATACTTCCAAATTTGATGTATTAATCTTATTACAAATGGTTTCACTATAATTATATGGATTTATAGCATCAAATAACTTGATTTTATAATTTTCCTTTGGCAATGGATGCTGCTAAATCTGAGTGTACCAATATTGAACTTGGTGGATGTCATTTTTGAACTGCAAGATGGTGGTTTGATAAGGTTATGTAATAATTTAAGACATTAATTAGAAAAAACATGCTGTATTGAATTTTTGATTGTAGGGAAAAGTAGCTTTTAAAAAATATAAGGGGTTCTATTATGGGGCCTCCATGTAGAAAAATAGGAACATATATATCAATTTATGGCTCTTCAAAATGGACTAAGGTGCCAAATATGCTAAATCATGTTTTCCATATCAAACATAGGGCTTTAATATCCTGTAGTAAAATTTATAAATAAAATTAGTGACCCTATATATGGGCTTTATTGGTACATATATATGTATTAAATCATATAATGGTATGATGGATGTCTGGTTGTATCACAGACCATCCATACGGTGTAAGATTAGTTTTATCACAAACAATCCATTTTATCTATTTCCAAGATTGAATTATAGTCAAGATGGAATAGAGATATTTATGGATGGGTTGGGAAAGCATATATGGGATATGCCATTTATGATATCAAACCCTTTCCTAGCTAAATTAGATGGAGATGGGGTCAAGTACCACATCATCCATTAGTCAGTATAAGGTAATAGATAGGGGCCCTAAATGTCTACACCTAAAAGCATAAATCAAGTGGTTCACTCAGGGTCTCAATTAGTTTACCAATTGAGGGACCCCTGTCCATATATGGATCATATTTTATGTAGTTGTTTTTAAAAAATCTACCATGATGGTGATAATTTGATTGAATATCTCCTTTACACAATCTACATAGCTAATCAACTTTGTTTATATTTCCATTATCAATATTGTTCCTAAAAGAGTGTCTTATGAATCATTTATTTATGTCACTTCATGAGTGGATCTCATAGTAGAGCTTATTCAGATCTATAATTTCGAGAATTAACAAGATGTATGAAATGTCCTGAGCTTTGGTTTTAATAGGAACCCATTCCACATCAAAGGAATTGCATGAAATTGGAGCCATAACTTCAAGAATATTTTTTCCTCTATAAACCTCCTATCAAACCCTTTTCTTAATGATGTTCATGATCTAAGGAAGATCATGTAGGTGAGAGATGAATTAACCCTTATTTCTAAGAGCCTTGGTTGAAATTTGTGATGGATGTTGTGGCAGGAGATTGTGTGACTATAATCTGTAGCCTCCAAACCAAAAAAGAAAATCAAACAAATGTGACATGTTGGGCATTTGTTGAACTATAGGGTGATTCAATATTTTATGTAGAGAATGAAATTTTTGAAAGAAAAGTATTATGCATAGTTGTTATTTCCATTTTTTAAGAAATATGTATGATTTGAAGTATAATGTATTTTTAATGATCATTTATGTTTTATAATATATTTTTCTACCTTAAAAATTTTATGATTTAGTGAGATTTTGGACTTAAAATTTTAGATGCATTAAACATTTTGGGTTTTATTTGTATGTTCTTACAATAAATTCAGTGAAAATGGATTCTATTTAGCCTAATGATCTAGATTAAGTTTTGTGGAATGGTCTAGGGTATGCTAAATTTTGAGTACTATGATGGGGATTTCAAGGTAATATTTGCTAAATTCTAAGTACAACCTCCTATCTTACAATAAACCAAATCAATTTGTAGTCAAATCATTTATTATGAATATATGCTTATTGTGTTGTAATTTTCCCAGAGGGAGAGAAAACTTTAACATCAAATAAATTAGAAGTTATTCCATATAGGCCTTGATCATGTGTCAGCCACCCATATAGACATTGTTGTTTGATTTGATAAATCCTGCATGGTAGATTTTCAGCTCAATATTTACTGAGCTTCTTCAATAATTAATATAGCACATGTAGGACTCTAATCAAAATTCTATTTTGACGTTTGGGTGAGAATATTCACTCATCCTCAATAATTTTGATACACATCCTTCAATTTTTGATCATCTAACATCAAAAGGATATTCCCCAACTCTAATGGGGCATGTTTTTTTTAAAAGTTTCTTGCATGATTTTGTGGCTGAATGGGAGATTTTTGTTAGAGTCCTGATATTATTTTGGAGTTAAAATCACCCTAAGTATTTATGTTATCTAATGAAGAAACTAAAAATTGGTAATCTCATATTTGATCATAATAAAATTCATATTATGTTTGGTGTCTTGGGGTGGACTTACATCTACAAGTTAATTGATCTGTGTTTCTGTAGGCTATGAGATCAAATAGGCTCTTTATATTGGACTTCCATGATGCTTACATGCTTTATGTGGATGCAGTGAACAAGCTCTCTCCAAGAAATAACCTCCCGACAATAAAAATCTATGCCACTTGCACAATCTTCTTTCCTTTGTCTGATGGAATTCCAATTCATGTTACTATTGGGTTTTGTTTGCCTCCCAAATATGTGGATATTTATTCTAGCAGAGTGTTAACTCCTGAATATGGTGGAGAAGGTAAATGTTGGCTATCGCAGTTAGCAAAATCTCATGTTCGTGCCAACAATTTAGGTTACCACCAATTGGTTAGTCACTGGTAAGTCATTATTTGTTAAATGTTGTAGATATTAATTTTAATTTTAATTAGAGATCCAATGAATTCATATTTAATGGAAATGAACACACATAGAGTAATAATCAATTGATATATTTTTAACATGCAATTCACATAATTGTAGTCTCAGAACACATGTAGTTGTAAAGACCTTTATTATCTCTACTCATAGAAATCTGAGCAAACTGCATCCCCTTCACATGTTGCTTATCCCTCAATGTTGTAAAACCATGGAAATAAATCGTCTTGCTCATCCTTTTTGGTAAATGCAGGAGGTGTTATTGATAAATGTTTCAGCATTGGTCCCTTTTCCATGGAAATTTTTGCCAAAGCCTACATGGGTGGAGATTGAAAGAGCAGGGTCTCCTAGTTGATCTTCTTAAAAGGTACAAGAATCAATATTAAATTTTAATCTCAAGTAAAGATTCAGTGCTTTCATGTTGTATGGTTAGATCTCAAGTAAAGAGTATGTGCATTTAGGCTGTCTAGTGTTGAACACAAGCAACACTAATTTATACATAAAAGTGTTAAAATGTCAGTGTATAATGAAACACTAATTAGCACACAAAAGTGTTAAAACATTTAGATGCATAATACAATATACCAACTATATAGGATTATTCATTCTATTCAACATTATCTTAAATATTTATGACTTAAATTTGTGGGCAGGGGTATGGCAATGCTAAATGCAACGGACAAAGCAAATGGAAATAACTAATCCACAAGCGCGTAAATAGTTGTTTATTTTGAATGGTTTTAACAGCAGAATATTGGCATGAAATTTATTTCGTGTCTCATTCCTTATCAGTGAAAATTATGAATTATACTTCATGATTAATTGTGTATTTTGGTTAGAATTTTTCAGAATTAGTAATTAGTAGTGTAATGTATGCGATGTGATGTTCTCTTTTATACAAACTAAAGAATGAGCAACACTGATTTGATGGAGAGGATGTGAGCAACATGTTATACGAATGGGTTTTGTGACAAGAAATTTATGAAATAGAAATTGCTTTGAGGACACATGAATTTCCATCACCAAGGTCATGCATCTTTCATCCAATCCTCTCTATATCTATTCCTCGGTATATTCGCTTTATGGGTATTTTGGGTTTTGCAGCACAGAACTGCACGCATGGTATGGACTAAAAATGTAACTATCACAATAGTAATAGATGACTTTTATGATCTGGGGGGCTCCTCTAAAGAGTTACAATGTTTTATTGAAGCTGTTAGGAGGTAATTTTTCTCGTCAAGTAAAAATATTGTGGCCAAATGGATAACTATTTTGATGATTTTATTTCTTATATAGTCCATTTTCAAATCAACTCCCATCACAAATACCATTGCTAAGAAACATTAGATGGCTAATTGCAACGCTAATGTCATCTAGGCCTTAGAGACACTAAATACATATCATTAATAGGGTCATCCATGACTAGTTTTTGATGTTTTACAGATGGGATCCTGCTGGGATATTTGACTTGTCAGATAACGTGCAAATTTTGTTCTCTACACTATATAATACTATCAACAATACTGCTGAAAATGTCTGTTATTTCTAGAGGACAGGAGAAATCTCTGTTGATGCTCTGTTGCACATTTGGGTTTATGTTCAGAAGCTGGATTGGCAGGATGCCTTTGTCGTCGTATTAGAAATTGTAAGCATAAATTCATTTGTCGTCTTATTAGAACATGCAAGTAGAAATTATTGAATCTAATCAGCAGTCCAGGGTAATTTCCCTACCTTGTTTACGTTAAATTTCTTATTATCAAAATTTTAAACATTGAACTGAGATTGTGGTTCCACTTTAACAGAACCTGAGAAACAATATCTTATAGAAGAGCCTCTGATCTTTACTTTTCTTAAAAACAATGTAATGCGAGATTTGGCCCTGTATTTGGGATGCCAAGACAACATAGTGAAGATAAAAATGTTATTCATGCCCACAAAGGAGTATAGCTTGCCTGTAAAATGGGAGTTGTTTAATGACAGACTATTGAATGCTCAAATTATCTCTATTCAAATAGGCAAGTTATTCCGACAATTTCTTAACATGTGAAGTTTTGTCGATGATCAACATATTTAATAAATATTAGCCATATATTTTATTATTTATAACAAGACACTTGAAAATCTCACCAGATTATGTGAAAGATAGGACAATACCTTTGATATCAAAATATTACATGAAAAACTAGTATTTATGGCCGATGAATTTTCTAATTGGATTTCGTATATGATTGATTCATGCAGGTTCTATGGATGAGAAGCAGTCGTATGAGATGAATTTTTAGAAGATAGAGACTTTGATGTTACTCTTTTCTAAATGAAAAACACGAAATTTCTCATGGTATTTAATTATGGTGCAAAGAGGGCCACAATGCAAGGCGTAGATTCCTTATCTTCACTTAATCAACTCAAGAGTGTCCACTTGGAGAAGTTGGTTGTTTCCCCCATTTTTCAAAAATAGAGAAAAATACTACAAAATTTGATGAAACTTTATTTAAGCTTGTGCGACGGATTTGGGCATATTTCCCCATTAATAACACCAAGCTACAAGAATTCAACCTGGACCATTGTAGTGATTTGGAGGAATTTTCCCTGCCCTATATATCATATGGCCTCCACTCAAATATTATCTATTACTAATTTCCATTTGGTTCAGAAGTTACCGTATGATCTTGGAAATCTAACCTCTCTAAGAATGTTAAGGTTGTTTGCATTACCAGGCCTAAAAGAGCTTCCTAAAACAGTCATAAATATTGATTAGTTAGAATATCTAGAGATTTCAGTATGTGAGGGCTTGAAAGAACTTCTAGACGAAATAGGCCAACTAAAGAAATTGAGTGAGTTTGACATGCAAGAATGTTCTAGGTTGAGTAGGTTGCCTATAAGTGTTTGTGGACTAAGCTATCTGAAACATGATATTTGTGATGAGAAGATTGGGAAGCAATGGTTGTGGGATAAATGGATTTCTATCTTGAAACTTAGAGTAGAAATTGTGAAAGTGCAGTTTAGTTTGGATTGGCTAGATGATTGTCTTATTAACTTTATAGTGTATATAGAATCAATACACTACAATCAACTTGTCATCTTGATAATAAATAAATCCAATCTCCTTGATATTCTATTGTCAGCGATTTGGTTTGAGTGTATAGAATATGTGTCTAAAGATTTAAATACTGTAACTTATAGGATATTGAATACAACATTCTTAGACTCACATGGTAAGAAACCATATTATGCTTGAGTTTTGAGAGTGGTTTATAGGGTTGCAAGCATATTTATATCTTCACTTAATGTCATTCGAAAGAGACACTAGAATTTATATAAGTAATGCAAGTTTTTATCTGTTATTAACATCTTTAACATATGAATGAATCATTTATTCTATATTAATGGAATCATTATCTCCCTTTGAGAGTATTATTAATGTGTGGCTCTTGTCAATATTGTAAACTCCATGTCAGATATCATATTTGATGGAAACAGGTCTAAACAAGGATCAACAAAGGAATAAGAGTAATATTTTTGAATTACACTTAACAACAGTGACAACATGGAATGTTCATACAATAAAACTAAAAAACATGAGATCATGGAGTGTCCACATGAATCACATAGTTCTAGGAATGGATTTTGCTAAAATATATAGAAGTTCATCCCTCTACCATTCTAGAGGGTTAACGACATTTAGGCACCCTTTTGTATTTATATTTTTTAGTTTAATAAAATGTTTGTAGACCCACAAGTTGTGGGCACAAGATTATTCCATCCAAATTGTTTTCTATTTTTTTTTATAATACTAGTCACTAAATATTTTGGTTTCATTGATAATGTTTATCAATTGATTACATTAGAAGAAATTTATTATTATTAAAATTATTATTTTTATTCCATTAATTGATATTGTCTCTCGAGAGACAATAGTTGGGACTAAAATGATATTATCTCTTGAGTGACAAAAAAAATAGTATTTTATATTGTCTCTCAGGAGACAAAAATAATAATTTCTCTTGAGAGATAAAAATAATACTTAATTTTAAGAGAAACAATATATAGTATTATATAGTATCTCTGGAAAGACAATAATTAGAGACACCTACTTTGAGACAATATTAGAGACAATACACAACTTTTTTTAATCTCAATTTGAGATAATTTACTGAAGTATTGTCTTTAATATTGTCTAAAAATACCCTCATTTGTTGTATGGTTAGAAATAAATCTAATATATCATCTATCTACCCATACGTATACATACAATAAATTTTTAGTTACTCCCTTTTTTGCTTCTCTCTAAATTTGGAATTTTAAAACTAGTTGAAAACATTATTTTCTCTAACCTTACCATAATGTTATAGGTGAGCAGTTTCTAGTCTATTTGTTCCATACATGGATTTTTAGTTCTACTGATGTAAATGTAATCTAATATACACTTTTATTCCTTGGTTTCTATTTTTTGGATATGTTCCTTGTTCTAGTGCTCTCCGCAACACTAGCAAAATAGGGTAGTGTAAAACCCATGTTAATAAATAAATAATAATTAATTAATTAAAAAGAGAGAGAAAAAGAGGAGGAATGATAGAATCATTGTATCAAAAAACACAATTTAAACAAGAAAAATTGATTAGTTTACCTTCAAAATTTTTGAAGTACATTTTCATCACTAGCAGTTGAATAACTCAAAGTACCTCCAAGAAACCCAAACCAAAAAGTATCACAATATGAAAAGGATGTCAAGGCTCCATATAAATGAGTGAGATAGGTTTAATTATAGTGGGTAGGGTAACTGAATTATAAATTAGTCACTTGTAGCATACGGTGGGAAAAAATTAATTGAGGTTTGGTGGGAGAGAATTATGAGTTACTTGTAGTGGATGTTTTTTAAGATGTGGGGTGATGACAAAAGTATAAATAAGCTACAAGATTGAGTGACAAGGTAAGATTTTGATAACGCTTTGGGACTTGGGTAGAGGGGAAGGATGGATTTTCCAAAAAATATAATTAAAATATGATAAGTTAGCCTATAAATGTGTATTTGTTTATTTTGTAGTAAAAATTGGAGTGTGACATTTATATTTATTTTTTAATCCTATGTTATTAATAAATGTATGTTTTTCAATAAAAAAATCAAAGTTAATATTAAAAATTTATGTCGAGGTACAATTTTCCTAAAAAGTATATGATAAAAGAGTACTTATTTAAATTTTAAAAAATTATAAAATAAAGATTAAAATACAATTTTAATTATGTTTTTAAAATTTGGAATGTCTTTGATGATATTTAAATCACAATAGAACATATAGAGAATTAACTAATTTTCCTCTAAAATAGGTTTTTTTTCTTTGATGGTCCTTCCTTTTGTTTTCTCTCTCTTCTTTAGTTTTTCCTCTCTTGTTTATGTTTTCCCTGTCTTTGTGGGTTTTGTACAAAAAATGTTGGAGTATATTTTATGCAAGGAATGTACAACTACTTTCCTTTTTTACACAGAAAAAAACTTCGTTCTTCATACTTTAATGTACAATTTAATAAATTTTTAAGTCATTAAGGGTTTGTAATCCTTGTTTTTGAGCCTTTTTTACTCATTGTGTTACCCTAAGTTCCAATAGTGTCATATTTTCATTTAAAACAAATATATAAATATTAAATTCTATTACTACATATAAAAATTCAAATAAAAGTATATGAAAAAAAAAATTGAAATAAAGAGTATATATTTTAATTCAATATTGAAGTCTTCATACTATATTTTTTCATTTTTTTCAAGGTAGTGAAGATTCATAAAGGAATTAGGGATTATATCTACAATTTATTATTGAAGTACAACAAGTGATTTTTCAAAACTTGTTCAAGAAAACATATTTATATTATTAAGTGATTTTTCAAGAGCACATAACAAGTGGTTTTTTGAAATGTGTTTAAGAAAAGAATCCCATTGAAGACTCCCAATTTTTTTAATGTTTGAAAAGGTTTTATAAATTGATCAGGGTTTCAAGAAATGAGATTAATTTTCCAAATACTAGTGTAAAATAATGCACATGTGAGAGAGGTTTTTAGAGCCCAAAAATAGAGGAATAAGGTTGAAAATTTTAATTTTATAGGTGCAGTAACCATGTTGGTATGGTTTAAGTATTGTCAAGGAAAGAGTATTTTTTAATCATTATTATGGGTAAACACTCTTGATTAGAGATGAATAAAAAAAGTGGAATGTTTTTGAAAGGTCCTAGACCCTTCAAAAAATATCAGAAGATGTCATAATAGATTGAAAAAAAATGTATCACAAAGCAAAACTAGAAAAATATTATAAACACGTAATATTTTCAAACTTTTTCAATTTCTGACATATTCTATTTTACAGGAACCTATCATGTCTCAGTTTCTCTGAGTGCACACCTTAAAAGGTGCTTTGGGAAATGGGTGCGAAACCATTTGTGATTCATAGGATTGTTGTCCCTTATTTCCATTTGCTATCTACACACTTGTCTTCTAAAATGATTTCCCTAAGCTTTACCTCCTATTTTTCACCCTTCTCTATTCATTTACAAAATTTATTATCCCTTCCATAACTTAAAACCCTTTTTGAAATTTTATGTTACATAGTTAGCCCCACCTACCTCATACTCTTATTGTTAAAATGTAATAGGGTATAGGTCAGCCCTTAGCTGACATAGTCTATGACATATTTGTTTTTGTCAATAATGATACTAAGTTGACTAGGTCATTTTTTTATGGCCAAAATTTTTAGAAAGGATTAGGGTTAGATACACCTATATAAACACATTCATTTTCTAGTTTTAAAAGAAGATAATAAATAAGATATATTGTGCATGTGCTTATCCCCCATTCTACATGAGGAACAATCTTAGAGTTTTATACATTCTTTGGATATATGGATCTTATCATATGGAGAAGTCTTTTGGATACATTGATAAGTTGTGTAGCCTGGATTTGATTTATCCTTATCATCCTTACATACCAAAACAACCTCTCATAAAACATCTTAGTTAAGGGAGAGATTGAGGTTCAACATGTTCATCTTCAAAGGTAAGTATTCCTAACTTTGCTTTAGTATTTTCATGTTCATATATATATTTGTACTTCTCTTCCATGCTTTAGTATTTTCTATAAATTTACATGAATATATTTATTTTGTGCATATTTACTTTTCATGCTTATTACCCCCACATTTTGCCACAAGATTTAGTGAGTACTATATAAGACTTTGCTTTACCTGTTACTAGTTTAGTGAATATGAAAACATAGGACCTGGTAAGGGTTATTGTGTGCATTTATTAGACTAGATAATTTTGAACTCACCCTAGTGATATTATTATTGTAACATATCCATGGATAGGTCTAATGGATTCATCTTGGTCATGACCTCGATTATCTAATGTATCTCCAATCAGAAGTGTAAGTAGGATTTATCTCATTGGAGCTAGGATTGATTTGTAGATCTAATTTATTTTCTATTACATACATTTTATTGAACCTAACATGAATATAACCCTTTTAGGTTTTCATGCATGATTTAATTTATATCATCTTATTGTATTTTTCCATATTTATAGTATTGTCTTAAACTAGTTAGTATAGATCTAACTTTTAATGTGGAAGTTTAACATAAAATTTCATCATAATGACTATGTTATATCTATGTAGGTCTTCATCAAATATAGCTTTATAAATCAAAAATGTCAAAATAATACTCTTCCTTAGTTATATATAAGCATACAAGGTTGAATAGGTGAACTTTGTCATCTTATTCTCTCTATGAACATGTGAATCAATAAACTATGTCAAATAGTTTAACTTAGTCATCTTATTCTTCTTCAACACATAAGGTTTTGTAGAACTAGGTCAAACCAATCAACTTAGTTTACAAAATTTGAAAGCAACATTTAAGGTACTTCAACATAAAATTTCCAATCCTAACCATATTCAAG
The DNA here is from genome assembly GCA_037957365.1 of Torreya grandis. NCBI lineage: Eukaryota > Viridiplantae > Streptophyta > Pinopsida > Cupressales > Taxaceae > Torreya > Torreya grandis. Next base: position 1,920,575 of record JARHVA010002340.1, read on the forward strand.
CACACTAATGTTCTTTTTTCTCTCTATCATTTTAGTACTTTCTTTAGCTCTATTTTTTATAAGTTATCAATATTCAAAAATGCAACCCTATAGCTAACAAAGTCAACTTGGTCATCTTAGTTATGTAGCTTATCTTATGTCTGAAATAGTTAGTCAACCCATTAAACATTGTTCTTAAAGATGTTACTTCTATAGAATAGTAGTGACCTAGTTGACTTGATTTTGTACTATTTACATACAGTGGCATTTGAACTGACTATGTATTATTCTAATTCAATAAATTGACAATTATTAACTAGTAATTAATTCACACTTTCATTTTTATGTGCTTGAATGCTTAGGAAACTCACATAGTCTAAATACATGATTTTTTATAATGTCATTTAGTTACACCATTTTTCTATTTTTCACACACTACCAAATCACACAATATTCAAAATGCATTTAAACACTTGTCTTCCTATGGCCTACCTACTTATATTTCATCCCAAAGGGGCAAGCCGCCTTGGTTTTCTAGCCAAATACAAATATGCAGTTAATGGTATATATTGGCAAAGCCCCTGACATCCTTATCATTGTTGGATTATGAAGTGAGGGGGTAGTCCCCAATCCCAAGCTAGTACCATTACTAACATAAATTCATTTTAGACTAAATATCTTGAAACCATCCATAGATTATTTTTCAGTTCCCTATTTTTGTCCAAATTTCCTATCACACTTAAATCAACACTTTCTAATAATATTAAAAAACTAAGGATGAACACTTAATTAGCACTTAATTTTCAATCGATTACTTTCTATCTGATCATTATTTGTTGTATTATAAAAATTTGCATTGGATAGTGTTAGTGCAAAGTTTTATGTTGTGTTCTCTATTTGGATCACTCACATTGATCCAATTATTTGTGTGTTTGCTTGCACATCTTGACTCACTTATATTACAAAATGTTTCCCTATATTAGCACATTCTTATTCTATTTGGTACAATATTTTACAAACTATGTTTCCCCTGTTACTAATACACAATCAACCTATATGATTATGTATCCTTCTTACCCTACTTTCTCTCCCAGTCAATAATATAAATTCAACTTGTATGACTCTATATCTTTCTTTACCAATCAAGTTATAGAACTAAGTTGATCTAGACATCTCTTTATCCTTATCAACTTGTTTCATACCTTATTTGAAATATAGATTTGACCTGTATGACTATGTACTCTTCCTTACCAACTATATTATAGTAAATATTTGATCTATTCAACTATGTATCTTTTTACCTCTTTATCTTTTCATCATATTAGTCTTCTTTTATCTTTCTCTCTCATCATGAACTCTATATTTGAAGATAACACAGATTTGAACTCAATAGCTATGATTAAATTTACCAAACCCAATAGGTTTTCCCATAAACATCTTATGGATCTTACCCTAGATTAAATTAATGTGCACATTATCACTCACACTACAAACTATGGGACCCTTCCTCATTTATCTTCAATTCACAACCTTATTTTTACCTTAGAAGATCAAATTTATTTAGAATATACTCGAGAAATGATTTTCTTCATTAATGAATTTCCTCAACATCAAGGAAAATATCCTTTTAATATTTACCATCTTATGGTATGTGGTTAAATCAAGGATCCCCATTCACTTTATCTTACATTCTCACATGGATTTCAAGGGAAATGCTTCTTTTCTTCTTAACATCTTCCTTCTCTTTTGACCCCTTCTCATATTATGACCTCTTCCTCTATAATTTTTTCCACCTCTATGGCTTGCATTTATACTAACATAGTAGGTTTCTACATCTATTGGGCCTCTTCTAAGACCCTCTCTTCTCAATTATTCCACTAGTGTATTTTTTATCACATAAGTAAATCATGTTATTAGTGCCTCACTTACTAATAATTCCTCTCAAGATAATAATATCACACATGATACCATTTATAGTGGTACCCAAGACACTAATATTAATTCCAATGCTTCACACAATGTAAATAACACCACTCAAACCCATCAACATCTATTACAAACTCTCAATCAAATGAACACTTTCCAATCAAATAATTCTAACCAAATGAATCAAATGAAAAATTATCTTATCCATCTCCCAAATCACCCTTAATAGGTTCCATGGGGAATGCATAACAAAAATTCCCTCCATCTCCTCTTTGGGATTGTCATGGTAATCTCATCCCTTAACCTCTTATTGTTAATAAAATAATAAATCACCTTCAAAACAACCCCCTTATGCCTAAGATTTTTAACATATATATAGGAAGTATCACCCCTGCCATTAATTAAAATGGGTCAACCTATCCCACTCTACACTTAAAAACATTTGGAAATCTATACAAGGATAGGGTTAAGTTAAATACTTTTGCCACTACCAAATTACTAGAAAAAACTTTTTATAGAAGTGCTTTAGAATGGTATAACCAACTCAAATCTCATTGTACCACTAGTTTGAAATATTTGGTTAATTATCAAGTTCAAGAGTTCCAAACTAGCGACCTCCCTGAAAATACCTTGTCCCATTTTATCAATTGTTAGCAACTTGAAATGGAAACTACACACATTTTCATTAAATGGTGGAAGACCTTTTCCAACACAAGTCAACACAATATGGTATATGATAAAATATTTAACATATTCACCAATTCTCTTTATCCTAAAGTGAAAAATTAAGTATGGACTCTATCTCCACGTAGTTTGGAATAAGGTTTTGACCAAACAAACTGCCAAGATTTCTCATGTGTCAGTTTGAACCATCCAAAACTTTTATGGGTACTCACATGATAATATAAAATAAAAATAATCATTCTAATAATTATGGTCTCACTGATTATTATGATACCATTCATAATATTTACGCTATTGTTCCCAACTAGTCTCCAAAATAAGCTTCCCATCCCAACCACATCCTTAATCCTCATTTCTCTTCAATAAATAATGTAAATGTTCATAAACCTTTATCCTTAGTATAATTAAAATAGTGATTACCAAGGCCTCTTCCATTAGATCTTGATCCCAATCATCCCATGAAATCCTGATATGATCGAAATAAATAATTTTGGTTTCATGCTAGTTGGGTTCATTCCCATGAAACATTTAAGCAATAACATAATTTGGCTATGGATTTTATTCTTAGTCCCAATTTCAACCATGATTCTATCACTCATAAAATTTAACAATCCTATGAGATTTCATTTAAATTCCATGAAACACAAACTAAAACTCAAGCTTTGAAATAGGTTCATGCTTATTTTGTATAAATATAAAGATCCTCTTCTAAATCACCAAGACAACAATGATAAGCCTAATCCTTTTACCAATAATATTGATAGTCTTATAGACCCAATTCCAGAAGAGAATGTGGTTAATATGAATAGTATGTGGAAGGTAGTTGCCTTCATTTATTCTCATCCCATCCACACTCCCCAGTCTTATCACACTTTTTATGTTATCCAACACTATTCCCCAACTAACTTAATAAAGTTAGGGCAAGAAGACCTTATATCTTTCAATGAATCAATTCCAACACCTCTATTCTATAACACTTCTCATACCATTTCTACCACTCCTCTAACCTATTTACCCATCACTAATTATACTCAAACTTCTATCAACACTTCTTCAAATTTATCTCAAACCAAACTTGCATCAACTACCCCATCCTCTCAAGATAATCCATAAACTCATCCTCCAATTAAATCTCCTACATCTTATCGACATAAATTCACATGTACTCTATTTATTGCATATAAGGACCTCATTCAAACATTATTCATATTTTTCCAATAGTCCCCTTATGGTTTATGATGAATGGGATCCTATAACATAACTTACGAATCTCCCAATCTTAATCCCATTTATTAAACTTATGTGGACTTATCCACATCATCATAATTGTCTTATGCAACTCTTATTCGAAATGAACATCCCTTATCCTCCCCTAGAAAGATGTGAATACACCGTATGTAGATAATAAGATAGGATTTTATAATAGTGATAAGAGATGTCCATAAATGTTGATGAAATAATGGACACTTCTCTTTCCCTCAAATTACTCATTGGTTCTATGATTCTTGATGAGATTTTGCTTTGTGTGAATGATCCTTCTTTTTTATCAGTGTCTAAATTGGTGATATCCAAGTAAAGGGTGGATTGATTGATGAGGGTTCATGTACTTGTGTTTCCTCTCTCAATTTTATTTAAACCCTTGGATATTTTGAATGAAACCTTACGTCCACACACAACATGAGTCAAGGATATGAGCTGAAGCAAATATATCCCTTAGGTTATTTGTGGATCCCTATGATTGTTACACCTATCACTATTCGAGTGAAGATAATGATATTCAACTTTCCTCTATCTTATAACATTTTTATTATTATTCCATGGACTCATCACATTAGACTAGTTTCCTCTTCCACATACCAATGTGTAAAATTTCCTCACAATACATAAATCTATTGGATTCAAGGTGACACTAACCCTTAGAATTTTGAATATCTCGAATACAATGGTGTTTTAAAAATTACAACCCTTGAAACCTTGGTGAATTTTTCATGTCATTAATTTTAAAGGTTTAACTTTCCTATCAACTCTACATGAGGTTTCAATGGTCACCCCAAGATCATTAAGAATATACCTCCAAACCTCTTAGATTCAGATGAAGATGATTGTAACAAGAATAATATCAAGATCAAAACCTTAAATCTCTCACCTAATCTCATTTCTCAATTTCCACATTATTTGAAGATGCATTCTCATCAACCATTTAATGATGATATACCTATTGTCTTAACTAATACTCAACACTCCATTCATCACACCACATAAGATGACAAAGTCATCCCTACCTATGCCATTGATCTTCATACACCTGTATGATGATGGTTATACCTTAGATGACCCATTTTTATGAGGTCTTTTTGAAGCCAAAAATGCTTAAATTATTTATTATCATTCTTGTTTGCTTCAGTCTTAATGTATATCTTGTCACATTCCATCCTATATAATTCTTAATTTTAGCATTTTTCCTCTTGTTCGTAGGGTATAGATGGTGCACACACCTCTAGTTTATAAATATCCTTAAAGAATTATGATTATATATTATGTTATGACTAGTACCTATCACTTTTCTAGATACCAGGATCCCTCTAGCTGACTTGTCCATTAGATGCTTAAGAATGTCTTTCAGCCTTCTATGTATATTCCCCCTCCCTTAGCTAAGCCCAATTTAGGTCCTATTACCACTCCATCTCTATCTGAGTCTCTTTCTATTTCAAATCCTATTAATCCTTCAATCAAGCCTCATCCATTCTTTTCACCATCCCCACCTTCCCTTGGTGATGGTTTGCTCCCTTTACTGTAACATGTTCCTTCACCCACCAAATGGGCCAATCAGCCATATTATGATATTCATAAAGTTGTCGGTCATTAGACTAGAGACTATTCATTACACCATCTTTCCTTGGAATCTATTTCCATACCCTCTATTAGTATACTCACTAAGTCTACTTACAAGGACATTTGTAGCTTCCATGACATAAATAATTATTACTACATGCATTGTCATAAGCTACAATATTATATATACACCTTGCATCCCACTACTCCTCAACCCACAAACAAGACTATACCTCCCCCAAAAGTATTACCTAGATATCTTCCAAAATATGGAAAGGTATATTGTCTTTGGCATCAATGTGGTACTCATTACCTTGATCATTACCACATATTTTAGTAGCATCTTAAATATCAAATCATGACCATTCTTGTTCGTGTTACTCATCCTCCCATAGGTTGTCCTGATAATAAGGCTCCCCCTTCTTCCCCATGGCTCCTCCACTTATGGTCCTATCTCTACCTATAGTTTCTCCACCTATGATTCCTTCCCCTATGGCTCCTTCTATACCAGTGACTCCTTCACCTACAACCCATTCTCCATCAGTGACCCATTTCTCTCCCATAGTGTTCATGTCATTCCTTATCTTGATTATCTCCTACATGATAGTACTCATCATCACTATCTTTTAGGCATTATTAAATTTTCCATCAAGCAAATTTTATGTGAAGTATTTTCTCAAATTCCCTTGAAGATTGTTGAGACTTTAGCTATAGTCTGAGTTCAACTTCATAAAGGCTTATCAGATGTTATGGATAGCGTGTGTGGATAAATATACCACTATTTATAAACACAACATGGATTTATTTAATTTATTTCCTCATTTATCTTGGAATTATGCTCAAAATTTATATTTATCTATCTTATATCATTCAACATTGTGTCAAATTCTTATTTATCTTACATCATGAGTTATGTTTCACATTATATGTTGCTTAGATGTCATTTTATTCCTTATTCACTCTTATGGAACCTCTTTCATGATTACATCCTTTTTATCTATGTTTTCCTTTTCTATGGATATCTTGTTCATTATCATGATTTTTTATTACCTTATCTTTATAAACGTAGATAATTATTATTGTGACTTGGTTATACAAACCTTACTCCATTTAGTCATTTATTATTTACCATGTGATAAATTAACAAATAATTCATGTAATTATAATATCCTTTTACCATTAAACCTTGGATCTCCCTTTATTCCCATTATTTCCTTTCACAAACAAACCATACACATGGTTGACACTTGAGATAAAATGCTAGTTCATATGTAAGCCTAAGTGTGTTAGTCCATCATGTCTTTGGATACTTTGCTTCATTTATCAAAAGATTAAAGTTCATTCATGTGTATCACTTTATCTCTCATGATTTGTCATTCTAGTTTGTATGGAGATAGAATGTTAAAATCCATAAAATTTAAAATCCAATTCATTTAATAAAAGGAAATGATGTAAAAGGCAACATTAAATTTTAGTAAATCCAAATCATACTATAAGACATGATTCTAATTACATATCCTCTCTCTAGTCAAAACTCAAACTCCATATCTGGCCTCATGATATATTAAGGTCCATTTGGGTGCAATAGGCGAGTATATTGGAAAATTAAAATAAAAAATAAAAAATCTTTTAGTGCTACCTACTTTCTCAAATAAGTACTCAATCTTCATAGTAGACTGATGGCTCTGTAAGAGGTCTTGAGGAATGGGGAATACATTATGGTAAGGTAGGTCCATTTTAAGTTTATTATTCAAAACAACCAATGTGAGTTGATATTATTACCTTACTTATTTACCTATACAACTTTGTTCCCATAGTGAACATGTATCCTTTGTATATTGATGGTCACTAGTAACTTAGTGTTGATGTCCTTAGTATGCCTCATGTTTCCTAAGGTATTCTCATAATATGCCTACAAATTTTGTTAATATTCATTACACTCCTAATATTTCCCCTTTAGAAATGTTATTTTGTTCGCTGATCACTCCCCCTAGGGATCCTATTTGTGAATTTCAGTGTAAGACCTTGGATAGGACCAGTCCGTGATCACAAATTACCAAATTTTCACATTACCATTTCAAACATCTCCATTTAACATATTTTTCCTACTATTTCCACCTCGATGGTGTTCCCTTTATGAGTTGTATTGTAAAACCATGGATAGGACCTAACCTTCGTCACAAAATTTTTCAATACACAAGTCATAATGAAATTACATGTGCTAAATTTGAGATAAATCATGCTTGATTATGATTTACACATAATTGACATCCTTCCAACATTGGTTCAGAATTTTTTATGTTTACTTCATTGATATTTCACTTTAATCTTCTTATTTTCTAATTACATGTAAGAATACAACCATTATTCTTAAGTTTTTCATACATACCAACTTGAATTAGTTTGATTTATTTAAGATCATTTTTATAATTTTGTTTCTCTTTTATACTTCCCAACGTGATTTATTATAATTGATTGACTTAATTGTTTTCTTTTTATACCATTTGTCATTCATGTTTTTTTAATTTTATTTCATTATTTTAATTCTTCCAAACATGATATAATGTGATTTTACTTGTTTTAATTTGGTATCAATATTTTTCATGGTTTAAAATCATTTTGTTCTCTTGTTTACCACCTTTTGGATTATTATACTTAGTCATCTTTTGTTATTAAAGATTCCCATCGTGATATAATGTGTAGTTCATTTTTTTGACTAATTAAACTTTTCCAAGTTCTTTTAGCATGTTTTCTTAAACCATGTATGTGTATCACATATGATGGAAAAGAAAACACTTCACATATATTTTTGATAGCATATAAAATAAAAACAAAATACATGTGCTAGAAATAAATATATCCATGCATCAACAACCACAACCAAAATAAAATTCATAAGACCAAAATCTAATTATCAAAATAATATGTCTCTATATCATATGTTTTATATAATGGTACAAAATAAAAAAAACATAGCTCCAACTCTAAGTTTGGGATCCATCATACAATTATAGTGATCTAGCTACATTACTCATAGATACCTCAGACTATCCCCTATACATAGTGAATTGTAATTAAGCCATCAAATATATCAATCCTACAACTTGTCCCTATAGGTTGGCCATCTTGTCTAATACTTATCTAATCTAGATTGTGGTAGCCATATATGTAACTCTCTCCTGAGCCAAGGCCTACCAGTCATGTGCCTCTCTTTCTCACACCCCTATTGGTGGCTATAATCCATACCAACATGTCTATAATTTCCTAGTGGCCTCCCCTACTTATCTAAACTAGATTTCCTAACCTAGGGTAGATGGTGCCATAGGATTATCCAGCATGGTGGGGTCATATGGTGCCATATCCTTATCCAAATTTTCATGGTGCTCTACCATGACTCTAGATCTCCATCTAACATACTATGTCACATGATATATAAAATTAAAACCAAATAGATATCAGATCACATATACATCTAAAAATCTATCTATCCACCTATAATCATATACAACTAGTATTTTATCTCAAAAACTAAAAAAATTATAACATTTCTTATTAGTCCCAATGTCACCAACCACCATATCCCTGTCTACTTGTCTGTCAATCATGGCCTCTCCATCATCCTGTCCCTTGAGCACCTTATCTATTGGTAATATCCCTATCAAGACAAATCTAGGAGTCACCACATATGTATATTATGCGACTCTCCTTAGAGTCGTCTATATGGACCAATTGTATACACATAATATTTTTAACTTTTATTAATTACCAATGCTTTCTATCTTTAAATAACTCATCAAGTCTCAATATCTCTGAGTGGATGCCCTAAGGGCTAAATTGGGAAAGGGGTGGGCAAACCATTGGTACTTCTTAGTTTTTTTTCTCTTATTTAAACATATTACCAATCCAACTAGATCCTAAAAACATTCCCCTAAGATTGTTTTCTCTTGTACACTCCTCTAATTATTTGCCACTTTCAATACCCCTTTTCCCAACCTAAAATTCCTTTCCATAGTTTACACAATTAGATCGATTGGGTTGACCTTGTACTCTTATTGAAACTCATTTAGGGTCTAGGTTAGCTCATGACCGACCTATCTCGTGACCTAGTGAGTTTTTATCAGTAATGATACTAGGTAAATAGGGTCAACCCTATCAATCAAAACATTCAAAAGGGTTTAGGGTTAAATCCACCTATATAAAAATATTTATTTCACCATTATTAGAGAGACATCAAGAGTTATTACTGATTTTTTCTTCTTTATAATCTACTCTTCCACCATTATACTTGAGGAATCTTAGCTTAGGGTTTTTGCTTGGAAAATCTAGTTTTATGGAGAAATATTAGATGCTTTGGTCTTACTTAATGATCCTTACAAACCAAAAAAATCTCTTGTGTATCCCCTTTGTCGAAGGGAGAGATTGAGTCTCAAAAGGTTCATCTTTTAGGTAAATATCTCTAACTTTACTCCTCTCTTTAGTAGATAGAAGAAACATAAGTATTAGCTTTTGAACAATATTACTTTTCTTATCCATGCATTAGGGTCTTACCTATACCTAACTTAATTAGTGTTATCCTGTGCATGTTAAATTTATTTCATTTAATAACCTCCATGTTGTGCCACAAGCTTTGGTGAGCACTAGATTAGACTTTGCTTTACTTGCTATTAGTATAGTGAATATGAAAACATAGGACTTAATTATGATTATTGTGTAGTTTTGATTAACTAGTTGTTTAAAAACCCTCCTTATGGATCTTATTATAGTAAAAGATAATCTAATTGGGTCTAGTAGATCCATATATTGGTCATGTTCCTGATTATTTAATAGGTCCCTAGTTGGAAGTGTACGCAGGATATATCTTCTCTAAGCTATGATTGATTTATAAATTTGATGTATTTCTAATTCCATATACTCTGGTGAACTTGACATAAATCCAACCCTTGTAGGTTTTATTTCACATATTATATTTTCTATCATTTTATTTATTATATTGAAATGTTTGTGATATTAGGTTGATAGAGATGATATAACTTCTAACATCTATGCATAAGTTTAACACACAGTCGCATTAAAAATGACTTCATTATTTATACATAGGTCTTCATCATATACATGTTATATCACATAGGTGAAAAAATTCTTCTTATTTACTTACATATAACAAACTACATTGAATAGGTTAACATAGTATTCTAGAAAGCTTTCAAAAAAAATAATAGGTCAACCAAGCCAGTATCATCATCTTAACAAGATTTAGCAAGCAGGGAATTATAGAATGAGGTCAACCCATTTGACATAGTTGGTACAATTTTCATGTAACATTCAAGGCACTTCAATAATATTTTCACACTCCTTAGCATATTCTAACCCACCAAGGTTACTTTTTCTCTTTCTCTTTCATTTCAGTTCTTCCTTACAATTTTATTTAAAGCATTTATAATCTTTTAAACTACCATCATATAAAAAACTAGGTTGATCTATTTAACCTAGTTCTATATTTTGTCTATTATATAAAAAAATAGGTCAAATTTGTCGACTTAGTTGTTAAGGACCCTTTATTATATAGTATAATAGTGACACTATCAACTTTATTCTATAATTTCTACATATAATGTCCTACAAACTGATTCTGTATTATGTTTCAAATTATAAATTAATAATTGTATGCTAGTAATTGCTTCTTACTTTCACTCTTAGTTGTTTGCATGCTTCAAATAACTCACATAGTCTAATTAGGTGGTTTTTTAATATACCATTTAGTTTCTCTATTTTTATCTTTCTTTCACACACTACCAAATCACATAATTTAAAAATACATTTAAACATTTGTCTACCCAAGGCATACCTACTTGTATTTCATCACCAATGGGGAAGCCAACTTGGTTTTCTAGTCAAGTATAATCACATGGTTAATGGTATATATTGGCAAAGCAATCAATACCCTTATCACCATGGGATTGTGAAGTGAGGGGGTAAGCCCCAATACCGAGCTAGTATCATTGTCAACACAGATCCCTTTTAGCCTAAACATCCTAAAACCATACATAGATTGATTTTTATTTCCATAATTTCAGCCAACATTCCTGCCACACTTAAAATAACACTTTATTATAATCTAACATCATTTAGGATGACCACTTAGATAGTGTTTTCATTTTACTTAACTGATTGCTCTTTGCTTGTTGTATGTTATATTGAATAAAACTTGCAGTGGCCATCATTGGTATAAGGTTTTGTGTCATGTTCCTTAATTGGATCATTCTCATTAACCTAATTGATTGTGTGTTTTCTTCCATTTCATGATTTCAAGTACATTTAAAAAGTTTCCCCTATTTTTGGTACACTATCATTACTTTCTTCTATCTAAAGTTATCTCTTATCAACCAAGTCCCAAGTATTCAAATTCAAGTCATATTTAACACCCATTTTTGGTTTTCTAAATCTGTATGGAGGAGGAATATAAAATTCCATCAAGAAAGTTAAAATACAAATCACTTGAAACAAAAGGTGATGATATACAAAAAGGCAACATACAATTCTCAAAAATCTAAATCACACCAAAATATGTGATTAAAAGAACATATCCTATCTCTAATTAAATCTTAAACTCCACAGTTGGCCTCATAATAGAATTGAGGTCTATTGGGGTGTAATAGGGTAATAGATTGGAATAGGAGAATTCAATAAACTCTATGGTGATACATACTTTCTCAAACAAGTACCCATATTCATAGAAGACTGATGGATCTATAAGGGGTCCTGAGGAATGATCAATATGTTGTGGGAAGGTAGGCCCATTTTACTTTTGATACATATAGCATTCATGGGATGATCTACATAATTCATTTACTGACCTAAGACTTGTGTGTCTAAGAGAAGTTATTCAATGTCCTCAGGCATGAAAGTCCACTTATTTTGAAAACATTTGTTTGAGTGTCTTAACTTTGATAAATAGTTATTAAACCTTGGTTTTTCCTTAGTTCTCACCTCCACCCATTTCATTTCCCCCTTGACAGGTATGTGTGATTCTAAATATTTTATTTCTCTTTTGCAATTCCTTCTTCACATCTTAAAAACATGGTATCACTAATTTATTTTAGTTTTATCTATATTTTGAGAAAAATAACATGTTTGACCAACTTTGGATTAGTTTTTTTACACTATGGTTATACATTTATAGACATGTTTTGTTTTGTGTTACCATTTATCATTATTTTGCTACCCTTTTTTCAAGAACGTAAGTCCATTTATACTTTCATTCACTTTTTCCATTATTGAGTGAGGTTGGATTTTTAATTATCACTCACCAATGTTTTATTTCGTTTTATGCACCCTTTTTCCATTGATGATTGAGTAAGGATTGTTACTTCTCATTTACCAATGTTATTTTACCATTTTTACTTGCCAATATTTTTGTAGGTAAGGATTATTACTACTTTCACATTGATGTTTGATTACCATCTTTTTGACATGTATACATTGTTTGACTTGGTGAGTTTTTCTTTCTTACTTAAGGTTTATCTATTTGATATTTTTTATCTTTAGTAGCCTTGGATTTTGGGTTACCCAATTTGTTCCAAATTTTGACTTGGTTATTTATTCTAACATATCACTTGTCACCCTAAATTCCAAAATTTTCCAGTACATCCCATCCACATAGTACCAATTATCTTGGATTTTTTATGTTTGTTTTTTTTTACTTTTTAGTTTTTTATCCTTGTGTTTGTCAAAATTAGTATTTTTACCCTAAATGATCAAAACTACAAGCATAACAGACAAGCATCAAGTGATAAAGGTAATTCAAGTTATGAATATATTTATTTTTTAGTTATTTAAATTTTAGTCATTTAATTTTAATTATTTTTGCTTTAAAATGTTACAATTTTTTTGCCTCAGCATTGCGTGTTACTATGTTCTTTCTCGAATCACCATCCCCTATTATACTTAAGTAACATGTGATGATATTCAAATGGGGAATATAAATATACATATTTTTTTCAACTTTTGTCAATTAATGATGTTTTCTATCTTAAAATATCCCATCGATTCTTCATCTCTCTAAGTACATGCCCTACAGGGTGCACTAAGAAAGGGGTGGGTAGACCATTGGTTATTCAAAAAATTGTCCTCCCTTATTTCCACTTATTACCAATTCATCTAGATCCTAAAAAAATTCCCCTAAGCTTGTTATTTTATCTTTTACACTTATCCAATAATTCTCCTCTTTCAGTACCCCTTTTCCCAACCTTAAACTCATTTTGATAGTTTACATGACTAGTTTGACTGGGTTGACTTAGTCCTCTTATTAGTGAAACTCATTTAGGGTCTAGGTCAGCTCTTGGCTGACATAGCTTGTGACCTATTGAGTTTTTATTAGTAACAATACTAGTTTAACTGGGTTGAACTTATGGACAGAGCCTTTATAAGGGTTTAGGGTTAAATATGCCTATATAAACACATCCATTTTTCCATTATTAGAGAGACATCAATAATTATTATTCATTTGAACTTATTTACAATCTACTCTTCCATCATTTTAATTGAAAAGTCTTAGCTTAGGGTTTCTACATGGATAATCTAGTCTTGGGGAGAAGTATTGGATGCTTTGGCATTTTTTATTGATCCTTACAAGCCATGACAACATCTTGTAAAGTCCCTTTGGCCAAGGAAAATATCGAGTCTTTACGAGTTCATCTTTTAGTAAAGTATATCTAACTTTGCTCTTCTCTTTAGTAGATATAAGTAGTATAAGTATTGCCTTTTAAATAATATTACTCTTATTCTCCATGCATTAGGGTCTCACGTTTACAAATATTAATTAGCATTTTCTTCTACATTTTTACTTTATTTTGTTTATTAACACTGATGTTGTGTCACAAGTTTTGGTGAGCACTAGATTAGATTTTTTTTAGTTGTTATTAATATAATGAATATGAAAACATAGGACTTACTTAGGATTATTACATAATTTTTCTTTACTGGAGGCTTTGGAACCCTCCTTAGTGATCTTATTGTAATAAGAGACTCCCTAATTGGGTCTATCAGATCTATATAATGGTCATGTTATCGATTATCTAATTTATCCCCAATCAGAAGAATAAGTAGGATCTATCTTCTTTGAGATAGGATTGATTTATAAATCTTATGAATTTTTAATTACGTACAAAAACTCTAACTTAGGCTAATTTTTAGATCATCTTGCATAACCACACTTGTATTTCCTCAATCTCATTGATGGCATCTCCATCGATGGTGTGTCCGAGGTGGTCTATACACCTACTATAGTGCATGTTATGGTACCTGTTTCACCCTTGCATCAACATCCGTGCAATATCCTCCTTCAACTAAAAACTATCATGCTTTACCATTCTATAGTCTTAAATGTTATGGTTGGTTCATTAGTCTCTTGACTGACACTCTTCTTTCCTACCCAATACCCGATTTGACCCCTAGTGTCCTTAAAATTTACTTAGGGTTTATTCCAGTGCCTATATTTTACCTAATAGTAAATTTTATATAATTCACTCATTTTCAAATAAAAATACTCAAAAAATTTAAATTTTTAGTTGCTTACTTGTGGTACACTCATTGCATCTGCTATGCATTTTCCCCATCTTAATTTTCATGTCCTCACCATCCTAGATCTCTGGTCTCTTACTAGGTCTATTAGAGCTCTATTTTCTTAGAATAGTAAAAATACCAAATGAATTATTTTTCACCCTATTAATATTTAGTATTCCAAAATTATATACCATTCAAATATGTATTGTCAGATTTCTTATTTTGATCATATCTTTGTCTCTACTAACCTTTTTTTCAAACCATAAAATGTTCTAGGATCCTGACATTGTAGTTAATATTTTCATTATTATATTTCCATGTTGCAAAAAAATTACTTGTCTCTCCTTTTTACATTAGACTTATTATAAAACATAGATATATTCCATCTTAATTATTAATTAATTTTTTAAAATTAAGTATCTTGGTCTATTCGTATAGTCATCATAACTTCAACAAGAGAGCCCAACTATTCTTGTACATTACAAGATTCATAAAAGATACTTTTTGTGCTCCAAGTTCCATTTTTTATAGAAGACATGATGTGGATTAGTTATTTTAAGATAAAATTATATATTACCACATTAAATATTGATAACATGCAACCACCAATATTTCATGTGATATAAGGAAGGAACTCTAAAACACTGTTGTGGAGATCAAACTTCTAGAGGTCATAACTTTTGATCCATAAGTCCATTTGAGATCTCATCTAAACCAAAAAACATCTCTCAAAAGTTTTAACTTGGTCATAACTAACTATATTCCATTAGGGATGTTTTAAAAACTTTTTTAGAGGCCAAAAATGACCATATAAGGGTCTAAAAATGTATTTCAATATTTTTTAAGGATTTTTCCATTTCTAGAAATATCAAATTTGTGTAACTAGATAGGAACTTAAGTTGAAATTCATACATTAAATTAATTTTAATGTTTATATTATATGTGTATATTTTTAGTACCAAGTGATTTTTTATTCAAAACATAGTAAAAATAGAGGTTGAAAAATTGCTAGAAGATGAAAGTTACTAAAAATAGCAAATTTCTAAAAATTGCATGAGTCGGTTAAATTTCAAAATAATTTTATTTATTTTGAATATTTATTATGAATGTAAAATAAAATTTCAGTTTTATATTTATTTAATGACACTCTTTAATATTTTATTCATTCAATGAGAATAAATGCAGAAATTTACTCATGTAATTTTTGAGTTTTATGCCTATTGATATTTTGCATAGCTAGTATGTGATTTTATAAAACAAGAGTTAAAATTTCAAAGGGAATTTGATGGTTGAAACATTTTTTGAAATAATCCATTATATTGGAACATAATTTTAACAAAAAATTGGAAGGATGTTACTTTCTAAAATCTAATCTAAATACAACTAGTTAAGATTGAGTAGGAATATATCAAGCCTTGCCAAAATATTTTTGAAGCTAAGTCTATGATTAATATAATAAAAAAATATTTTATTAGGAATAAGATTAATGAGTCCATTATATTAATCGAAATAAAAAATACACTTATAACTAAGAGGGATGCCCTAATCCACTGATTTTATCAACATTAGATAAGATAATATTAAAATCACTACCTAATTTGAACCATTGATTTGGATGTTGAGGCAAAAATTGATAGATATCCCACAAAAATATTCTATTTGAAGTAAAACTATATGGACAATAAACATTAAAAATAAAAAAATATATGTACGAGGAAAAGTTAGTAACCTTACACAATTATGAGTTCGAGGCCATATCCTAGATCTCCACTAAAAATTTAGATGGGAAAAAAAATAGGTAGACCACCTAAAGATCCATTAGAAGCTATAAAATTAGTCTTCCATATATCCCAACTCATATCCATCAGAATAAAGGCTTCATCATCACTTCATTTGGTTTTTTGTAAAAATAAAATACTAGGTTTAAGGAATAATAATTAACTCTTAACCAAGTGTGTCTTGTTAGGGTCATTTAGGGCCCTAACATTTAAATGTATGATTATCATGGTTATAAAGAGGTGAGTTCAACCCCTTGTATTTCATCACAAAAAATTATGTAATAAGGTTCTCATTACCACCACATCTGACATTTTTCAACTTCACAACATTGGATTTATTCCAAAACCTCACTCTAGAAGAATAATTAGGATATGACAATACATTTTTTAACAATAAATATTAGATAATTATATGGTTTTGAGATGAAACTCTGAGTCACTAATTGTTACATTGAAAACCAAATCTTCCACAACTTGAATCCTCACCTCAGCTACACCTAGAACCTTATTAAAATACCCAATGGAACATAGGGGACAAACCATGTTTAATGACTCAAAAATAATATTTTTAGAAGTCACAAGTGTGAGTGATGATAAAAAAGGGTTTGATAAGAAATTGGGAGTACTGAAGGCTTAGCCTTCAAAGTTAGGAGTCACTTTACATGAATTATGATTAATATATAATTCATCATTTCTTATTAAAACATAGTTAATAAGGGCCTTTATTGAATTTAAAAACCTTTTTGAACCTCTATTAAAGCATAGCAACGGATCTCAAAGGATGTTTATTTTGGAGATGTCTAAATTTGTGGTACTGATAACGTCTGAATGGTAGATTCTCAAAATTAATCCTCTATAACCATGATTTGCCATTAGATTTCAACACAATGTATTCAAGAAATAATTTATCAAGCTTAAGGAAAACACAGATATTATCATAGGAGTGCAAGGGTCCTTTTACAAATATAGGATAAATAGATAACAATATCCTTAGTAAATTACCAATGGTAGTGAGGCAAGCCATAGAACAATTTTTTAATGGGATGGAATAATCCTTACCAAGGTAGGGATGTTCTTAAATTTTTAATTTAGGTCATCAATATTAGGAAGTTGCCCATAAATTTTGAGACCCAACCAACTCATACTCCAAGGGCCATTGATTAAAATTCTAGCCTTAAACTTATTTCTACAGAACATGACCATGAATAACCCCTTAGGGAGAAACTTCACTTTTTCATGACTCACCCCAAGTTTTCTTTACCAAAGATTACAATTCTCTAATTTCCATCCATAACCCTACCACTTAAAAAATTAGGCTCATTTCTTTTTAGAACTTAACATTCGAATCAGAAATAGGACCATCAAATACAAGTTCCAACAAAGAGGAGATAGGAAGGGGAGAGGAATTCGAGCCCTAAACTTGACATGGTCATAAAATCAATTCCCTAGAGGTACAATATTTAATCCTGACACAAAAGAAGAACCACTAATAGTAAGAGAGCACACCAAATCTATGGAATTTTCCATTTCTTTAGTAAAAGGAATAATCTCTAGATGTTCATTATTTGCTAACTACTTATGCTCAAAACCCTCTAAACCACCTTAACTAAGTATTTCAACATCCTCTGCATAATCTTCTTCCCCAAGCTCCCCATTTTATATCAAAGTCTTCAATTTTTTGTTTTGAATCTATGTAATTTCATGTTGTGTTTCTTTTGTACTATCTCAATTTCTATGTACACCTATCATAGTTTCCCAACCTTGTAAAAAAATTTATTTTCACCATCTCCGTCTAAATTTATCTTAATGTAGATATTATTATTGAACATATTTACTAATAACTGTCCCAAATGTCCAACTAAAGATAGAAGGGATTATTTAGTAGGATATAATTTGGTGAGACATCTTGATGCCAATTGTAAAAGAGTAATGATGAATCACATTTAAATTTTGAGGATGAAAATCATATAAAACTAATGGACCTCAATCACTCCATAAAGAGAGCAATTTATGAGATTATTTAATCCCCATATTTTCCTCCTACCCATGGTAGAAGTTTCAATCTCATCCTCCCCTTCCACGTCCCCATCCATATAATAGTCATATAAAGACCTTGTTGTCATGTAATCCTTATGACTTATTCTCAAAACTTTCCCACTTTATTTTTTTAGTAACACAAAGCTTAGTGCATCATTGTCCAAAACCATATCATTTTTTGCATTGATATAGCCAACTATATTAAACATAAAATATGGAAATTAGATGAAACAAGGGGAAACATCACAATAATAATGTTATTGATTATATTTTATTTTTGTATTGTTGTAGTTATATATTCATGAATACATGACCATATATGTAGTTGGGAATCATATATTTGGGATAAAATCTCACTCTCATGATTTTAGGTGACCTGATAAAAAAGCTCATGTTCAATCCATGGCTAAGGGAAGGAGAATAAATTAAAGGCTATAGTCTAAGGATATGTACCAAATAGTTTTATTAGTTTTAATTTAAGAAATTTGGTATATTATATCCCCTAAAAAACCATGTCATATCACCTCATCATCACCACACAATACACATTGAAATATTTCACCATTTGCATGTTATGTATGGCCTTGTGATTTATTCTATGGATATGAGTATGGTGTATATGCATGCTATTAGCCCAAATGTAATTTATCTATGTGTAAATATATTGGAAACATATATGAACATAAGATAGAACATCAACATTGAAACCTTGATATCTTATCCCCACATTAATGTCATTGTGCCATCATTTTGAGTCACACATTGGGTATGGATCCTTATCAAAATTAAGTCAGTATCATGATGTCATTATCTACTCTTGAGAATAAAAAACATCTAGTCAAGGATCTTTCCAACCTAAATAATGCACACCATTTTGTAATGGGTGAAAAATACATAAATTCAATAAGTACCCAAAATCTGGGTCTAGTGTAGGATATAATTTTAGCTTACCATCACCACTTAACTCTAACACTAATAAGATGAAAAATGGAAAATGCTATTTCCATTTAACCATTAGTTCTACCAAATTTTGATAGTATGTTACACCTAAGAATGAATCCACACAAATTTTTACATACTTTGTGCAATAACTTTAGTGATTTGATGTATATAAAATTAGGATCTACCTTGATGGTTATAACTTCACCTGTGAAAACTTTAACTATCATAATAAAGAACATAATTTAAAATGATATAGATGTAAGTTTATATTTTTTTAAGAGGGGTTTTATAAAATGAAACATCATAAATAGATATTTTTACCTCATTAAACACACATGATTGTTGAATCTATCTCAACTTTTATACATGAAGTGTGTGTGTGTGTGTGTGTGTGTGTGTGTGTGTGTGTGTGTGTGTGTGTGTGTGTGTGTGTGTGTGTGTGTGTGTGTGTGTGTGTGTGTGTGTGTGTGTGTGTGTGTGTGTGTGTGTAATGGAATAATATTTTATTATATTACATGTTAGTTATTATATATATTTGACAATAAAAATATTCAATATAAATGTCTATAAATAAGTCCAAGTTTTACAAGTTAAAATCACCACCTAAAAATAATAAGACCACAAATTCAGTAAAGGTGGTTTATTAAAAACATATATTCAAAGTATGTTGGTGGAAAGGGAATAAGAGAAGCTATAACATTCACATTGTTTCACAAACTATGTCCTCTTATACACCCATGTGGCATGCACTTTAAAAATGCTTTAGTACTCACTTCAATGGTAATGAAAGCAAAAATATAGATGTCAAAACCTAAATTTATTTACCACCCATCAATGGAATTGAATTATTGATTTTATTTACACATCATACGTGAAGTATTTCCATAATAAAATATAAAAAAATAATTAAAATATTGCATCACCTTGAAAGCTACAAATATAAACTACAATATAGACTTAACCTTAACATCTTGTATCCACATCAATGGCATTATAGTGTTAATTTGATTTGAACATCAGATGTGTAACCTTATTGAAATCAAATCATCCTAAAATCTTCCTCACCAACCATTGATAATATAAAATGTCCAATCAAAGAATCCACCACTGTGCAAGCTATGTACCCTTTTGTAATAGGTGCAAGTCATGTAAAACTAAAATGTTCACTAAATTTGGATATGGTATAAGATATTATTGTACTATATACCAATTTTATCCATATTAATTTGACACCCTTAATTCATGATAATTAAACCTATAAACCTTAATTTCCACCTAGGACAAATTGCTAATCATCCACCTTTTTTCTCAACCCGTACTCCTCCACCATGACATTCCATTATATCACCAACATTAACCCCTTATTCACACATGTGGAATACACTTTATAAATATTTCATTGCTCACTTCAAGATAAAAGAAACTAATAATATAGACTCAATAATGTCAATTTATTTACCAAACACTAATAATAGTATATTGTTGCTTTAATCCATATATTAGATATGGACTCCTTTCATAATCAAATTAAAAAAAAATTATATATGTCAACACTATGAAATCTAAAAATTCATTTTTAATGGGTGTAAGCTATGCAAATTCAAAAATTACCTTGAATTTAGGGCATGTTTATGATATGGGTCATATGGTGTATGATATAACTTGAGATAACCTATCAATGCTTCTCATCATCATTAGAATTTAATTTCTTGAGGTGTCAATATATTGGTAGAATATATGAACACAAGTTACAATATAGACTTTAGTGAGATGGGGTTGGTGGTGATGGGTTTCTATTTACCCATAAAACTTAAGTAAAAAAAAATAAATTTGGTCATATATTCATGTGTGTGTTAGTACAAATGATATAAAAAATATACAATCTGGAATGCGATACAATTTTTGAGGATGAGGTGTAAATGTGTCGAAGGTGGTGAAATGTGTGTATATATATAAAATTAATATATATTACTATTAATATACTATACTATATAATATTTTTATATATTATTTATATTTATATATAATTACAATATATTATATAAAAAATTATAATAATTATTTTTTTTAGGTAAGTGTTTTATTTTTATTTATGGATTATATTTCCATTTTAAGTGTATGATGTGGGAACACCCTACTTCATGATAATTAAACCTACCAAAACTATATGCTAGCCAATACCAATCACAAATCGAACATATTTTCTCTTATTTGATGACTCCTCTATAATGATATTTACAGTGTATCATTAGTTATACCCATTTATGTAATTACCAAGACAAATATGAATCATGCATAGTTCTACCGACTCCAACATATTATCCTCATCAACCAACCAACACAAGTTGAAACTAAAGTAGTTAATGTTTTGAAATAGAGATTGTGAAATTATTTTATCTCTTTCCATATGTACATTATTTTTATTATATATTATTTATAATATATATTATACAAATATAACTCTATATTGTATATTATATATAAAATTATGTTTAATACTAATATATATTAAAAAATATAGATATATCATAAGATGCCCCACTATCACACCATAGGTGTGAACCCCAATATCATAACACCAATCTAATGTGGGTCATGACAAAGTCAAATGTATTCCCTATAGGTCCCTCTAGCACCCATACTTACCTTGATTGAAGAGCACACAGTGATGTGGATGAAACATTTTCTACTCTTGATATAATAAGAAGTCCCTTGCATAACATGTTTATGTTTATGTCAAGTCAACATTATAACATAATAGATGATTATAAAATGGTGGCACGATGGTATTATTGGTGGAAAATTAAGGGGAAAAAAGGTCTAAAAATATACTACACCTACTAGTCTTATTGTAGCAAGATTTCTCGCCCCTACCCCCCCCCACACCCCCCCCCCCCCCCTCCCCCTTATAATTGAGAATATAAACATTATCTTGACTATTTTTTGTGTGATACGAGTTAATTAGGCCCATGGGGATATCAAATATGGTATTCAATTAAGAATGTGACCTTTAATAAAGTGTTTAGATGTAAAATTCATTAAGGTCTACAAATAAAAATTCCTAGAGTGTAAATTGCTTTATTCAACAAACACATTTCTGGAAGACACAAGGAAATAGTGGAAAAATGGAATTCATTTTATGGATTTTGAAGTCCTTTTACTTTGTTATTCAATGGTTATTTAAAGATTAAATAGTTATCTATAGTTAACAAAAACTATGCCACGGTTTTAATAGACATAATAGAATGCTCTCATTCCTCTAAATTATTATATACTTTAAAAGGTGAATAATTTACATGGTTTTATCATATTCCTACACAACATTCCTACATCATATTGAGGTTGTGTTCCACATTTCACACTTATTATTATGTGTTCTAAGATTTCCTTCATAAATTACATGAGTACAATAAGTTTTTTAATCATAAATACATTTTAAAATTTTAATATTATTAATCACATCACATAACCACTATGTTTATAATTTGTGTTTATTTGTGTAGTCCTATACATAATAGTTTATATGAGGTGAAAAAATGAGTGAAATAGTTATGGGTACGATGGTTTTTTAAATAAAAATGTAGGTATCAATATAACACTTATTAATTTTGATGTTAGTTTTTATGAACTTAAAATTATCCTTCATATAGAATTATCTCTCAAATATAAAAATAAAAATAATTAAAAATAATATATTTATTTATTATAATATTTGATAATATACTTACAATTTCAACTTATATATAATACACTATACTAAAATAAATGATTGTATTTATTGGCATAATTTTATCATTGATGTTAATCCGATGTCATTAATGTCAAAGTCTATTTTGATGGATGTCTAAATGCATTTGCTGAAGATGAATGGTGAGTGATCTTTGAGGTATGTATGAGTGAAGGATGATGTCCAGATACGTGAGTACAGTTGAGGTATCAGCATGAGGTTATCATGTTTGATGTTAATCTAGTGAAATATGGTCAAGGATCTTTCTCAGTGTTGTCTCTTTTGTTGGAAGGCTTGTGTCAAGTCTGATGTTACTCTAGTGAAATATGATCAAGGTTCATGTTTCTCTAGTAAAGGATGATCAAGGTTAGTTATCAAGTTCTTAGTAAAGAAGAGTTTTGTGAGAAGGTTTATATGAGATCATTGAAGATTTTAAGATATTATTGGCAAATGATATTATGTATATATGAGTCATTTGAAGGTTAGCGTGAAAGGTCTGACTTTTCAAAGTTCTCAAGTGCTTGAACCTAGTACTATATTGAGAAGGTATATGTATGGTAACTTGGTAAGATGGATACATATAGGTATGAAAGGTTGTATAATTTTAATTGATCATGTGTATGAAATAAGTGATTAAAAAGTAGATTCATGTGTCAAGTATCATGAGCTTGAGGATTCTTGTCATGGCCTAATGCTAGCATGAAGAGACCTTATGCGAAGGCATGGGATTGGTTACTTGGTGAGATGAGTGGTCATAGGCATGTGAGAAGATGTATGGGAGTGGTTGATAATTTTTATAGGTTTTATTACATGTATATTAGGTGTTGATAGATTTAATAGTGGTAAGAAGGTCAGTTTTAAGGACTAATGTTGATTACAGGTTAAGGTCTAGATAGCAAAGAGAGAGATGGTGGCCAAATGAGGTATGACATTCATATTTAAAGATAAAAATGACTATGTGAGCATTTTTTGTGGTGTGATATATTATCCTAGGTTTTTTTACCAAGTATAAGGTCAAATTTTGAAGCTTTAGGCTTGAAAAAGTGTTTTAAGGTCTCTGGAGTGCATAAGATGAAGAATTGTCTACCTGAGAAGGTTTTTAGTTATTTTTTGTCATGTGTAGCATCTACATGAAGACTTGATATATTTATGGTAAATGGGGAAGGTTATTGTTTTAAATTTATACTCATTATTTTTTGGAATGTGGGGTTAAGCTTTATGAATGATTGTTAACAGTGTAAGATGGTTTAAACCCTAAAAGAACCCTAATAGTGACCCACTATGAATGGAGTTGTTATAAAGTACTCATAATGGATTAGTATAGATAGATAAGTGATTTTAGGTTTTTTAAAACTCTCTAAGGAATTTTTATGCGTTATTTATTATTTATGTGAGTGAGTGTACCCTACAAGAAAGGCATTGTGCCTTAAAGATTTGGTCTAGCAATCAAAGTTGACAAAGTAAAAGTTATTGAATTGATGGAGGAGAAATTTTGAGACTTGTGTTTGATATCCATCATGGTTTATGGACTGTTTATATCCATTATTTTTTCTATACCAGTCATCTAAGTTGACCAATCATTAACATGCCTAATGGTGAAAATAGTGAGAAATCTAGGTAATAGTGAGAAGATGATTTGGGATATGTTATCATAGAATAGGAAATAAATGAAGTGCATGGAGACATTATTAAATAATTTTAAAAAATCTTAGTTTTTAATATATTTTTTTAAATTTAGTGAATTTGATGAAAGATTTACTTATAAGTTGACTTGTCTGGTTCAGATGAGATAATGACATACAAGGTCATGAGATTGGTGTGCAAGACCAATATTTGCCTTTTGAATATATTAAATTTGTATATAATATTGACATAATTATCTCATGGTATCATTTTCATGAATATTAATTAATTTAAGGTGTCTCTATAGGTTTTGAATGTAAAAATCACCATCATTGGTCTTTAAGGAAAACATGCAGTTCTGGATAAGCAAATTGAAGTGATGAGTTTGAAGCTCTATGCTCTGAGTTGATGTATCTAATGAATATGGTGGTTTTTTTTTTACTTGAAATTATTTATCATAGTTTTTTAATTATTATAAATTAGTTAAATTTGTTGAAACATTGAAACCAAAATGGCTTGTATAGTTCTAGTCCGACTGTATGTAGTGAGGTCAAAAGATTGATTTGCATGACCTATATTTGACATTAGACCTTGTGATTTTTGTATTTGAGAATTTTATAAATATATAAAAGTATATTTTCAAAGTATAAATTATCTTAAGTGTGTTACTTCAGATTTTATAAGTTCAAGTTTCCATAACTGTGTTTTGAGGCTAGTTGGCACTTCAAAGTGAGCATTTTGCAGAGAAGAGTTTGAGACTTTATACCCTAGGTTGAAGTATATAATGGAGTTTTTGAATGAACCTTATATCATAAAATTTATGAATACATGATTATTTTACATGGATTTTTAGATAATTGGTGTTTTATCTTCAGTAGTTCAAGACATACTTTTCGGGAATGAACATGCCTAATTGTGAATAGTACCAATGGCATGCTTCAAGAAGTTGTTGGATCTAAAAAGTGTCATGAAAATAATATGATATTATTACAGTAATATTGGAGTGGAATATGAAGTTTTATTTCCATGTGTGGAATATAAAATTGTTCCAAAGTGATCAAAGGGTAATGTATGCTAATGAAGGCCTAACTGAATTAGGTCTCTTTAAGGCCTAAAAGAGGTTTTGGTCATATATGTTGTGACTAACATGTTTAATTTTTTTTTTCATATATTAATTTTTTATATGACCTATTTAAAGGGTAATCCAAGTGTGATAGTGTATATTTCTGACCAAGAGGTGTACGAGCAAGAAGCTTGTATATATAAAAGGTCATTTTTTGGCTATTTTAGAGTGTGTGTATAAGTGAAGGAAATAATGCATTAATGAGTATAAGGAGGTAATTTATACCATAAAATATGTTTATAGAGATATATTTTAATATATAACATAATTTTTGATTCTTAATATCAAGGTCATATGACCTAATCAATCTTAAAGAGACCTCAATGAGCGAAGAGGTCTAAAAGGATGTTTGAGAGGGATAAGAATATAAAAAGATGAAGAGGTGGTCATCATATATTATGTGAGAAACATAGTGATATAAATCCAATAAAATAAATCAGGTGGATAATTTTTTGTTGAGTCATCTAGGGGTTGGTGCCTCCTTGTAAGTGGGCGCTTCGCTAGTTGGGGCTAGTGCTCCATGTGAAGTTGGTGCTTCACTAAATCTTGGTTTTTATCTTATATGGATGTATTAAATTTGAAAATATTAATTTGTATTATTCCCCTTGAGGGTTTCCCACATATATTATGTGTTATCTTATTTCATTCTCTTGTATGGTTTCTTATCCTTGCTAAGGTCTATGTACTTATATCAATGGTTCGTGACTATTAATTTTAATTGAATGAATGTTTTGAAAATTGATTCAATCCCCATATAAATAATTGTGATTCAAAAATTTTTATCAAATCAAGGTACTTTATAACAATACTAACAACTAAAAGGTGATCCTAGAAGCATAATATGGCTATGTCATTAAGGAAAATGAGTCAAGAGTTGAGATCTATGATCAGGGTTCTTGAAGAGTAGATATGTATCCTGAAGAGTGAAATTTCCAAAGAAAGAAAAAAGGATTAAAATACCATAAAGTATCTAAAAAATTGATTAAAATTTATAAATACAAGTTTGAGATCAAATGATGTTAAGTATGATCTATTGAATTTTGAACTAGGTTACTTGAATGTTGAGCATGAGTATCTCATAGAGAAGATGAATAAGTTTAAGAAAGGTCATTAGAAGATATATAAAGTCATGAAGAATGAAAACATAAATAGAAATATAAAAATACTAATAAGTTATCTTAACACCATAAGGTTTTCCAATTTTTCCCATGGCTATTATTTTTCTTGTTCTTAGTTTGGACATAAAGCAAAATTATATATAAGGATTCAACCCAAGAATGATTTTTCATGAGACTATGGTAAAGGAAGTAATTGGTCAAGAAGAGATCTTAAAACACACCAATTACAAGGTATGTATAAGAAGAGTAAGGTTATTTTCTATTGGTGTAAATGTGTTGTTCATATTACAAGATTTTTTAAGATCAGATTAAATAAGTCCTCAAGTCATAACAAGATGTTAAAAGCTCCTAATAGACAAATCATGGTATTATGACCAAAAAATGTTAGAAATATTCATAATCATTATATGGATCAAAGTGAACTACTGTTTGGGATATAATTCCTTGAGTGTTTTGTATCATCTCAGATAGAGAAGAAGAAAGATGATTTAGACATCAAGCGAAAGGTTCTAATCATGATGAAGAGGATCCTAAATAAAGACTATCATCTTCATGATTACATGTTGGTTAAAAAAAGAGTGGAGATCTAAGAATATATTTATTTCATAATTATTCTATAGTTCTATGAAGTGAGATGTCTCTAATAGACTCCATAGAGGCATTCATCACGTAATAGAATCATCATAGAAGTGTACAGAAAGGTTGTTATATGTTTCTAGAAGTAATTAGTTGAGCTTGATCTATGTTATGAAGGGGTATTAGAGTCAAGGTACTTAAAATAAGATGAGGATGTTTTTAGAGTCCTTCATGAAGTAAAATAATGAATTACTGTATGATAATCAAAATGATATTAGGATCATGTGATACATGTGGATAGTGTATGAGGTCATTAACAAAGTATGTGAAGTACAAGACAAGGTATTTTTATTAAGTGTGAATATGACTGATAGTGTTGTCATTTGGTCCTTAATATGAAATATGGATGTTCAATGTTAATGGAGAGTGACCTCAGTGTCATTAAGGCAATATAAATTTATTGATAATGTCTTAGTGTATAAGGCATGAAGTAGATACTATCATAGATATCTGAGTATCTAGAACATAATGAAATCATGAAAAAATAGTAAGCATAAAATAAGATTTGCATAGTTATTCATAAGGGTATTACCATGAATATTTGAGAGTTTTATTTTCATCAAGATGATCATAATATAGTATAAGACCAAGGAACTTGTTGTATAGTCTAAATTTTCATGTCATGAATAATAAAATATATGATAAAGGTCTATCATAGTAAAGCATGTAAGCATAGACCTAAGTGACAGAATGTTGAGAATGATGTAAGGAGGATGTCATGATGAAGTTTGTGAACATTCATAAGAGAGATTGATGTAAAAATAACCTTTAAGATACCATTTAGATAGAGTATGAGTGATCTTTTCTCTAGCATGGATGACTATATTGTTCCCTTGGAATAATATCCTTGATTGCAAATATACCTAATAGACATGGTGGACAAGCATTGATTGTAGAGATGCTTTATGTTCATAGGCATTCAATGTGATTTCTCTATGCATTTGAAGATGACCTTAGGGCTATGTATCACAAGTATATATACTTGATATTCCTTGGTTGTGTGAGTTAAACATGATCAAGCAAGATAGAATTTTGGTACATACTAAATTAGGTGTTTTACAGACCTAATTACTAGTTAACTAATACAATAAGGGTTGTCATGATGTGGATAGAGATAAAAATGTCTTATAGAGATAAGAGGATGATAGCCAAAGTATTTTTGGTGTTAATAAATGTTGAAGGTCCAATCAAGCATGAAGGATATCATAAGAGATTATTTTCATAGTGTGTGAATGGATAATGTCAGATTTAGGAGATCAATGTGCTTAAAAAGAACATCGATGAACATGGTTGTGTAGTTTTGTATGATATTTATTTATTTAGTTGTTGTAATTATTGACATATGTTTGGTCTAAGGGGGATCTTAGTGGCTCTGATTTCTTTGTCAAGAGATTGATTTCCTTTGATTTCTAAGTAAAGGTAAACATGGAGCTAGGGGAAGCATGATTTATGCGATGTTTTATGATTCTGTTTATTGAGCTAGTTATGAGATAGAAATCTCAGTTAATGGGGAGAAGTTTATTTGAGTGGTTTCCATGAGTGGTTCTCATAGTTTATAAATAATTTATTCCATCTAATGTATTTGAGAGATAACATCAACCCAAGTGGAGAAAGTTAGTTTCAATATATTGTCTATAATAACTGGTATGAGCCTAAGGTGAGTATTTGGTCATCATTTCATTATGCGGTTTCTTGAAGTTTAAGTCCAAGGATCAGATTATTGTTTTGTAAGACACTTTGTCATTAATATCAAATGGGGAAAAATACTAGTTTGGGGGAGAAGAGATTTATCAGACTATAGTATGTTTTGCCATCAATGATAAAGGGAGGGTTTGTTGGCATAGTGTTTTCATTGATGTCTAGATACATCTGGTGAAGATGCAAGATGAGTGATGTTTTAAGTATGCATGAGTTAAGGATGATGTCTAGATAAGCAAGGATAGTTGAGGTATTATCACGAGGTTGTCAAGTTTTATGTTACCCTAGTGAAACATGTCCATGTTTATTACTCAATGTTGTCTTTTTTGTTGGAAGGCTTGTGTCAAGTTTGATGTTGTTCTAGTTAAAGATGATCAAGGTCAATGTTTCTCTAGTAAAGGATGATCATGGTCAATTGTCAATTTATTGACAAAGAAGATTATTGTGATAAGGTTTTTATGAGATCATTTAAGAGTGTAAGACATGATTGGTATATGATATTATGTATGCATGAGTCATGTGAAGGTCAACATGAAAGGTCCTTGTTGTCAAATTTGTCAAGTGTTTGATCCCAGTATTGTCTTCAAAAGGTATATATATGATAACTTGGGCATATTAGTGCAAAGAAGCATGCAAGGTTATATGAGTTTGATTGAGCATGTGTATTAGATAGATGATTAAGAAGTAGATCCTTGTGTCAAGTATCAAGAGCTTAAGGAGTCTTGTTATGGCCTATTCATGGAATGAAGAGACCTTATGTGATGGAATGGGCTTAGTTACTTCATAAGACAAGTGGTCTCATGCATGTGAGAGGATGTATGGTAGTGGTTAATAATTTTAAGAGGTTGTATGACATATATATTAGGTGTTAAGATCTTGAACAATGGTTATAAGGTCAATTTCAAGGATTAATGTGGTTTACAGGTCAAGGTCTAAAGAGCAAAGAGAAAGATGATGGCCAAACGTGGTATGAGATTTATATTTAAAGATAATATTGATCATGTGATCATTTTTGTTGGTGTGATATATTTTCCTAAGTTTTTTGACAAAGTCTGAGGTCAAATATTAAAGTTTTAGACTTGAAAAAGTGTTTTTAGGTCTCTTGAGTGAAAATGATGAATAATTGTCTATCTGAGGAGGTTTCTCAAGTGTTCATTTGCAAATGAAGTATTTGCATGAGTAATTAATATATTTAGTGTAGATTGGGAAGTGTACTATGCCAAATTTATAATAAATACTTTTTAGAATGAGGGGTTAAGCTTTATAAATGATTGTTAATAATAGAAGATGGTTTAAACCTTCAAAGAAACCTAATAGTGACTTGGTATGAAAAAAGTTATTATAAAGACTCATAATGGATTGGTATGGATAGATGAGTTATTGGAGGTTATTTTTAACTCTCCCAAACATCTCCATGTGTGATTGATTCTTTAGGTGAGTGAGTTAACCCTACAAGATGGGCCTTGTTTTTGAGAGTTTTGTTATAACATTCAGATTTGACCAACTCAAATTGATAAATATTGGATGAAGGAATTTTTTTTAGAGTTTTATTTGATATACATGGTGTTTTATATATATATATTTATCCCTCAAGTGTGCTAAAATGGTCATCCAAGTTGACCAATCACTAACAGGCCTAACGGTGAAAACAATGAGAAACCCAAGTATCAATGCGAAGATAATTAAGGATGTGTTATCATGAAATATAGATAAAAAAAAATTAATGGATAATTTTTTAAATAATTCTAATACATGTTCATGTTGGATAAAAATTTATAGGTCAGCGAATGTGATGAAAAAGTTGATCACAAGTGGACATGTTCAGTTCAGATGAGATAGTGATATATAAGGTCATGACATTGGTCTATAAGACCAATATTTTCCTTTTAATATATTAAATTTATATATAATAATTATATAATTCCCTCAAAGGGTAATTCTCATGAACTGAAAATTAGTGAACATGTATATACATGTGTTGAAGGTGAAAATCACCATGACTGGTCATTAAGGCAAATCAACAGTTCTGGGTAAGTAAGTAGCAGTGATGCATTTGAGGATATATGATCTGAGTTGATGTATCCAATATATATTGTTTTATTATTTTTGACTTTAAATTATTTATCATAATTTTTTAAATATTGGAAGTTAGTGAAAGTGGTCAAGACATTGAATCCAAAATGGCTTGTCTGGTTTTGGTCTAACTATATTGAGTAGGGTCAAAAGATTGGTCTGTAAGATAAATATGTGACATTAGACCTT
>JARHVA010002340.1:1957500-1980000 GCA_037957365.1 Torreya grandis
ACCTTAAAATATTTCACCACTTTCTTATCCTATAGGGCTTTTCCCTTCCGCACTACTTATCTGTTATCAAATTCACTATCAAATGAAATGTCTCCTCTCCACACAACACATTCTCTTAAAATATGAATAAACACACAACTTTATTTTACACTATCAACTCCACTAGAAATATAATAGTATTGTTTCTTAGCCTTTGTGCACACAATGTAAGATGGGGTTGGCTATCATGGGTTTTGAATGAGATACAACTACTGATTACCACTCTTTCACTTTACAAAATCCCACTTTATGATTTTGATTTATTTTACATTCCTTACAATTTAGAATTAAAATTGGATTTATATTTTTAAAATATGTATAATAAATAATAATATAAAATAATCAAGGCAATGTCAAATTCCCTATTCAAAGGTAATAATGATTTTACCTGAAAATGAAGTAGTTAGGAAATTAATTCAATTGATATTTCTTAAGCAATATCTCCTAGCTCATAATTGGATGAAAAGAGGGACTGAATTCTCATTAGAGGAAACAAAAAAGGTATACTAAAAAAGGTAATGTTTCAAAGGACATCTCCTTTACTAGGTCACAAGATGATAAAGTAAATGCAGGTTCCCTATTGAATCTAGTCAAATTTTAACTATATTTTTCTTGGTGGTTAGATGGTGTTTTGTATCATATGTTAGATTAAGAGGTACATTATTGGTTGTTATATAATAGTCTCGTGCATGCTAAATATAGGTGGAAGGCCTCTTGATTTTTTTTTTGTGTCTTTGGAACATAGTTTCTTTATATGTAGATGTATTATGGCATATTAGGTTCATAGTGGAAATCATAAGGTTTTATGGCTGAGTCCTTGTCATTTTTTTGTTGGTTTTTATTGAATATCAATTGTCTAGAGTTAGGGAAAACTCATTATTTGTTTATTTGGTATTGTGTTCCATGGGTTGTTTGTAGAGGATTTTCATGTCATCTAAATTATTTTATAATTTTTTTCATTGTACAAGGCTCCATGACTTTTAGAAACCTACACCATTACCTTCATCTAAAAAATAATAAAAACTATTTATTTAAATTAATATATTATAATATGATATAATGTTATATTAAATTATATTTATGTTATAGTAATATTATATATTTTAAAAAGGTATACACTATTATGTATAATTTGATATTATATAAATATTATATTTATATAAACTAACAAATAGGACACACATATAAAATATAATTATTAACAATATAATTTATGAAATTACATGCTTGCATACAAAGCCAAAAAATCATATGGGATATAGTGACCAATTTATGGAATAAGAAAAGATCATCACAGATAGAGATAAAGTAGGCGATCATAGAATTGTATCAGGATAGGATTGATGGGGAGTGGATAGAAAATGACCAAGAGTGGATGGAGAAGCATTAGGATCTTGTGAAGAGATATCATAGGGTGGTTTTTGGATAGAATTAAATCTCCCTAGGTAGGAGCTTTGCTCTAGAGGCTCATCATTCAATGGGTTTTGGTACAAGTTGGGATCTCTATTCAAACCAAATACTAGGAGAGAATGAGATTAATGGGTCTCCACATTATTGTGCTCAATATATTACCATTGATGAAACTAAAATTGAGCTAAATTATGAAGCCCTAAAAGCTTTGGGTTAATTAGAAATTTCATAGGTAAATGGCCTACCATTGGATTAGTTGAATCTTGGGTGACTATAACTTGGGGCCATGACCCCATGATTATCTTCATTACAAAGGAGTTTTTAATTATCATATGCCATAAGATCTGAGAAAATGTGAGATTTTGGAAGGAGCTCCCTAGATGATGGAAGATTTAGCATTGTGGATTCAATCATGGTATCCCAATTTGAATCTTCTTGCTACCAAACTAGGTCATTTTCCTCTTAATGTAACATTGTATAGCTTCCCATTAAAATATTATAATGAGGCTTGTTTTAAAAGAATGGAATCTATGTTAGATTATTTTATTTGTATAGATCTAATTAATAGAGAAGGGCTTTAAAATATCATCACGAATTTGTGTTCTAATGGATTTAGAAAGCTAAATTATGGATTGTATCTTTCTTTTCTCCTCAAAAGACTCATGAGAACAATAAATTGATGTTGATAAAAATTTATTTCTATGATACAAGTGTTAGATGCTTGGCTATATTCATAGTAAGTGCCCTAGGACTGGGAGTCAACAAAAATTTGGTAAAACTTAGATGGTCAAGTTTATCCCTCAATATGAAACTTTCATTCAAATGAACATAAAAAATACCCTTTCCCCCAAGGTGGTGGATGCACCACCCTTGTGCCATGATTGGGCCAAATTTTGAAGTCAGTATTATTTTGAAAGGAAAATTAGAAAAAGGGTTATTTATCCCTTACCACTATAGTCAAATAAATTTTGCTCCTCTATTTGGATGATTAGATAATAAAAGACTATAATGGAGCTTAATCAGGTCCCAAAAAGGAGGATTATCTTGAGGAGGTACTTACGCATGGACTAGAAGTATATCACTAGGATGGTGACTTATAGCTTTCACCTTTTGTGGGTGATTTGAGTGATGATGAGGTGATTAACTCCAAGGAAGTTATCTCTTTATCTCAGAAGGAGTTCCCAACATAAACACTAAATCATGGATACAACAATAAGAGGAGGAAATTTTTGAAGATCATCACAGAAGAAGAGGTCTCACAAGGTAAGCAATTAACCATTGAATTCTTTAATCTCTGATAAGTGGGAGGTGAAATTAACTCCTCATGTGACATGAAACTCTTCTCATAGAATGTTATTTTCTTGAATGTTCCTAACAAGTGATTCCTACTAAGGCACTAGTTGCTAAAAAATGGTTATGATTTATTCTTCCTGCAATAAACTGAGTTAAACAATGAAGAATCTAGGGATATTTTGGAGATAATTTCATGATCATTGGAAGGGTATCTTTTTATGTTTTATGGGAGCTTCAGTTAACTTGGTTATTTTTTGGTCCCCACACAAAGTTAGGGTTGATTTTTATAGGCTAAGAGATAAGTAGATTCTCTATAAAGTTTTCACCTTTTCTTATGATATTTTATATTTCTATTTAATGTGTCTGGGTCAAATTCAATATTCCTAATATCCCAATATGGGGTTGAAATATTGGATCATCTCTGATTTGATTCATGGTTGAAAGTGTATCATTAGTGGTGTTTTTAATGTCATTTTTAATGGGTCTGAGAAAAGAGGAGGTATTAGGCAATGCTCCCAACCCCAAAAAGACATCTAAAAATTGGTTTCTACAATATATTTGATGTATACGATTTAAAAAAAAATTGATGTTATCTTGGACTAATCAGAGAGAATATTTTTGTAATATTTTTGAAAGATTAGATTGATTTATTATCTGTCCAAATTTTTTGACCATTGATTGGATCTTGAATAACAATATCCTCCCTACCTCAGGTTTAGATCATGAGCCAATTGCAATAAAGATAATGGATGATGGATCCCCCCTTTTTCCTTTCAAATTAGAATTAATTTAGCTAGGGATTATTCCATTCATGTTATAGTTAGAAACTAGATGGGAAAGGATTCATCTTTGAAAGGAACTAAGATGTTCAAAATGAAAAGAAAAATGATCTATATTAAATCCTTCGTAAGAGAATAAAACCACTCCTTATTCAAAAAAATATTCAAATAAATTGATAGGGTGGAATTTGAATTGGGTAGCATCTATAATATTTTCATGGCTTTAGGGATGGACTTGAAGCTCTACCTTTAATAGAAATCCTTACTTTTAGAACTATCAGAGCTAAAATTGAGAGAGGAGTTGTAGTAGAAGCATAAATTGATAGAGGTATGGATTAAAGAAGTAGATAAAAACACTAAATGTTTCCACAACACTACTTGAGTAAAGAGATAAACAAATCATATCTTAAGTATTGGAAGTAGAGATGTGGTGCTACTGGAGACTAGTTATGATATCAAAATGGAGGCTTTGCATTTATTTTATGAATTAGTATGCTACATAGTGGCCTCCCATTAAGGGGATTAGGTTGATAGTCTAAATTTCATACCCAACCTTCTGATGAATAAATAAAATGCAAAATTGATGACACCCTTCTATCTAGATGAAATCAATAAAGTGATCTTCTCAATGGGTAAGGATAAATCCCCATGTCTTGATGGATTTGTGGATGCCTTTTTCAGATCTTATGGGATATTTTGGGGGAGAGCGGGGGAGGGAGAAATCAGGCAATGTGTTGATTGAATCTAGGTTCAAATAAAAAGTGGTGACAAATATTAATTGCACCTTTATCTTTATGGTTTCAAAGGGAGAGTCTTTATCCTCTTTTAGTCATTTTAGGCACATCTCCCCCTAAAAAACCATTAATAAAATTATATCTAAGACCATCTCTTTTTGCCTTAATCCAATTTTAGAGTTTTTGATTTTAAAAGAATAAGGAGGGTTTGTGTCGAGTAGATATATTCAATATGGTATAATTATCACTCATGAAATTTTTTATTCTCTCTTAGATAATCATAAGGGTGGGATGATACTAAAACTAGACACAAGTAAAGATTATGATCAAGTAAATTAGATGTTCCTCATCAATTTTTTGGTCAATTTTGGTTTTAACATCAATTGGTGCAATTGGGTTTTTACAAGTATATCTAGCCTAAGGTTTTCAATGTTAATGAATGGGTAACCTTCAAGATTATTTGAATCCTCTAAGGGGTTATGCCAAGGGGATCCCCTATCCCTATTCATGTTAATTATTATGGTTGAAACCTTGAGTTGGTCAATATTGGGAGACATTAATGAAGGAAGAGTGTTTGGTCTCAAAGCTACAGATGGGTTTAATTATTTTACTCATCAAAAATTTGTAGATGACATAGTTATTTATGGTATGACCTCAATTTAGGAAGGTCACTCCTTCAAAAAAATTACTTGATTTTGAGGTTTTATTTTTTTAATGCTGATATTCACTCTGAAATGAAAATTTTGAATATTCTTAGCTTCAAAATTGGCTCGTTACCTATAAATTTCCTAGGGATTCCCTTATTGGGGGGTATGGGTAAAATAGACCTCTAGGACTCTTTAATCAAATACATTTGAGCTAGACTAGAATATTAAAAAGGTAACTGGTTATCTTGGTGAGTATATTAATGCTCATAAAATCAATTCTTAGTTCCCTCCTAATCTACATCATGACAGTCTTAAATCCCATAACATATGTGATCAAGGTGATTAATCAAATAATGAAGTAATTAATTTTCCAAGGATCAAATAATAAAAAGAAAATATTTTTTCTCAATTAGGAAAAAAATTTCCTCCCTCAATCTAGTTTCCAAGCTAGGATCAATATGATGTCTTTCCAAAATCTTGATCTAGGGGACAAGCTATTCTGGGGCATGATATTTAAACCTCAATCTCTTTGGAATAATTTGTTACAATTAAAGTACTTTGAGGAAATGCAAACACCAACATCTTCGATGCCTTAAGGGATCACATATGTGTAATTTCATCCTCAAATGTCATTACATTATCAAAGATCATGTGTCATAGATTTTCAATAATGGGCATAAGATGGATTTTTTGAAGGATTATTGGAATGGGCAAAAAAAACTCAAGGAATTATAAGGTGTGGAGGATACATGACCTTCTCTAACTTCCAGTTGGGGAAGTAAGGTGTGGAA
Organism: Torreya grandis; assembly: GCA_037957365.1. Taxonomy (NCBI): domain Eukaryota; kingdom Viridiplantae; phylum Streptophyta; class Pinopsida; order Cupressales; family Taxaceae; genus Torreya; species Torreya grandis. The sequence goes on from JARHVA010002340.1 coordinate 1,963,194, forward strand.
CTATTTATAACCTTTTTGATATGTTGGATTGATTAAATGGAAGTATAAGGACATGAAATATATCCCACTATTGAGATATAATTTTTTTTTGTTAAGAGGTATTTTGGACAAAAATAAAATCTTTATTAATTCTAATGATGATGTCATTTAGTGGATTAGGTTATAAAATGACTAAGTGTGAGGATTCTACCTTTTTATGGGCTAAGGAAACTTTCTAGAAAAGTGTTGGTTCACTAAAGGTAGGTGACTTTGGATGAATGTCCACCCTAAATAGGATACTTAGTTCAGATTGTTTATATAAAATTGGAATTGAGGTTCCTTCTCAATGTTGTCTTTTTTATTTTCTATAGATGATGTCAATCATCTTCTTTTAAACCACCCCTTTATAGCTCATTGTTAGAATTATCTACGTGTAAAGTTGGGATTGTTTTGGGACCACCCCATCTCGCTTACGATGGACTTTTGTTCATTGTTGGTTAGGTCAGTAAATGCCACTTTTTCTAATTTATTGATGGTGAGACCTACTATTATGATTTATATATTCTCAAAAGATAGAAAAAAAATTATTATACAAAGCCAGCCTATTGGAAAATATGATACATAGAGCTAAAGTTTCTATATTTGAAGTAGATATTACCTTTGTTAGAAGATATAATGCTATGTTTTCTAGTTGGGATAGGTTGATACTTCTTGCTCAGACATTTATAAAATCTCCCCTCATTAATGGGTCTATAATTTTTGATAAAAGGGTTTTGATGAAGGCAAATTCAATATGGATTCTTCCTTACGTTTTTCAAACTCAATTTTCATGGGGCTATGAGAGTAAATTTGGTAGCCTTTGGGGCAGGGTGTATCATTAGGGATTATGTAGGTTCACTAATTTATGTTAATTGTATCAAATTAGTGTTTGGGGCCAATAATGAAGTTAAGGATCAATCCCTAAACATGGGAATGGGGATGGTTTACCAATGTAGTATCAAAAACATAAGCTTTGAAAGTGATTTCGTAGTGTTGATATAGGCATTATAGAATAGGAGGATGGATTAATGGAACATTAATAATATCCTAAGATAAACCTAAGATACTCTAAATTATTTTTCTTCTTGGGAGGTTTCCCATTTTTATTTAGAAGTAAACTAAATTTTGGACTTCTTGGACAACCAAATTATCTCATAGATTGAGGAATAAAATTTGGGAATTCTTGGGAGGGATGGCTATAGCCCCTATATTTCATATAATATTTGGTGGATATACCATTAAGATGTATTAATAGGTTATGGCATAGTTTTATGATGGAAGATCATAATTAATTTTGTGGCATGCTATCTACTAAGTTGGGTCTTGTTACACACACTATGAAAGTGGGATTTAATATCTAGGATACCCTATAGTTTGTGGCATGTATATCCCAGACTATTAATATTTTTTTACTTATACTTGTAGATGGTTATTCTAATTATTGAATGGAGTGATCCATGCAATTTTCTACAAATGAACCATTAATTAGGGTGGGTGCCAAAAAGTGCAAGATGTACTTTGAAGCTAGTGTGAGCAAAGGTAGGATAAAGAAGTATTTGTCATCTAGTCAAGTTTGATAATGGATGTAATCATGGATGTATTTGGATTATTTTTCATAAGGACCCCATGTCCTATCAAGTTAAAATCTGATATCACTTCCCTCTTCATTATAAAAATTAACTTAGTAGAGGAGGACAAGGGTTTTATTATGTAAGTTTTGGAGCTGGGTGAACTAAGTCCATTAAAAACTTTATAACTAAAAAATTTACATCTTTTTCCCTTTGTGGTATACAAAAATTAATGTTAGTCACCCTCTTAGTATTTAAGGATCTCAAAAAATGGTTATTCATGGTTGTATCTTTCATGTAAAATTTATAGGGCTTTCTTCAATCCCTCATGCTAGCTAGCAAGACCATAGCTCGGTTGGACATAAAATCACTATAAGATCCTCTCTCTTATCTCACATTTATCTTTGGTTTATGGATTACAGTGGGGTCTTGGCTATGGTCGTATTCTTATGTAGGTTGTATAAGGGTGGCCAATTAATGCCACCCCTATAATATCTTCTAAGGATGATTTTAGTGGTGTACTAAGAACACCACACCTAGGTGGAATTTATATAGCAATATTGAGGGATGACTTTATGGAATAGTATGAAGATATTATAGGCATTTATAATGTATTTAATGTTGGGTATCTATCTCCACTAGTTCAGGGGGAGAATGTGAGGGTACACCCCTAATCTCATATTCTCTTTTTGGATTGTGTTGAAGCAGTTACTATCTTTCTTCATTTTGTTTTTTTAGGTCTATACTAGTTAGTCCTTGCATAGTATATAGTTTATTGTATATTTTAGGGATGAGTGTTGTCTCTAAGAATGGGTTAAGGATTGTTTAGCCAGATGTTTTGTTGTATCATTCCTTCATGGGTGTTCATATGATGCAAATAGTTAATGCTTTTTATTGATATTTATTATGGGTGAGGTACCCTTAAAACCTTCAATTATCTATATAAAAAAATATTTATTAAAAATATATTATATTATTATAATCTATATTGTTAATACTATATAAATAAACTATACTAACTAAATGATGGATGATCTGGAGAAAACCAATAATACTCTACTTGACATCCTTAAGGAGTCGATTAATGAATTCAATAAGGATAAGAAGGAAGTGGTGGAGTTTTAGGGAAACATGGAGAGATAAGAGATATAGAACAAGAAGGATGATCATGACTTTATGGACATAGGATAGGACATTATTGATTTAAAATATGACATGACTAGACTGGGATTTACAATGAAAAAGATGAAGAGATGGATATGTTAAAAGTTGAATTGAAGGGGAACAAAAAGAAGATAACATCAACATCATTGACACTGGAAATACTTATTAGGAAACTAAGGAGAAAAAATTTGAAGAAAACCTTGATGGCCCAAGTAGGCAAACAAACATTGAAAATAAAAATAAGGCAACAAATGATAAGGTAGTTGTAAAGGATACCCTTTGTAATAATATTCAATACTTCTTGATGATATTTAAAATTTGAAAAGTGTCTTGAGGACTTTGTTGAATAGTGAGATGAGATGTAGTGTTTGTTTTTGATTGGATGTTGGGCTATTGATGATCTATTACATGTTGTAAGGTTGCCTACTTTCATTTTAGGCTAGTTTAATGCTTGTTTCTTGTTTGATCTTTTTATTATCACTTATTTCTTTGTAAAATTTTTATGGGTTATTTCAAAACTTGAATTTTCACCCTAATAATAAATAAATAGTCTCTAAAATTTGTTTGATATTAGAATGTATATAGGTGTTTAATAATGTTGTATTAATGTTCAACTTATATTTTAGGGTCAAATGACATGCAATGTTTGTTTATTTATAAAAAAGTGAATTGAAGTTTGAAATATATTAACATGTGAGATAAATATGAAATAATATATATGGGACATAGGAGATGGCTATAGCTAAAACAAAGGAAGAATCAAAATGTGAGACTAGAACTATATGTACGTTTTTGGTAGGGATCAAAATATTTAGGAATTTTTTGACACAAATAATGATAGGGGAGAAAAGAGAGAGACAAACATGATGCATATACCTACAAAAAATGATGACTCTAAGTTTGAGAGTATAAAAATATGTATATTTCTAGTAAGGATAAATTGTTTTAGCACAACAAATGATATATTATGGTATTTTAAACATGAATGGTTCATTGGATTAGTGATCAGACTTTTGAGAACCTATTGATTTTAGAAAATCCTAAATGAGTGTAGGAAATATTTTGGAGGTTGGCATGGAAACTACTACTAGCATACCATAATTTTGATATGATTAATTTCACTAGAATATTTGGCATGATTATAGACCAAGTTCAAAAAAGTTATTCACATTTTTTAATGTTTATTAAGCATGAAAAAATATTGGTTGTTGTATACTTCTTTATTTAGTAAAATAAATTATATATCTTTATTATGTATTTAATTAATTCCTTTGATGCATAATATGCAGCTAAGTTGTATTTTCAAGTCCAAAAAATTTATTTATTATCTTACTTATATAAATTGAAGGTTTTTATTTGAGAGTGTTTCAAAAATATTTCATGGTGAAAATTTATATGAGAAATTATCTTTTATAAGTGAAATATTTTGGAGCTTGATTTCCCCTTGATGATAAGTTATTCGATAAGGGGTTATGTAATACCAAGATGAATGATTTATAATTAGTGATGATTTGATTCTCTTTGTGCCCAGTTCATACCATTTTGAATATATATGATAGGTATCTGATAAGTTTTGTTTTTGGGTGAAATATTTTATAATTTTAAAGAATAGTGATTTTTTTATAGTTTAATATGTTTTTTTACATTACTATGAGCCCAAATATGTGCACATTATCCCATTCAATTGTGTTTAAATTAAATTTTAAAGGTCTTTGATCCATATTCAAAATTAATAAAGTTTAATGGAGAGTGTTAAACACAAACATACAGTGCAACTTTAGTTATGAAAAATATTAAATACAACATGTTGTCCACTATTGAGGTCCTGCCAGGATCTTTCACAAGTGTCTTCATGAAGTACATGATGATCATGTTGCCAAAACATGATACAAGTTCATTCAAGTTTATGGAAAATTTTAAATATCTTACTAGGAAATATCTCAAAATGAACTTATAGATATGATTATGCAACTAGGTTTCCTAACACTTTTATTCATACTTAACATGAAAAAAACATTAAAGTGGCATGAATTGTATAGTTTAAATCGTATCAATAATCTAAAATGTTCCTTGACATATTTTTAGAAATGATGTTATAGTTTATAGAATTTGCACCAAACCACTTGAACTACTAAACTTTGTGGTTGTCCACATGTAAAATATATATGCCAAAAATAGGATCCAATTTTTTTCAAAATATTTTGATCCCTCCCATAACTCAAGGTAAATATTATGTATAAAATGATTTGGTCTTACAAAATATACAGGTCAAAAAGGAAAAAAATGATATTGACAATATTGGACACTATGCCTTAAGATTTATTACATTATCAAGAGTATGATTATTACAAGACATTTGAATTTAACTTCATTTCTATTTTGATTGATAAATAAAAAGTACAAGATGGTATATACATCCATGTCAAGAAAGAAGAAGAGCAAAGGTTGTACTCGTCAAACTTCCCTTTGAATAGAATACATGTATTTCATACCCATTCCTTGTATTTATTTCATTCCTTTACATATCTTAACCATATGGAAAACAAATGATTTTTTAAATTATCTAATTTAGCCATATTATTTTAATCTATAATTTGTCTTTCGCCTTCTCTCTATTTTGAACCATTTTCAAGACACTTATTTTGGTCTATCAATATTTACCATATGGAAAACAAATGATTTTCTAAATTATCTACTTTAGCCATATTATTTTAATCTAAAGTTGGTCTTTCACCTTCTTTCTATTTTGAACCATTTTCAAGACACTTATTTTGTTCTATCAATATTTATGTTATGCTTCCTTCACGCATTTGCTAGTAAATAAACAATGCCCTCTATGGATTTTTTTAATATATATATATATATATATATATATATATATATATATATATATATATATATATATATATATATATATATATATATATATATATATATATATATATATATATAATGTAAAAATTCCATTGGAGAGTGAGTTGTCATATTTATTTATGCCTATAATCCTTAAATTGAAAGCATTTACTTTCATCTTCTTTTTTCTAAATTTTTTACTTGGACCACATTATACAAAGTAACTAGTTTTTCCAATTATGATTTCCTTTACCAACTTGAGCTCATGTGGTATCAACTGACACAATATTAGATGCAAGCTCTTTGATCTCCAAGCTAGCTAAAATACCAATTTTTAGTTGAAATACTAACTTGAAGAGTATAAATAACATTAGATAAATCTATCGTGTATTGAAGATCAACTAGAAGCAAATCAATGTTTGCATTGTTATTTGATTGAGACTCTCTCTTTTTCTTTTCTCTTCTTTCTTCCCCTTTTTTTTTAATGGGGGGAAGTTTCTACAATTTCTTTTAATAAATTTATATAATGCATATTTATTAGCTTCAATTACCTTTTTTCATCATTGACTATTCAAGAGAGTTCTAAGACACTTCATTATGGTAAAATATTTTTTTCCAATTGTTCTTGAATCATTATCTTCTAGTTTGAAATAATGTATGTCATGCCTTGAGCTTATTTGTCAAAAAAGCTAATTTCAGTTTTCATCGGTTCTTCCAAGGTCTTCATTAGTGAAGCCATGGTGTCAGGTATTGCTTTCCTAGCAATGCTCTTAATATATAACTTTTGTCAAACATATCAAATGTGTGCATAATGTAAATAAATATCGACTTTTCTTTGTTTATGTTTTGTTCATTTATCTGTGGTGTTTCTTTTGTATTTCTATTTTCTTCCTGTGATGCAAAGATTTTCTCTTTTTGATATTTTGATAAATGATTTTGTGGTGCGATGTAAATCCCAGCTAAGGAATGAAGAAATGCCCAAATAAACTCAGAGCATTCTATCAAAAAAATTGCGTATAACCATGTGTTTGGATGTATTTGCTTTACAATAGAGATCAAAGCATTATGCTATATAATCATTCCTGATAATGGATTTTTTAGAATAAACAAAATAATTTCTCCCTATTTGCATGCACGTGGTGGAGAAAACTAAGAAAATAGATAAACTTCTTGTTTGCCCCCATTATGCATGTTGTTTGCATGATCCCCTATTTCAGTCTCCTCTTAGTTTGCATGCAAGACTTGAGTTTAAACATTAGTTTATTTATAGTCTTTTATATGTTCTTAATTCTATTTATGTAGTTCATGATTGCAGCCTTTTGGATGCAAAAATAATAAGATTAAAAAATCCTTTCTTTGATTGTCGTAGCAATCTGGTGTATGCGTCTATTTTTTTATTTTCTACTATTTTATTTCATGCTCTATTTTTGATAGATTGGTATTAGAGCTAGGTTGGAAGATTGTTGAATGTCAAAGTGGTAGGTGCAGATCACAGGACATCACTACAACTAGAAAGAATGTGGTAATAGCTATTTGGTATTATCTAGAATTAGTTGTTTAGCACAATAAAAAAGATCATATCAGTAGAAAGAATGTAGAATAGCCATTGGCAGAAGAGTCAAAGAGGAGAGGAGATCGAAGATCATTACTTTTAGTAAAAAAAAGAGAAGTTGGTGCCAAAGAAAATACAGCTGAAGGAGTGAAGACCAGCCAGCAAGGAGATTGACTAAGATTGAGGTACTGCAGTCTAGGTGGAGGAAATGCCATAGATCTATAGTGTATAAAACAAAAAATGGAGATCATGAGATAGGAGAAGTGATTTACAAATCTTGCAAATTTGTGAGGTCATGCCTATCACTACATTAAAAGAATAAAGTGATGTGTATTAGTGGAAAGACTGGCTAGCATGGAGAAGAGCAGCCAAGGGGTTGTAGAAGAGTGATATGAATATTTAAAAAATTTAGTCAATTGAAAGTGTAGTAGCACTATGTTTCTTGTGTGGTATTTTGAATTTATGAATGTAGCCATAGAATCATCATCGAAGAGACGGGCATGTTTTCCAACCACTTTTAGACCTAATGAGGGGTAAGACCCAGTTTGAATCTCCTCCATAGTTTGAATCTCTGACTATGCAAGATTGAGACATGGCAACAAACAATAGTATTTCTCAACTCCAAATTCCCATTTTCAATGGTAAGAATTATGATTTTTAGCCAATTAAAATGAGAGTATTGTTTTGCTCACAAGATGTTTGGGATTTGGTAGAAAATGGCTTTGTAGAACCACATGATGAGGATTTCCATTAGGCATTAACTTGAGCACAAAAGGAAGAGCTTAAAGCAAACACGAAAAAGGATGCAAAATCTCTATTCCTAATCCAATAGGGAATGGATGAATCCATTTTTTCTAGAGTTGCAGCAGTAACAAGATCCAAGTCAGCATGGAAAATCTTAGAGACTGCCTATAAAGGTAATACAAAGGTGAAAATAACTAAATTGCAATCTCTTAAGAGAAATTTTGAAAATTTGCAAATGAATGATTCAGAGTCTATAGACCAGTTTATGGGTCAAGTATTGAATATTGTGAATCAAATTAGATCTAATAGAGAAGCAATAATAGATCAAAAGATCATATAAAAAATACTTAGGTGTTTACCCAACAAATTTGTTGCAATAGTTGTAGCTATTGAAGAAACCAAGGATTTGGAACAAATATCAGTAGATAAATTAATGGGATATTTGTTAACACATGAATCCAAAATGAATAAGAATAACAATAATTCTTTTAGGAATGCTTTCAAGTCTTAGGTATCATTTGGAAGAGGAAGAGGAAGAGGGAGAGGAAGGTTAAACTTCAGAGGAAGAGGTAGAGGCAGAAATGGATGGAACATTATAGATCAAGGTGAAAATAATAATCAAAACTACAAAAATAGAGGATGTAGCAATAATCACTTCCAACAAAATTCAAAAAGGTTTGATAAATCTAATATTTAATGTTATTACTACAAAAAATATGGGTATTTTGAAAGTGAATGCAGAAAGAAACAAGGAGATGTGGACAAGCAGAATGCTAATTACACAAATGAATCTAGTTCTAATTCTAGAAGCTTATTTCCCACTTGTCATGTTGCTCAAGAAAATGCTAGAGATATTTTGTTTTTAGATAGTACATGCAGTAACCATATGATAGAGAATAAATAATTGTTTACTAGTCTTGATGACTCCCTAAAATTTGAAGTGAAATTAAGAAATGATAAAAAAGTGGATGTAATCGGTAAAGGAGTAATAAATGTTTTGGCAAAAAATGGTGAAAGAAGATTTAGTCCTGATGTTTATTTTGTACCTAGACTAAAGCACAATATTATAAGTGTTGGACAATTAGTACAAAAAGGTTACAGAGTATCTTTATGGATAATGTTTATACAATAATAGACAAATTTCCAAATGACAGTTTGATAGGAAAAGTGGAGATGACCAAGAATCAGAGGTTCCCTCTTCGAATTCAGTGCATCCAAGGAGAAGAGGAATCCCACTTCAAAACCATGCATCTAGACCAATCATGGATATGGCATTTAAGGTATGGACATTTACATTTTGGAAGTTTGAATTTGTTACAAAAAAAATATATGGTGAAGGGAATACCACCAATATAACAGCCATGAAGTTCATGTGAAAGTTTCATTTTGGTAAAATAGCATAGAAAGAGCTTTCTAGTAGGAGCCTCATATAGAGCAAGGGCAATATTGGAGCTACTCCATAGTGATCTATGTGGACCAATGCAAATTCTATCATTTGGATGTACTTATTTTCTAACCTTCATTGATGATTTTAGTAGAAAGACTTGGATATATTTTCTCAAAAACAAGTCTGAAACTTTTAGAAACATTAAAAAATTCAAGGCTATGGTTGAAAAATAGAGTGGCCTTTACATCAAGGTACTTAAATCAAATAGAGGAGGTGAATATATGTCTAATGAATTTCAATATTTTTGCAGATATAATGGCATTAAAAGGCAACTAACTACAAGGTACACACCACAACATAATGGTGGAGTAGAAAGAAAGAATAGAACAATCATGAAGATGGCTAGAAGCATGTTGAAGGCCAAACATTTGTCAAATAAATATTGGACAGAAGCAGTAACATGTGCAATATATATTCTTAATAGAAACCCAACAAAGAGTGTTAGGGATTGAATTCCACAAGAAGCTTGGAGTGGTAAGAAGCATAGTGTACATCATTTAATAATTTTTGGTTGTATTGTATATTATCTTATACCATCTAAATTAAGAAGAAAACTTGATGATAGAGGAGAGAAATGCATTTTTATTGGCTATACTGAATAATCAAAGGCTTATAAGTTGTATAACCTCATTTCAAAGAAAATAATTATTAGCAGAGATATGGAATTTAAGGAAGAAGAAGCATGGGATGGAAGCATTGATAAAACCATCACAATTGGAGCACCAATTCCCCAAAATAAAGAAGAATCTGAAGAACAAAATTTTCAAAGTGATCAATCCTCTCCACAAGCAAGAACAAGCACTCCAATAAGATCATCTAGGAGCTTAGCACAAGGTGAATCATCTGGTCATGCATGTCATCCTACTTCCAATTCACAAGTAAGTTATGAATCAGATCCAACTCTTGCCACTTTAAGATCAAAACTTAAAGGTAAGAAAATAAGAAACTTGAATGAGATTTATAAACAAGAAGAAGAGAAGATAGATTTATGTTCAAATTTTGCCCTTTTCTCTCATGATCCTATGTATTATGAAGAAGCAGTTAATGATGAACATTGGATAAAATCAATTGATGAAGAGATGAATGCCATTGAGAGAAACCAAACATGGAATCTAATTAATCTACCTGAAGGTAAGGATGGCATCGGAGTCAAATGGGTTTATAAGACCAAATTTGATGTAGAAGGAAAGGTTGAAAGCCACAAGGCAAGGTTAGTAGCATAAGGTTTTGCACAAGATCATGGAATTGATTATAATGAAACATTTGCTCCAGTTGCAAGACTTGATACTATTAGAATGGTTTTATTAATAGCTAAACAAAATAACTAGAAAGTATATCAAATAGATGTCAAATCAACTTTCTTGAATGGTTTCCTAGATGAATAAGTGTATTTGAAATAGCCACTAGGTTATGAAGTGTATGGACATGAATAAAAAGTCTACAGATTGAAGAAGGCTCTCTATGGTCTCAAGCAAGTACCAAGAGCATGGTATAGTAAGATTGATTCATACATGACAAACAATGGATTCAACAAAAGCAATAGTGAGCCTACATTGTACAAAAAAATCAACAAAGAAGGTTAGATTTTGATTGTGTGTTTGTATGTTGATAATTTGATTTTCATTAGAAATTTGTCTGTAGACACATTTAAATCATCAATAAAGAAAGAATTTGAGATGATAGAATTGGTATTAATGAAGTATTTTTTGGGCATTGAAGTTGTACAATTTGAGAAGGGAATTTTTATTTGTCAAACTAAATATGCAAGGGATGTGTTAAGGAGGTTTAAGATGTTGAATTATAAATCAGCACCTAAACCAGTTGCTACAGGGACCAAAATTAGCAAAAAAGACAAAGGGTCTAATGTTGATTCTACAACATTCAAAAGACTAATTGGTAGTTTGATGTATCTTATAGCTACAAGACCAGATATCATGTATGGGGTCAGTTTAATCTCTAGATTCATGGAGTCACCAAAAGACTCACATTGGCAAGTTGGAAAGAGGCTATTGAGATATGTGGCAGGAACAACAAAATATGTAATTTTATATTCCACAACTAATATTTTTAGTTTGATTGGTTATACTGATAGTGATTTTGCAGGTAACATTGATGAGAGGAAAAGTACTTTTGGACATGCCTTTCTTTTTGGAACATGTGTGGTCATGTGGGCATCCAAAAAGCAACCTATAGTGACACTTTCATCTGCTGAAGCAGAGTATGTAGTAGCCACATCAGCAGCATGTCAAGCAACTTAGATAAGAAGAGTATTGACAAATTTATTACAAGCATAGAGGGAGTCAACACCAATCTTTTGTGACAACAAATCAGCAATTGCATTGTCAAAAAATCATGTTTTTCACAAGAAGAGCAAGCACATTGATACAAGATTTCATTTTATCAGAGAGTTAGTGAACAATGGAGAAATCCATTTGGAGTTCTGCAGATCTGAAGACCAATTGACAGATATATTTACAAAGGCATTAGCAAAAGAGACTTTTGATTATCTAAGACAAAATTTAGGCATTGTAAATGTTGAAGTACTTAGTAGTATAAATTAAGGGGGAGTGTTAGAATAACCAAAATAATTTCTCTCTGTTTGCATGCATGTGGTAGAGATAACTAAGAAAATAGATAAACATCTTGTTTTCCCCCATCATGCATGCTGTTTGCATGATCCCCTATTTCAGTCTCCTCTTAGTTTGCATGCAAGACTTGAGTTTAAACATTAATTTATTTACAGTGTTTTATCTGTTCTTAATTCTATTTATGTAGTTCATGATCGCAGCCTTTTGGATGCAGAAATAATAAGATTAAAAAATCCTTTTTTTGATTGCCGTAGCAATCTGGTGTATGTGTCTATTTTTTTTATTTTTTGCTATTTTCTTTCATGCTCTATTTCTAACAGGATTTGGTAGTGGGGTAAGTTAGGACACTTACGGGGGACTATAAAATTCGCAGTGTTAATTTCTATAAACAATTCCAATTTAAAAACAATAGCTTATCACAATATCAGAAGTTCAAGAGACAAAAATATCAGCTAACCATAACCAAAATAAAAAAGAAAAGGGCCCAATTATGCCAAACGTCACCCAATATCATAGCTGGTATTATCGGTCCCCAAGAAAAATATGGTCGAGCTTAGACACGGGAAATACCAAACTAGTAGGAATCTTGCGGAAGGTTAATCATTGAGATTTGTTTTTTAATTGCCTGTTATAAAACAAACAATTGAACTGAGATTTCTTTTCTAGAATGGAATAGAGAAAAAACAAACATTTATTAAATGCCTTTTAAGAGATTAAATGATCAAACTCACGGTCAGCGTAGCACAGAGAAATATCGAAATATCTCCATAGAGAGTAATATTATTATATATGAGATTAATGCCATATTATTATTACCAAACACAGTGTGGGAGCTCTGCCATAATATCTCGAGAAACGAGTCATGGCAAATGTCATTCAATATATGAGGGGAAATAAAAATTAAAGAACCATGGAAGAAAATACCAGAAGATGTTTGCCTATAAAATCAATAAAATTGCTACATGCGCTTCATTTCTTAAGCATAAGCAGACATGATTTCACCTTTTTTTTTTTCCCATTGTTTGAATTAAATATATATTCCCACGGTTTGTTTGCTCTCCTAAAACAGGAGAGGATAAAGACACCTGTTCGAAGCACAAAGCAAACCCAATATAATCCTTCCAGATTCTCATTATTAAATTTCGTTTTGAAAACCCTAAAATTATAAATATAATAGTATTCATTCAGAAAACGCAATGGGAAAAAAACCTTAATTATCTAGGAGAAACCAACAAAAATATTAATTAATTAACAATTTCTTAATAGATTTATGTTTGCAACAGTCCAAAATTTAATTAACCAGCATTGTGAGTGCTCATTTAGAGTAAGACAAGAGTATGGACTCCACAGCTTAAAAAATACTCCTAAGCTCTGAAATTTTGGTTTCAACAATAAAACATATTAATACTACTGGTTAAATTTGGAAACATTTCTAAAGTCCTTAGTTAACAAAATTAATAATTTGTCTAAATATTTATTGTAATATTAATTTTGTTTAGATATTTATTGAAATAATATTATTAAATTTAATTAAATGGAATAAATATTTTAAAGGCACCTCAACCCTAACTATTTAAAAACCTGAATAAAGAATAAAACCCTAATATCTATGAAAAATTAAGTATTATATTATTTATATTCACAATTTTGTATACCCTAAAGCATAAAACATAATGAAAGCACTACAAAAGTAACGAAAACAATTGAACACATTAAACCTCTCTCTATTCTGATCTTTAACAAATTGAATTTCTATTTGAAGATCGATAAGTTTGTATCACTAATCCAATAAGCATTCTAAATTACATCGTTACTATAATTTTCTAATCCAAAATCAAAAGTTTTATCCATTGTCCAGTAAGAAAATCTTTGGTTCCATTTTCATATTTAAAAGAAAAAGTCTATATATTAACTATTGAAGACACAATAAAATATATCCGCTGATCTATATAAAATATCAAATTTGAATTAAATTCTTGAAAAAACATATATTTAAACATTTATAAATGTTCTTAGATACTCTGAAAATCCAGCTTCATTTGTACCGTAGAGCAATGTAGATATACTTTTATGGTTATCTTGTGATTTTAGGAATCGCAGCTGCTTATTATATCTAGTTTTGATATCCTGATAAAAGAAACACGGCATATTTGATAACCTCATTCATTAGGATGCAGAGGGAATAACTCCAGTGTTCTCATGTCAGAAGAATCTACGCAAGAATTCCTTCGAACCGCAGTATTAACTTCTTCTTCTTGCATAACATTAAACATCATTGAGAGACATAAGGCTGTCCAGTCCATAATAATAACATACCGTGTTTCTGGGTAAAATCTCTTGCTACGCAGATTTTATTAAGAAACTTGTTTCTTAATAAACATTATTATCTTAAACGGAGCATTTGCTCATAAATTTACGCTCAATAAATTTATTGATAAAACACACAATCTGCTAGATGAGAAAAACATATTGTATGCTCTTACGCACTTGTACAGAGCGCTTGTCCGATGACTTCTTCGGACGGAAAAGCGAAGGCCATTTAGAGTTAAACGGTGCAGGCGACTTGGAGGCTGAAATAGACATTTTTAGGTTAGCAATAAATATAAAATATCATCTATCTAACCCATATATATCATGGCTACATACATTGAGTTTGTGATTGCTCCCTTTTCCGCTTCTCTCTAGTATTGGAATTTTGAAACCAGTAGAAAACGTTCTTTCCTTCGACCCTACCATAATGTTGCAGGTGAGCAGTAATCTGATCTATTTCTTCCACAGATGGACTTGTGGTTCCGCTCATGTAAATTGAATCCAATATTCGGTTTTGTTCCTCAGTCGGTTTCCATTTTTTTGTTACATTCCTCGTTCTTGTGATCTCTGCAACACTAGCAGAAAAGGCTAGCGCAGAACCCATGTTAATAAATATATAATAATAAACTAATTAAACAAAAACAGAAAGGACAAAAAAAGGAGGAAAGATAGAATCATTGTACCAGAAAACACAATTTAAACTCGAAATATGGATTAGTTTACCTCCAGAATGTCCTTGGTCCATTTCCATCACCAGCGCTTGAATAACTGAAAGTGCATCCGAGAAACCAAAACCAAAAAGTACCACAGTAGAATAAGGATGTCAGGGGTCCATATAAATAAGTGAAGATAGGTTTAATTCCGGAGGGCAAAGCAATGAACTGAAAAATTAGTTACTTGTAGCGTACGCTGGCAAAAAATTAATTGATGTTTGGTGGGAAAGAATTACGAGTTACTTGCACTGAAAGGTTATTAGTGTGGAGCAACGACGAAATTATAAATGAGCTACAAGATCGATTAACAAGGTAAGATTTTGATAAGACATTGGGACTTGGGTAGAGGGGAACGGTGGATATTCCAGATAAATGTATGGTGAATCCAATAAGTTAGCTTATAAATGTGTATTTGTTTATTAAAAAAATTAGTATGTTTTTCAATAAACACATTTACTATAAATCAATCCAATTGGAGTTGGATATTTTTGGTATTGTTTTTATATTATTTTATTAATAAAATTAGTATGTTTTTCAATTAAAAAATAGAATGTTAAAATATGAGAAATTTAAGTTGAGGGTTCAATTCTCATAAAAAGCATATGTTAAAAAGGTAATTAATTTAATATTGTTTTGTGTTTAATCATATTAAAATTTTTTGAATAGAAAATAAAAATTACAAAAGAAGTATCGAAACAAAAATCTAGTTATGTTTGTGTAATTGAGAATATCTTTGATGGTTATTCAATTAAAGAAATAGAGAGAATTCACTAATGGTCCCTCTACAATAGATTTCTTTTTCCTTTGATGGTCCTTCCTTTTGTTTTCTTTCACTTTCTTAGTTTTTCCTCTTTTGTTTATGTTTTCCTTGCCTTTGTGGGTTTTCTACCAAAAATGTTGGAGTGCATTGCCTTTTCATCATATTTTATTTTAATGTGCAGTTTGGTCATTTTTTAAGTCACCAAGAGTTTTTTTACCTTGTTTCCGAACCTTTCTTGCCCATTGTGTTACACTGAGTTCTAATTGTGTCATTTTTTATATTTGAAAAAATATATAAATATAAAATTACATTATTGCATACAAAAATTCAAATGAAATTATGTGAAGTAAGTTGAAAGAAAGAGTATATAATTTAATTCATTACTGAAGTCTTCATACCACATTTTTCATTTATTCATGCTAGTAAAAATTCATAACGAAATTAGGGATTACATCTACAATTTCTTGCTGAAGTACCACAAATAATTTTTTAAAACTTGTTCAATAACACATGATTTGTACTAATAGAGGGATAACACAATCCCATTGATGGATCCCAATATTTTTTTAATGCTTTACAAGGTGTTGTAAGTTGTTCAAGGTTTCAAGGAACGAGACCAATTTTCTCAAAGACTAATGTAAAATAATGGACAAGTGAGAAAGGTTTACAGAGCTGAAGAATGCAGGAATAGGGTTGTAAAATTTAATTTTATAGGTGCAATAACTATGTTGATATGGTTTAAGTAGTGTCAAACAAAGATTTTTTTAATTATTATTATGCATAAACATTTTTATTGGAGCTATGAACCAAAAAGTGAAAGGTTTTTGAAAAGGCCCAAACCCTTCAAAAAATATTAGAAGATATCATAATAGATTACAAAAAATAGATTTCAAAGCAAAACAAGTTTAACAATAGCCCAAGTTGAAATAATGTTACCACCAAGTAGTAAAAAAGTTACAAAAAACACATTTACTATAACAAAATAACAATCCAAGATGACACAAAGTTATAGATCGACTATAGGAACAATAGACTTTCATCAACTAATGGATTGATTTAAATAAAATAAGAGAGATATCCACCCCCCTAA
>JARHVA010002340.1:1985000-2075000 GCA_037957365.1 Torreya grandis
ACACCATTAACAGACTCCAGATGTTGACCAAATAGACCATATGATGTCTATAGGGTTTGAACAGTGACCTGATAGCATGGATAATGTCCACATGTTTTATATGTCATCCATAGAATATGGTTAGTTACCAAATATGCCAAATGGCATCTATAGGGTTTGGACACTGTTCAAAAGTTCTAGATGGTGACTAGACATATTTGATGGTGTTTATAGGGTCTAGACAGTGTCTACATGAATTGGGTGATAACCATAAGTAATTGGTAGTACTTGGCATCTATAGGGGATGCAAATTATATATATATATATATATATATATATATATATATATATATATATATATATATATATATATATATGGTGATTAACTACATAGTACCAAAGTAGTAGCATGTAACTTGCATACCAATAAAATTCTAAAAGTTCATCTAGTGATAATGGTAAGAAATCAAGCCAATTATCAATGACAAAGAGCATATTATCTTATTTTGGTATTGGACAAGAACTTCCAATCAATTTCAGCCTACACCAGATCAAAATATAGGTACTAAATGATTTATAAAATTTATTTATTTGTTCGTAATAACATTTATTTAACATTTGAAGGATAATAAGAAAATCTTTATGGATGCAAATCCCTCCACTAGTTTTGGTTTTCAAAATGAAAGATTTAATCATAATATTATTTCAACATTTGAAGATATTATTGATGATGGCATGCCACCACTTGAAGACATTACCAAATATGGCATGTCTATGGTGAATGAAAAACTAGTTGATATGATACAAACATTAAAATTAACTTCTAGATCTCATAAAAAACTTCTTATATTTTAAATAAAAGTTCATAACTTATACCAATTAAGAGGAATATTCATGACATTCTAGATGATTAGATCAATCCAATAGATAAAATTATTCAAAAATGTATGTGAGGAAATAGAAGCATATGGATAATTGGAAGCCCTTTTAAGTTTAATTGGGTAGAAAATTTTATTCTCATTGAAGCAATAGAGCCAAATAATAGTAATGATACTTGAAATGAATGTTAATTCACAATATGTTATTAGAAATTAAGAAAATACAATAAAATATAACTTAAGTTGGATACAATTGAGAAACATTATGGCAAAGTTTATGTGTTGGTTGAACAAGATTAAAATTTTTAAAAGCCTCATAGATGGAAAGATGACAATGAATGCATGCATATTAGATACACAACAAAGTATGAAAAAAATTAGATATATATGTGACATCTTATTAAGAACGGAAGAAGAATTTCAGCTCAAATAAGAAAAGTTATTTAGTCAAACCAATATGCCAAAAATATACAGATCTCACTGATCTATCATATTCTCAAAAAGGGTAGACCTATATATATTTTTTTAGATTACAAAACTCTATTTCAACATAATTAACTTCACAATATTACAAAATCACATTGGTCAGATGGAAGTGCATGAGACATGGAAAAATGTCTTGTGATGATTCAGAAGGAAGATTTGAAATAAAAATATAAAAAACCAATATTTATATCAATGTCCATTGTTGAGGTCATAACATTTAATAACTTAATATGGGTTTGTATCCACATTTACACTTTCGAGAATAATTTGAGGACACCTCATTTTTTAGCTAAACATAAAATGTTTGAAAACTGCAATGCAGAAAACCTTTTCAAGTTAGTTATAATTTCAAGAATATTTCTAGGATGAATGATTATGTTATAGCTATGAAGCTAGTATGTGTTAGAGATAATGGTGAAATAGTAATATAGGGTAACATAAATATTTTTTATGTTTGACTATAGAAAATAGTTGACTCATATATGATTTCAATTCATTGCATGACCCACAAAATGAATCTTGCATACAAAATTGTAAGCATGTTTAAAAATGTTGCACAAGTTGTGGAACTTATCCGTGATTTACATGTCCATATATCAAGTAGTCCTTTTTAGAGTTTAATAAATTTTTGATTGGGGTTACCAATTGTAAAAGGCTTCTAAAATATAATGATACAACATAGATTTCCATGAATGATCCTCCATGTAGAATTTTTTAATAATATCCATCATTGGAAAGTTTTATGTTTAAATAATGTATATAGTCAACAAGGCAAAGGATATTTTATGTCATTTAACATATTTAGAGATGATTTTGATACTATTCAGTATTCTCCCTATTTTGAATGAAATAAATTATTTGATGAAACATGCTCAAGAGAGATTCACACACACACACACACACACACACACACACATGTACATGTACATGTGTGTTTGTGTATATATATATATATACACACACATATATATATGTATATACATTTATACGTATATATATGTATATACATATATACGTATATGTATGTATATACATATACGTATATATGTGTGTGTGTGTGTGTGTATAATGTATATACATATGTATATTTATATGTATATACATATATACATATACATATATATGTGTGTGTGTATATGTATACATATATACATATATATGTATATATTTATAAATATATACATATATATATATATACACACACACATATATATACACACACATATACATATACACACACACACACACAGATATATATATATATACACACACACACACACATGTACATGTACATATATATATACATCTATATGTACATGTACATGTGTGTGTGTGTGTGTGTGTGTGTGTGTGTGTGTGTGTGTGTGTGTGTGTGTGTGTATACATATACATATACATATACATATACATATATATATGTATATATATACATATATATATATGTATATATATACATATATATATACATATATACATATATATATATACATACATATATATATATATATATATATACATATATATACATATATATATGTATATATATATCTATGTATATATATATGTATGTATATATATATGTATGTATATATATGTCTGTGTGTGTGTGTGTGTACACACACACACACACACAGACATATATATACATACATATATATATACATATATATATATTTATATATATGTATATATATATATATATGTATGTATATATATATGTATATATGTATGTATATATATATGTATATATATACATATATATATATATATGTATATATATACATATACATATATATATATATATATATGTATATGTATATGTATATGTATATGTATATGTATATGTATACACACACACACACACACACACACACACACACACACACACACATGTACATGTACATATAGATGTATATATATATGTACATGTACATGTGTGTGTGTGTGTGTATATATATATATATATCTGTGTGTGTGTGTGTGTGTATGTATATGTGTGTGTATATATATGTGTGTGTATATATATATATGTATATATTTATAAATATATACATATATATGTATATATGTATACATATACACACACACATATATATGTATATGTATATATGTATATACATATATATACGTATATACATATGTATATTTATATGTATATACATATATATATATATATATATATATATATATATATATATACGTATATATGTATATACATATATATATATATATATATATATATATATATATATATATATACATATACATAGACATACATATACATACATATATACATATATATATATTAGACTTCATACATTTGATAAAATGGGTTTGTCAATCTTTTGATGTCTTGTACTCGAAGGTCAGAATAATCTTAAGCTTCTTATTTTAGGTAGTTGGAAAACTTTAATAGATATTAAGGATCCAAAATTCTATTTGAAATTCAATATTCATGATCATCATTAGAAATTCTTAAATGGAAAGGAAATACCACTACATAAATTCCAAAAATGAGTTGATTTAGGAGGATTATAAATTAAAGAAGTCCATGTAACATATATTCTTTACAAAACAATGATACTAGAAATGCATGTAAAATTTAGGAATATAAAGGATATCTTGCTTACAAACATTGGATAATGTTTTAAAAGGGATGAGTTACATGAAGCCATGAATGTGGTGAATCTCATATTTTGGAGAGTTGAGGATGGTAAAAAACAAATGATTAATTTATTTATTAGATACATAGGCACTCGTACAAAACATTTTTTGAATTTTATAAATATCAATGGAGTTGAAATTTTAGGTATTTTGTGAAAAGATTTATTGAAAACTTAATCCACCCATTTCACATTCACAATGACTAATCAATATAAGTGTTTAAAAAAGCCCAACTAAGAATAGTGTTGTTGCAAGGAAATGGAAAAAATTGTATCCTATTACTATCTTACATGAATATATTAGTGAATATATTTAATTGATGGAAACTAAAAAAAAATATTAACCAAGTCAAAATACTGGAGGTAAATCTTATGCCGAATGAGGTGGGTCCATAAGCATTTTATTAATATAAAGAAATCAAGTACTTGAAAAGGGTGTCTATATTACTTTGACCCTTTCACATACAAAAATATGAATTTATAAGATTTCACCTATTATCAATAAAACCATTTTACTAAATAACCACTTCTCATGGGAATACAACACAAAAATTTGTTGTAACTATTTAACTCAATAACATAAATCAAAGTAACTAAACATTATTAAAGGGGGTTTCTTTATAAAATATCCATGCCCCCTTATATTATTATTCACTTAACACTATTTATTATTAACCCAACAACCTAACCTAATGCTAAGACTTTAGAAGAAGTCCTAACAAACCACTAATGACCCAAAGTCAGTTGTTTGGACAAATGCTAGGATTTTTTTTGATTTTATCGAAATTGATTCTAATAAGGGGTTTTGTGAAAATATCAGTTGTATGATCAACAATTAGGAAATATATTAGATCAAGTGATTTCTTTGCCACCAGCATTCATAGATAGTGATATTTGACATCCATATGTTTTATTTTGGCATGAAATACTTAATTTTTAGACATCTTGTTTGCACATTCATTATCAATGTGTAACTATGTAGGATCAATCTAAGAAATCTAAAGATATTTAAAAATGTGGCTTTACAAGACAATTTATCTATAAGCATCCCATGATGTGATGCATTCTAATTTTGTTGATGACTTTTCCATTGTATCCTACTTCTTACAACACCAAGCAATGGAAGTTGAACCCATAAGCATAGTGTATCCTATTGTGGGAAATCTATCATCCACACATCCACCAAAATATCCACCACAATATCTAATGAGTTTGAAGTTTTTGTTATGGTGGTACTCACAGACACATGTTTTATTTCCTTGGAGGTAACAAAGTACTCTTTTTAATGCATGTTAATGAATTTCTCTAGGCTCATGCATAAACCTAGACACAATTCTAAATGAAAATGATATATCAATCCTAGTATTCATACCAACTATATCAAATTCCTACTAAATTCTTGTATTAGGTGTCATAAAAAAAAGTGCTACAATCATCCATAGACAGTTTCAAGTTACTTTACATGGGAGTGAGGGCATGTTTATAATAATTCATGCCAAACCTAGTTAATAACTCAAAAATATACTTAGATTGTGAAATGAAAATACTTTTCTCTTTTTGAGTTACTTCTATGCCTAGAAAATAGTAAATAATTCTAAGATCTATCATCTCAAGCTCATATTTTAATTACTTCTTCATAGACTTGTTATATTTTTCATCATTACCTGTGAGAAATAAGTCATTGATATAGAGAACAATAATCACCTATTTCCTATTCTGTACTTGAATATAGATAGTATCATCTGATTCACTACATTTATAGTGGATTTTTTCAATTAGGAATCCATTTTTTCCCAATCCTTAGGTGCTTATTTGAGTCTAGAGAGAGCTTTTATCAATTTACACACTTTGTGATCTGAACGCACTTTCTCAAAACCTTAAGCTTGTTTCATATATACTTCTTCCCATAAATCACCATTTAGAAAATCATTTTTAACATCCATCTAACATATTTTCCATCCATTCTTTGCTACTAAGGCAATTACCATATGATTAGTGTGCCATTTTACAGTTTATGCAAATGTTTCTTCATAGTTAATACATTCTAGTTACACTTAGCCTTTCATAATAAGTATTACCTTATTTTTATCAATGGAGCCATCTTATTTATACTTGACGTTATAAACCCATTTATATCTAATGAGTTGAACATGTGGCAGAGGATCAACTAAAACCCAAGTATTATTATTAAGAACTGCATCATACTCACTTTTCATTATTTTTGCCAAATAAGTTCAATATGGGCCTCCTCAAAAGTGAATGGCTCAGTGCAAGAAGTATTAATGACCGTTACATAGTTCACCTATTTGTGAGAACTCATGAGACTTATTAGACCAAATTCATTTGATATCATGTTGGAAAAATTATGTTAACACTATTTTGGATATTTGTTTAAATTATTTAGATTAAGAACACTATAATTCTCATCTTGTGCACTAGTTGAAGGAAGACAGAGAATTTTAAACATTTTCTAAGTCAGACCATGTGAAGTACTAGAGGAAATAGAAGGGATACTAGTCTCATACCACAACCTCTGAGAGTTAGCTTCATTATTCTTTCCCTTATCACATTTTTCAATATTCCTCTCTAACTATTCATATTGAGAATCAAATATTTGTATTTTTCATAGTACCAAATTCATCAAATAACACATAATTTCTCACTATGAATTTAGCTATATCCTATGCAATAAAATAACAACCCTTTTATTTTATGAATATACAAGAAAGATACAGTTTCAATGTTGTTGCTCCAACTTAGTTTAATTTTCAGTGGGAACTGAAGGGAAACAAAGGCATCCAAAAACATTCAAGTGTTTAATTTTTAGCTTAAACCCATACCAAGCCTCATATGGATTTCATCTCAAAAGTATAGTTGTATGGGACCTATTTCTCAAATACACTGCAATACCAATGGCTTTGGCCCAAAAATTATCATTGAGATATTTATAGTGCAACATAACTTGATTTTCACCCTCTAAAGTTGTATTCATTCATTTACATACTCCATTTTATTGTGGAGTATATGTATTAATAAATTTTTTATGAATGCCATGTTCCTGAAAATGATTTAAAAACTCATTTAAAGTATACTAACCACAATTTCTTGAAAAAATAGTGGCCATGTGTGAACCTATTTATTTTTCAACTAAGTACAACCAATCAACAAACTTAGTGAAAATTGCTAATTTTTTTTAATGAAAACACCCAATTCATCTTATAAAAATCATTGATAAACAACACAAAATAGATACACCCTCTAATGAATTATTTATTCATATCACATACATCACTATGCATTAACTACAAACATCTATTAGCTCACCATGAAGAATTCTTAGAAAAAGTTTCCCTATTTTATTGGCCCAAAATACATGATTCATAATGAATATTGTCTTTGTAAAAAGTGGGAAACCCACTCACCATACCATATATCTAAAATTCCACTAAAGAATGAGCATTTAAATTTCCATATATTAGATGCCACAACTACTATTTATACATAGTACCTATACCTATATCAATAATCATCACAATTTACTTGGTGGGAGGAAGCACTTTAAAATGCAATGCAACCAAATTTCCATCCTCATAGCCTGTATACATGGTTTTATATCCATTCTTCACTGAGTTGATATAAATAAGTCTACTTTCAAGCACAATTCAATAACCTTTATTGTGAATAGTTACCAATGAAGGAAGATTTTTTTTGAAATGTGGGAACATACCAAATATTCTCTAAGCATTTGATAGATCCATTAGGAAGGAGAATCTGAATTGAACCAAGACCTTATAGAGTATTCATATACTTATTGTCCAAGGATGCTAGATAGAGAGATGTTTATTTGAAATTAAAAAAGAAGTCTCACCTGAATGATATGTATTTGGTTGTACCTGTATCTAAAATCCACACATCTATGAACTCATCTCTAGCCTCGTATTCCATATAAGCAATGTTCCCTAAAGTAGTGAATGTAGATGCATGAGTAACACTACTAGACTCATCATAATCATGGTCATCATATTGAGTAGAGATAGACTTAGTTAATTTTTATGGCCTCTAAATTTTTTTAAAAGGAATCCTACACTGAGAGGCAATTGACCATGTCCTCAATCGCTCATCTCATTTGAATGAAAATGGGTATATTATTGATTTTAATATTTGTTCTAATGGTATCCTCTACCTAAGTTTCAAATTTTTCCTCCTCTATAACCTCGACCCTCTCTATAATTATCACCTTTATAGTTTTATTGATAATAAGAAGATGAACTAGGCCTAGACTTTAAAACATGGGATTTCTCAATTTTCTTTGATTTCATGGGTAGAGAGAGGTCATGTTGAATAAGAAACTCAGCCAATTTATCAAAAGTCATACCTATTATCTTGTTAGACACATGCAACATTTCTAAAAAGTTCTTATAGGACACAAGTAGTCCTTTTAATTCAATAATAACTATGACAATATCATCTAGTTTTATAAACATAGCCTTAGTTTACTCAGTACTAATATTCTTCAACTTAGACATTTACTCTCCCATATCCCCATGTTACTCTAATGACAAGGTAAATAAATGCATGTGGATATCTTTCTTATGTTTACACTTTTATAATAAAAATAAGATAAGCACATATTGTAACTATGAAGAGAGTTTTCAATATGTATATATGTATCATGAGTATGACAAAAATTGACTAAAGCTAGGGGTTTAGAATCACAAATATTAAAACTATCAAGTAATGTAGGATTTTCATTCATTATAATGTCCCAAAGCTCATTGAAAAGTAAAAAAGCTTCCATCAAATGTTTCCAATCAGAGTAATTAGAAATCATTAATCTATCACCATCTAAAATAAAATTTTGAATCTTTGGCAACTTGAAATGAAAGAAAGTGTGACAAATGAAAGTAAGTGTGACAAATATGATGAATAAATAAAATAACAGACTCACTAATAACACTTTACATTAAGCAATGCTTTTATGAGGTTTTTCACTTAATCTCTACATAGAGAAAAAAATAGATATATTTTATGGGTTTTACACTTAACCTCACCAATAAATAAAAATATTATACCATTATTTCATCAATTACACCCTTATTTCACCAAAACAACAAATAATTACACCCTTATTTCACAAATTAAACTCTTTTTATCTAACTAAAAAACACTCTTCTACATTTATTAATCCCTTTAAAATATTTTAATTTTCTAAAATACTCCATAATAAATGGAATATTCCCCAAAAAATCAAATAAATAATTCTTACTTTTCACCAAAATGAAGATTTGAACCTTGGACCTCTACTTTCTGAGGGTTCTTACAAAATAAAGCTTGCCAATTTCTCTATGAGAATTTATAATACATATGAAAGGAAATGTAAATTTAAACCTTTTTTGTCATCATGGATAATTTAAAAAACTAAAAAATTACTTTTTCAAGTAAAATCAAATAATTTGTGAAGTGGTGAAAAATGAATTAAAAGCTTCTAATTTTGGTGGACCACCAAAAACTATAAATTTGATCTTAAACTATACCAAACTTTAGAGAAATTAAAAAATATTATTTCAAATTCATTCAATGCCAAAAAAACTACTTGGGATGTTGTGGCTTCCTAGACAAATGTTTGATGCTTTAGCAAACAACTAAGATCCATACCAAGATGTGCAAGCTCTTAAAAGGAGGATTTATAGAGTTTTAGGTAGATCTAAGTACTATATAAGATTTTTTAATGAAAAATTAAAGTTTTATTCAGTTAATGGGACACCATGAAGTTATAATAGTGATCTGGGAGGCCGTACAACTCAATAAGATTGATTAAAATGCAATCAAAAGTGATTAAAAGTAATTTTGTGACTTTTTGAGGCTCTAAAACAAATAAAAACTATCAAATCTATCTATTTCAATTTAATAGATATTCCCATGAAATTAAATGTTTTACAAGTTTGAATGTAGGTCTTAAAAATTTAAAAATTTGCTTATGGGGGTTTTAAAATGGTAAAAAATCATATTTTTGCCTTTGAAAGCTTTAAATTAGGGAGAATCATTCACAAATTCATTAAATTTCATCCCATATTTATTGAAATATTTATGGAGGATTTACCTATATTTCAAATAGGTTTTCCAATCCAAAAATACCATTTAACTCATTAAACATGACTCTTTAGGCAAAAAAATTGTTTTTGAATGCAAACAATCACCTTCCTTGGGATCTACAAAGCCTCAAAAGATCAAATAGGACTTCTATAGGCATATAGACATGAAAAATGATATTTTATCAATAAATTTGACTTCTCAATGTATTATTTCCACCAATCACATTCTTTTAAAAATATTTGTTTTGAAATATTTACTTATGAACAATATTACAAACGTTTTCCCATCAAAAATTTAATCAAAAACATACCATGTATTTAAAAATTGATTTCATGTGAATCTTATCATGAAACATGAATTAAAATCACTCTGATATCATTATTCCCTCCTTTAACCATGCATTTACCATGCTACCATGTTTAACCATGCTCAACCAAGCTCTAATACTACTTATGGAACCTAAACAATTTAATTAACCAAGCAAAAATACCAGAGGTAAATATTATGCCCATTAGGCAGGTCAACAAGCATTTAATTAATAAAAATAAATCAAGTACATGAATAGGGTTTCTATTTTCCATTAACCGTTTGACATACAAAAAAAATTAAATTCATAGGATTTCACATATGACCGGTAAAACCAACTAACCAAATAGCCACTTTTCATGGGAATGTGACCCAAAGAGTAGTTGTAATTACTTAACCCAAAAATATAAATCAAAGTAAATAATATTAAAGTGGGTGTACTTATAAAAATGCATGTTCCTTTACATTTTTAATTACCTAACTCTATTTATTATTAACCTAACAACCTAACCTAATGTTAAGACTTTGAAACAAGTCCTGACATCGATTGTATGAACTCTACCAAACAATTATTTTGGGATATATGGAAGATGAAATAGTCTTTAGTGCCTTATATTTTTTTAAATTTGAACTTTTTAATAGATTGGACATAAATCTAGACACATGTTTGATATTGTATGTTTGTATTTATCTAGTGGATGGATTTCCCTATGATAGAGCACTTCAAATTTAGAATTTGCTTAGTCATAGAAGACGAGTTACCTATATCACAAATGACTTAG
This sequence comes from Torreya grandis, assembly GCA_037957365.1. Classification (NCBI taxonomy): domain Eukaryota; kingdom Viridiplantae; phylum Streptophyta; class Pinopsida; order Cupressales; family Taxaceae; genus Torreya; species Torreya grandis. The sequence goes on from JARHVA010002340.1 coordinate 1,996,188, forward strand.
CTAACCCATATATTGAAACTCTATATGCCTAAAATAAAGCACATATAATAGATCATTATGAAGAAAGGGGTACTAAAAAATTGGTTTAACTACCTGAATTTTAGTAACTTTGAACTTTCAATTTTGGAATTGATTTTTTATATTATCATTTATATTTAAAATCACAAAAAAAGTTATCTTATGTAAATATAAAGAACTCACAAATTATGTTATTGTACTATTTTAAAATAGTTGTGTTATATTTCAATTATTTAAAATTTAATCTTTGTTAAGCAACATATTTAGGATATATGTACATAAAAAATTTATTTTACAATATGAAGGTATTATTTCATGTGGTTTTGAATATTATACATCAATGAATTATGATATTATCATGATAAATCTTAAGTAGTAACATTATAATATAATATAAACTTTGACATGGATAAAATTCATAGAAAAAAATTGAAATAAAGACTTGTATTTAGACTTGCAAGCTTTAATTTACAATATAAACTTTCCGTTTTCAACATAACATATATATAAAACATCATTTCCATATCTCAGTTCTCATTTGCATTAAACATAGATACATTTACTAAATAGATACCATTCCACATGAGTTGTTATAAATTTCTATTCAAAGTAGATGTTTCTACCTCAGTTTCCCCCTTCCTTGAATCCAAATGTAAAACACCTTATCTAAAAAGATACTCGACTGAAACATTAATATTTTCAACTATTGTCCTTTTTTTATGGAAAAAATATCCTAACAATAGGATAGAGGAATCCTCATATATTTTCTCCTTCATAACAACATCAAGATCCATTCCATGCTTTTTAATGATCCACCTTAGTGTGTTAGTTTGTTTGATTACTAGCATAAGTTTTTTTAAATGTAATTGTTGCATTTAATAGTTTTTGCACCTTTTTAGATGAATACTAAGTACTTTTGCTTCAATATTGAGGTTGTTATATTTTAAATACAATTTGAAAAATAAAGTGGGCTAGATAAAAACTACAAAGTTGAGCTTAAAATGGATAAAAAAATTAATTACTTATCAAAGCTTTATCTCTCTCTGCATTCCCAAGGCACCAAAGGTTTAAATCTCTTGCCCATTTATTGTATTAATCTTGTGCTTATACTTTAAAAAATTTCAACATGTTTATCATAACATTTAAAATATTATCATTTTACGAATTTGCCATAGAAATGGATCTCAATTTAGCTTGATTCACTAACACATCAATTTTGGACTAATCATTTTGAACATAAGAATATATGGAATATCTTGTGGAATGGTTATGATAATGCTCATTAATCTCCTTAACCAAGGCCTTGCCCAAAATTTCCCACTATTTCAATACTTTTAAATCAATTTATACAATGTCATCTAAAATATCAAAAACATTATGTACAACAAAATTATTCAATGGAAAAGATGTCATTTTGTCAAAAGTTTGTTCCTCATCATTGCATTGCTTAGGTGGTGAAATAGAATAGTGACATCTAACTATTTTTATAGGAGCCTAAAATTTAGATCCCTAAATAATATTATGTATAACAAATCTATCTATAGGCATGGAATTAATACCCTCAAATAAAGCATCATCAAGATCAAGATTCTAAAAAATTGTTATGGAACCTATTGTAATAGACACTCCACCCACAAAATAACTAGGGATCTTCAATGTTGTTATATATATTCTTCCCCTGCTACTTATTGGCATTGATAAATTCTTCCCCTAGTCTATACAAAATGGGGGAGTGAAAGTGGAATATTAGTTTTAACAAGCATTTCCATGCAATAGGAAATAACATTACTAATCAATAAACAAATCTTCATCAAAATTTAAACTAAGTTAAGCTGAAGGTAAGATACATTAGATTTAGGATGCATACATTGAGTTTTTGATATGTAGTGTTGTAGTGAACTTATTGTAAAAAAAGGTGAAGCTTAATTTTTTTTCAAAGACTCAAATCATCATACAAATAAAATTTCAATTTAACATGTTAAATTTTATTTAATTTAAAAATAGTGTAATTACAAACATGAAGTCAAATACCTTGCACAAAAGGTAAATATTGAATAATTTGATGGAAAATGTTGCCAATGTTGGAATTTTATGCAAAATTACATGAAACATTACTTATTCCAAAAAAATTATTACATAAAATTTAAATAAACTTTTAAAATTATAAAACTTAGATTTATGCCTAGGAATGTGCCTAAGGGGCCTAAATGATGTGTAACAGTAGATTAGATACATATCTACATCATTTTACTTATCGATGGTATCACTACAACAAAATCCATGTCATCACCCTTGTTATAATGATAATTCCTAAAGACCTCAACCTAATGGTATTTGTTTAGTGCAACTTCTCTTCTTGATTGAGAGATAAATTATCTTCTTTATTTCAATGAAACATACATAAATAATTTGTATTGTAACAATATAATAACATGAGAATTTAATAACTTAGAAATATACTTTGAATTTACTTCCATCTTAGCAAGGGCCATAAAATTAGATTTCATGTTTTCATGCAATATATTTAGAACAATTGATCTTCTAAGCTCATGATACACCTATAGTATAAGTCCAATATATAATAAAAAAATGAAAATTATGTAACTATCACTTTGAAAGACAAAATCTAGATAATTTTTTATCTTATTTGAAGTGAATGCACATTAATCAAATTGTTTTCATTAAATAAAATGGATAATTTATGATACAACCCAAAATGAGATGTCTACAAGTATTTCCTATAAAACAATAATCACATGGACATTTCAACAAGGGATTCCAGATATGGAATTGTTATATTTTGAGCTGAAATACCCCTTCTCAAATGATTTTAGGTTCCTAAAATGGAAGTAAAAAACTTTTAAAATATTTATCTGAGACATTAGATTTAACATTTCATACATAAAACTTTAAATATTGATTAACAAAAATAATATTCTCTACCAAGGTGGATGTATCTACAACCAAGTGATTTTTAGATATATATGTTGTCTTCATCAATAATAGCTTTCTAGACAAAAGTTCATTATTTATATGTGTTAGTCCTAAAAATCACTTGATATCTAAAGGAATGATGCCAAAAGTAATAGTCTAAGAGTCGATAGTAAAATAAAACTCTCCAATAGAAGGTTTGTAATTAGACACGAGAATGTTAAATAAATTCATGTCCATATCATACTAGGGCATGTAAATGAGGCATCCTAGAAAACATCTATTAATACAGTCACTATAATATTTTTTGTCTTCTATAAGCCTTAATATTTTTGGGAAAAAAAAATTATAAACAAATTTATGAATAGGTGCAGAATATACGGTGTTAAAATCCATTGATATTGAGAATAGAGGATGAGGTTTAGGGTAGAGTATGAGATCAAGGTTTGGACTATGTATATGAGATAAATGATAAAATACAAGGGGATATAGATATATATAGGCATTTCCCATGGAACCTAGACACCATAAAAAAGAGTTAGATGTAATCCACACTTTTAGACACTCGCCACATTCTCTAGACTTTCCCAAAAACTATAAACACTAACCACTCAATATAGATGATGTCCATAGACTATGGACAACATCTATTTAGTCTAGGTAAAGTTCACCAAGACTAAGTGGTCTCCATGTAATTTATATGGCATCCAAAGACTCTAGATAATAGTGACTAGTCATGGACTATATCCACCAGCTTTAGTCAACACCCACAGAACTTAGATGGCATCCATAGAGTCTACAAAATATCCATTAAGCCTAGATGGAATACACTAGTTTTACATGATCCCTGAAGAATTTGGATAGAGTCTGTTAGTCCTTAATAGTGTCTATCAAGTCGATATGTCCACTAAGTTTAGACTATGTCCACCCACTCTAGAAGACATCTACGTACTCTATGCACTATCCACATACTCTATACATCATCCACATACTTTGGACACTATTTTTAGAATCTAGACATTGTCCATGAGATCTAGATGGTGTCAACAAAATCTATACAATGTCCATTGGTTTTGGATGCCATCTATCATGTCTAGACATCATCCGAAGAGTTTAAATAGTGTCCACATACTCTAGATGGCATCCACAAACTCTGCATATCATCCATAAGCTCTAGACATCATCCATAGGATTTGGATGCCATTAACTAAATATAGATACTATCTATAGGATGATGCATATGGTTTTCCTTCCTAATCAAAATAGTTTCCCTTTAATTTGCCTCCATTTTGAAACTGGCTTTTTAATATTCACCAAAAAATTACATGGGTATTTTTCCTATGGGCCCTTAAAAAACTATGTCCTTCTTATTTTTGGTGTATTTCATATTTGTTCAATATTTTATACATCCTCATTGTGTTTCAAAATTCTATTATTATTAGGAATTTAATTATGTTTAGTGTAGCATATGGTTATGGTTTTTAATTTATTCATTCTAAATCTCTTTAGTCATAATATCTTTGTGTTTTCCTTAAATGTAATTGTGTATATGATGGATCACCCTTTATATTTTATTTTTAAATATGTTTTTACATATAAAAATATTTCATATTAGGTACTTGTCAATTCCAACTTTGACCTAACTTCAACCTCTATGACATGTGCTTACATATATGACTCTTATTTTCCATTCCTCGCATCTTTGTGCTTTCCATCAATATGGTCTTCTCTAATTTATATCAATCACCTACATGAATTTCCCTAGTTTATTTCAAACCAATTATTTATCCTACTTAAACATTTCTAAATCATCAAATCAGTGTTCATATCTCCTAGAAAATAACTTTAGATTCAAAACATTGCATTTGAAGGTACCATTTGAGTATGAATGTTTCATCCCATTCTAATAAATAGTCATGTTTTAGTTTCAATTAATTTTTATTGGTGAGCCCATCCATCTAGCGTGTTGGTGGAATTATAATTTACCCAAATATTCTAATCAAAATAAAAATATGTGTAATAGTATTACCTGTCTATCAAGCATATTCAAAGTCACTTACCTATTCTTCCCAATTTACAAATTAGCCAAAAGGAGGAGGTCTTATCCAAGTACAAAACAACTACATCCCACTAAAATTTTATCATTTAAAAGGTGTCAAAATATAAATCATAGGCTTTTACCATCACCTAAAATTGGTAATTAAATTATGAGTGTCACTTGAGTTACCCTATTCCTAGTTTAGCCCTAGACCTATCCTAGAGCCTTAGACTTACTTTTCAAGCCATTAATCAGACTAAAGTCACCTATAGTCAGTCAAAACATACTTTCAAAACTATCCTCTTAGATCTCAATCTAACATGGTTAACAGTCTACCAAGTGGTCATTAGCACCATATTTAAGACACTATAGCCATGTGGCATTTGTTTCCCCAATTGGCCGCTATTGTCATTAGTCATAGCTATTCCTAATAGATACTTATTTTAAATGTGTGCCCCTCCTAAGGTTGGCCTAAACATATTTTCTTATGAACACAAGAAACAAAACTCTATAAATACAAGTGTAATTTACCTATATTCACTACATGGATAACAAATGCAAAAATACATTCAAACCAAAGATAACTTGAGAAAAATTAAGGTATTTTATCCTTATTCTAGCCTTCTTCTGTATACTACCATCTATATCAACCATAATCTCATTTTTCAAATATTTCAAAGCTCAATCACATTCAATACATCCAAGTCCACTATCATTATAACATTCACTTGCGCTTGCATCAAGTACTAGGTGGGATAACTCTATTAGGCTTGAGCCCTCTTTATAGTAGTCCTATGTAAGCAACTCTGTTCATAGTGGGGTGTTGAGGATGTCTAGCATATCTTACTAATAAAAATATAGTTATTGATCATGTCATACTTGCAAGGAGGATTAGCGTTTTCATGCTAAATAATATTTTCATGGCACAATGGAGAGCTCTAGGTTTCATGTGTGTAGGAATTAGACATTAAAACATAGGTATAGGTGCTCCTATAAAATAGGAACAATCTCATAGAAATTACATTAATACCACATTGAGGACACTAAAAAATCATGATTTTACTATCCATATATGCTGCTACTATCTAGTGAATAAAAATACAACATAATCCTATTGATGACACTCAAGGTTTTCCAAAACCAAGTTTTTAGAATGTAAATTATCTGTGAGAGTTACTTTTAAGATAAGCCTTTATTTATGCCTATTTATTGATATTTTTAGAAAGTCAAAATTGGTCAAATGATATAATAAATTAATGATTAATTATTAAAATTTATTTAACTTATTTATACATCTTAACCCTTTAATCTAAACATTGGTTTTACATAGGTAAATCCTAAAATGTTTAATTATTTGGTGAACCCCTCTTACTTCAAATATTAATTCAAACCATATTTTGTATTAATCAAAAATTTTATGTAATAAATTAGGGATAAATATTTCTTATTTTTTGTTTTTTATAGACAACCTAACTAATTAAATCAATTTCATATTAAGGTTTAAATTTATTTTAATATAATTTAAATTTTTTACAAAGAAAACCTATATTAAAACAATACTAAACCTAAACACACTTAGGGTTTATATACCTTTCTATTTATCCTGAAATTTTAGTTCCAAAAATCATATTTGATATTCATATATCTACTAATTCATATCATCATGATCATAGTGATAGAATAAATCAATCACTTTTTTGTTGCAAAGTCTAACACTTTCATTCACATGTTTGTTCCCTTTAATTCATAATGAACTTAGAAAAGACATAAACACATGTATAGATGATATTTTATATCAATTACAATATATGTCACATATAATAACTTGTTATCTTACTCCTATATGTAATTTCATTAACAAGTAAACCTATACACATATAGAGGATTTATCACATAAGCTAACAACCTTTTTTTAGGCTTCAATGCCATATCTTATGCATAAGAAAGAATCTTCTTATCCTCTTCATCTCCAGGAGAGTGATAGCTACTTTACCTCTAACTAGGTTCATATTATCATTCCTCCACTACAAGAATAAACATATAACATTGTCACTAATCCCCCTACTCACTCTATTCACACCTACTCCCTACAAGGTGTGTGCCTACATCTTCAAACAAAAATATCTAGGGTTTGAACTTGTGAGACTCTATGTGATCAACTTATTAGTATGAGAAAGATAATTTTAGGTGTACAAAATCAAAATAAACTACTACATGAAAAGATTACAACATTCAAAAATCATTTATAATATAAAGGCCTATGTTTACATTATAAACATAAAATTTTATAGATTGTATGCATTATTATGTTTACATTTATACTACTTACCAGATATTGCATATTTCTAGTTATCCCATTACAGTCAATTTTATCATATACATATGCTTTACTTGTTCTTGTCGAGTGTTTGAATATTCTAGATAGGAATCTAGTCCATTATATTGATCCAAACCAATAATCATCTTCTCATTTGAGGCATTTACATAAATATATACTTATACATTTGATACATCTTCCCACTTGGGGCCATCTACTACACAGTTACTATAACCAATTTTATCTTTACATGTACTATATATTCTAGTGTACGCATTGATTTATCTTGATATTGATAAATTATCATTAATCATATTTGTTTTTGAATATCACTAGTTAGACTTAATATATATGCATCTTCACATCTCAATAGATTTATATTACATAATAATACATGCTTTCATCTATGGTTTTCCTAGATTAGACTTGGTAGTGTTCCTATGCTTATTCCATATTATAGGGAATTTTAATATGCTATTATTTTTGGCTTTACACCACTTATTTTTTTATGGCTTTGACATGAGTCCATATCCCTTGTGTGTTCTCTCTTACTTGCATATGTGTAAATTTGAACATGTCCTTTTATGTGCTTACATATGTGGACATTTGAACATGTCCTTGTATGTTTTCATTTCTCAGGTTTAGTGACATGTGCTCATATCCCTTAAATGGTGGTCCCTTGGCCTAATTTTTTCATGCCTAATGTGTATATATGTTTGATTCCTTATATACTTCTACATCATGACATATGTATTTTCTTGTTACACTCACACACACCATTTTTCAATTCCATAAGGGACCTCATACATGTACCCTTCCTACTTGGGTGCCATGATGGACATCATACCCCATGCCCCTAGGTATTTACTCAAATTTTGATTCTATATACAATTATTACATATATTTAGACACCTTTGTGTAATGATCTATTACAAGATACATCTTACATTGCCTACTTATGATTAGATTCATTTAAATTTTATTTATATTCGAATATCATGAACATGGTCCAACTAACACATTTTGGAGAGCTACCTATTTAAAGGTTAGTTATTACATCGATTTAAAACTACCCTCAAAATAGGGGGAATTCATAGGCATTTCTCACAAAGATAATGTTCCTACATTGTTATTCATACATACGTTTTATCACGTTAGTTTAGTTTCATCCATTAGACTTAGGTTAGACATAAAATAGAACAGAGAATTAGAATTCTATTTAGATCACTCAAAAATCAAACCATGTAGACACTAGCACCTATATTTGGATGCTAGTACCACATGGCACTTCTATCCACTATAGGGTGATACTATCCAATATCCTCAGCTTCAAGATAGTCCATATCATTTAGACTAGTACACCATATATAATATACATTTATACAGATACAATCATAGGTTTGATAGTTATGTTTAGACTTAAATTAGATGCATTCATTTCATCTTAGACTCAAACCACTCGCATATGTTTAGGGGAATCATGAGTGGAATGATCGATCATACATTCAATTTAGTTACACATATTTAGCTATTAAATATTCAATTTAGATTTAGTATACTCAAATACTAGATTGGGGGGCATGTACATAACACATAGTTTTCATATTAGTCAGCTATACACTAGTTGATTAGATGGAATGGAAAATTCCATGCCATTCTCTATGCTATATATTGTTTCTATCACATTTTGTGTTGTATCCATATTCATTCCATACTCCATTTACATTGGTGGCCATTTTTGAGTGCCCTAGCACTGCTTAATATATTTTGAGTGGACACGAAGCTGAATACATAGTTAGATACTTTCAACACTTTTCAAAATATAATTATAGATGCATCTACTTCACATAGGTGGCAAATGATTGATTCATGGCCTACTTGAGTTCTTGATCCACTTACATGAGAGAGTTAGACACACACACAATATTATCCAAGATATTAATAGAGATCCAGATCTAAAGATTATGGGTTGGAAATGATGGAGTCAAAATTGGATTGAATTATTGAGCTACCCATATGAGAATTAAGAAAGCCATCATCTCAGTCTAAGAAATTCAATGATATGATCACTATACGTCAACACAAAAATAGCTTGTCACTAGGCCTATGCATTAGTTTGCATACCCAATGAGGTGTATTTGTTCATTTCCTTTATCTTTAATCAACTTTACGTAGTTACTTTATTTTAGCATAGTCTTTTCATTTTTATCATATCTTAAGTAAGGACTATTATTTTCATGTTTCATTGCAAGACATTTATTTGGATCATGTTCCACATACATAGACCTAGATTCGAATACTCATAGTCATTTACATAGTCTTCACTTCCAAATTAAGTCTAGGTATGCTTATTTTTTATTTATACTAGTCATTTTGCTTTGATACATTACTATCATAAAAGCGGGGGGGGGGGGATCACCTAAAAGTGGTAATTGGATGCTAAAAGTATCGATTGAGTTACCCTATTACTAGTTTATCCCTAGACATATCCTAGAATATTAGACATACTTTTCTAGTCATTAAATATACCAAAGTCAGCTACAGTCAATCAAAACATAGTCTCAAGACTATCTTCTTAGATCCCAATCCAATTGATCAACGGTCTACCAGGTGGACATTAACATAAAATTTGGGACATTATAGCCACATGGTGCTAATTTCCCTAACTAAGTACTATTATCCTTTTCCCTAGCTCTTCCAAATAGAAAAATTTTCAAATGTGTACCCCTCTTACAATTGGCCTAAGAAAATCTCCTTATCTGTACAAGCAATAAACATTTATAAATCAAGTCTAACTGACCTTTATTCACTAGATGGAAAAAAGATGCAAAATCACATTAAAACCACAGATAAGTTGAGAAAAATTAAGGTATTTGATCCCTATTCTACCATATGTCTATATACTACCATCTGTAACATCTTTAAGCCCGGTTTTAAAATATTTCAAAGCTCAAACACATTCAAGGAATTTATTTACACTCTCATTATATCATTTACTTACACTTGATTCAAGTAGTAGTTGGGATAACTACATCAGGCTTCATCCCTATTTGGAGTATTGGTATGTAGGAAACTCTCTTCATATTTAGTTGATGAGCACATCCATCCTATCATATTAATGATAATATAATTATTGATATTATCATTCTTTCAAGGAGGAGTATGGTTTTCAGAATAAATAAGGTTTTTTGGGCTTGAAATAGAGCTCTAGGCTTCATGCACATAGGAACATGACATAAAAACATAAGATCAAGCACTCTTAGATAATAAGAACAATCATATAAATGGGACATTATCAATATATTGAAGACACTACACAAGTATGGTTCTATTATTCATATGGGGCATTATTGTCTAGTGAGGAAACAAATACTAGAATCATATTGATGACACTCTAGAATACCCAAAATCTAATTTTTAGAACCCATATCATTCATAATAGTCACATTTTAGAAACGTCTCTAGTTATGTCTATTTATTTCTATTTTTATAAAGTCAAAGAAGGTCAAACATTATAACAAATTAGTTCTTAGTTATTGTGATTTATTTAATTGGTTTAAATAGCTTAGCCTTTTAATCTAAACATAACTTTTACTTAGTTAAACCCTAAAAGGTTAAATTAGTTGAATACAATTAATATCTCTCTCACACACCCCTAATGAGGATAAGTTCATGTCATTTCACTTTGCTCTTTTAAGTATTGAATATGTACATAATGCTTATCATTTTAATGAAAAGTGGTTTGGGTCTGATTAACCCACATTTTTTCATTTTGTAATAAAAGATCAAATAATCAAATTGGACCTAGGGTTTTGATGAAAAAATAACAAAATGTGTATTATCATAGAGGTTTAAAGAGTAAAATTTAATCAAAAACCACATTAAAGAAATAGACAAAGGTCTCTAAGAAGTTTTATGTACTAATCCCGTTAATGAAGTTTTATGTGAATTATAACCATAGTTTAATAATTTGACTAAAAAACTCATCAAATTTTCATGTACTTTGTGAATGCTCATGAACTAGTGTTATAGGATTTTTATGATTATTTATGCCAATTTAATCCTCTACTCATCAAAACACATCACAAGAACTAATTATGGCTCATTTCCACAAAAATACTAATCACAGTTTTGTATTGTAGGAAATTATTTACAACAAAATAACAAAAACATTCAATTTTATTACCATTGCCTCAACAAAAGTTCAATTTAATCATTTGTAGGCTTTTTTTCTATAGTAGGCAAACTATTGATATATACATTATATGGAAATTATACATCAACGTTATTCTAAGGAGAAAACATTGAGAAAAAATCAAAACATGTGACTAAAATCCACAACAAAGGATGGAACTTTTAAAAATAGAACAACAACATACATTTAAACTTGCAAATATTCTCTTTTTCTAATGGTTTATTGACTCCTAAAGTTATATATTTTACTCTTAAAGTCCCATAAACTATTTTGGTCTCATAAACATTACTAAAATATCTATGTATCCAAAACTTAAAAGGCATTGCATGTTCCATAAAACTTTGTTAAGGGAAAAAAGTTAAATTTCAATTTTTAAACCATGAAATATAGAAAGGATGAGAATGATTCTCACAATTTAGTCCTATTTTTTACTCCATTTATTTAGAAACCATATTTTCATAGCTTCCACCATAAGTAATAACTTTACATACCTTTCCTTCTAAGTGTTTTTGAATGGTCCACATGGACAAATCTTTATTTCATCTTATTCTCCATTTTACTCCAAGTTTGGAACTTCTACTTACCCTCATTTTTCCCTTTCATATATAAATGACCTCACCTTATGATGACATAGTTTTTTAATTTGGTATTTGTGAGTTTCACCTTTTCCTCCTCCACCATATTCTTATGTTTGAAAAATGTTTCCATACTATTTATTCAATATATCATCTCCTCTAGTTTTAAAATACACCAAATCTTTGAAACCTCAAATTTTGATCTTTAATTTTTCCTTTTAACACCCTAAATATTTTTTATTCAAATTATTGTGTGTACTCTTATTGAAATTTTAAATTTTATCTCTTTTTTCATCACTATCATCTCCCCTTTGTCTTGGTTTCTTCCATATATTAAAATATGTAAACCCTTACATAATCCGTTGTAGGTCTTATATCTGCCTATTCATCTAAGCATAACCTTCCCCTCTTATTTATATCTTGCTAATAAAAAAATATGTCTCCCAAAAAACATGTTATTGAATATTAGTACTTTATAAGTTTTGACAGTCTACCTAGAATTTTAGTTTGCATCTAATTCATTCACCTTAGGGCACCCATGTTCCTATGATGCTACTACATGGAAAAATCTCAAGCACTTGATGTTACAAGCCCAGCTTAACCATCACTAAATACTTGGGTTCCCAAGATTATGCCATGTGGAAATATCTTGAGTACCTGGGGGTCTCAACACATTCTTGTCACCTCTAGGTACCTAAGTTCTAGGGATGTTACCATATTAAAACATCTCAAATACTTGGGTGTATTGACATATCCATGTCACCTTTAGGTATCCTGGGTCATTAATAACTTTCCATGTCGCACCATCCTAGCCACTCAGGGGTCTTAACACAACCTAGTCACCTCTAGGCACCTAGGTACGTATGATGTTGCCACATGGCACCATCCTATGCACCTAGGGGTCTCAACATAGTTTAGTCACCTCCAAGTATTTCAACATGCATCATAATTTTCTAATATCCATGAAAGTTTCCCTATAATAAGTAAATGTCAATACAAAAAATGTCTCTCTTTACATTAAAAAGAGTTTCCATTTAATTTTTTAAGTGAAATAGAGCCAAAAAGAGGTGCAAAGATTATGGGTAACACATACAAAACATTAGGTGCATACAAGGATGACCCTTAAACTAGATTTTTTTTAATAAAATGAAATAAAAATGGATAAGAATAAAAAATTAAATACCAATGAATTAGACTCTGCATGGGTAGAAGATGAAAAATTTATACAGAGTGAATGTGGCTTAGCATAGTAGATTAAGCAAAAAAAATCATATTGGTAATACAATTTGAAATAATTGAATGTAATAAAATATGTATTATGTATTAATCAATAATAATGATAAATTTAAAATATAACAAAATTAGACACCTTTCACCAACATGTGAAACAACCAAAATTTGTAATTTAATACTTGTGATAATTAGGTTTACACGCTACTCTCTATCTCCATATAAAAACCATGGGTATTAAAAGTTCATTGTTAATCAAAAACACCTTTTGAAATGTTAGATATTAATTGGGGAAATAAGAACAGCAAAGAAAATTTTATCTAAATCAACTCCCAAGAAGATTACAAGTAATAAGATAATGCCCTACAACATGCAAGAAGTATAAATTTCATATTTAAAATGTTTGATAAGCATACCTAAAGCCTCAAAGTAATAAATGTCTTTTGTCAATCAGTATTCAAATAAACTTGGTGAAAAAAGGCTAGATCTATAGGTATCTGTACCCAAGTACCCAAGATGGTGCTGCATGGAAACATCATAAACCCATAAGTACCTAGGATGGTATCACATGGAAACATCCTAGTCACTTAAGGGTCTCAGCATATCCCCATCACCTTTGAGAACATAGGATACTACCATATCAAAAAAACTCAACAAATTGGGGGTCTTGGAATAGCCTCATCATCTCTGGGTGCTTAGGTTATCGAGATGCTACCACAAAGAAATGTCTTGGCTACTCAAGGGTCAGGGTATATCTCTATCTCATCCTGGCACCCAGTGGCTGGGATTCTACCATGTGGAAACATCTTAGGCACCTTGGGGTCTTATCAAAAATATATTACATTCAAACATTGGTATATTACCACATGGAAACATCTCAGGAACCTGAGGGTCTCTACACAAACCCATCACCTCTAGGCATTTGAGTACCTAGGATAGCACCATATGCAAACATCTTAGGCACCAATGGTCTCAATATAACCCTATCACCTTTAGTCACCTAGGTGCTTGAGATGCTACCATGTGGCACCATCTTAGACACTCAAGGTTTTAGTGAAACCTACTCACATATAGGCACATGATTTCTTAGGAAGATGCTATGTGAAACATATGATGCACCTAGGGGTCTCAACACACTTTAGTCACCTCTAGGCACTCAAGTACCTGGGATGCTACCACATTGTATCATCTCAGGATCCCAAACATTATGACACATGATACAAACCATATGAAAAGTGGATTTTGGACATGTGGTAATGAGCCTAAGAGCCAAAGTAAAATGTCAAAGATAAAGATAGATCAACTAGCCCTACCCTATCCACATAGCAAAATAAAAATTGACAAAAATGCCAAGTCCCATTTACAAAAGACCAAGCCAACTCTATCTTCTACCAACAGGTATTAAAGCCACTACATGACTCTTTTTATTAATATAAATATAGTTTTAATTAATAGAAATGATATAAAATGTAATAATAATAAAATGTATTAACTAGGCATCTACCAAAATACAAATTTTAAGAGAAAAATTAACAATTAACTAGGCATATTATACATTGACTCAATAATCAAATAAAATTATTAAATTAAACAAATTTTTAAAAAAATGAAAATATATTTATATATAATACATACATACATACTATATATAAGGAATCATTGAAACTATTTATATGAGAGAGACATACTCTTAGAAATAATTCTAATAGTTTTTGTATTAAAACTTATCTTATTTGATACAATATTTCACACTTATTACAGTTGGGAATCCCACAACACTTTAGCTAGGTATTTTAGAAAAATCCTCACAAATTAGAGGGATCTATTAAATAATTGTAGTGAATTTGGACCAGTCTTTCTTTTTCCTACATATTGATATATGTTATCATCAATATTTCAAAATAAATTTGTACATAAAATAATTTATTTGATGGATGACTAAAAATCTTTGAACTCTCATATGGATGTAAGTAAGACATTTTTTGGATGACCTCTTTGGATAAAAAGGGATGAACGTTTACTTAAATAATTTTTTTTTATAATTATGTAATCTTAGAAAATTAAAAAAATAACACTCAAATATATTAATGGATACATACCAAACTTGGTATGTGATTTTTTATTTATCCAATTAGGGGAAGGGGATTAGTATTTAGGACCACTAGCTTTGAGGTCCCACAATTTTTTTAAAATGTTACTTTCTAACTCATCACTTTGGATTTTTATGGGATAACTAGTTAATATTCAAAATAATTCATTGAAGAGGTTTTTTAGTCTTCTCCAAAGTTGTACGCTAATTTTTCATTGAACATGTAATTGTTTTTCATTGTTTAGGCATGGCTAATAGTTGGGCCCCTAATTTCTAATTAATTTTATAAGCTTGACCAATAATAATACATAAATGAACTTTTTGTACATTATATTATAAATTTTTATAGCTAGGAATGCCATTGAGTTACAATGGGTCATAAATATAAAATGATGAGTCATTAATAGAAAATAATGGGTCATTGATTTAACTATTTTGGGAATATTGGATTTTTATTCCCAATTTAGTTAAAAGTCTAAGTTGATTAAATTAGTAAATAATATTGGAATAATTAAGCTAATGATTCGTATAATTTAATTTTAATTTAAACATTTCTAAAAATAGTAATAAGTGAGGAAAATTTAACTTATCTTAAACGAGACTGAGATGGCTAAGATAGAACTTGAAACTCGCTGTGGAGGATTAGGATAGTATTTGAAATCAAGTTCTAGTATTCATTTTGTAAAAGGAAAAGAGTGAAAAAATAGGCCACTCTAGGGTATATCACTATAGTCCTATTATACCATTGTTATCCAAGAGACTTGATCTTTTTAGGTTTTGTTTCTTGTCCTTGTGTGAACCTACCTATGAAATTTTGGATGCTACATGTCTACTGAACTCCTTGTAGAGCTGATTTAGTTCTCAAACTCTATAATCCATTATACTTTGACAAAATTTGAGAAAAATGTGGAGGTTAGTGTATGTAATCTGAACTAAATGTGTATCCACACCCCTTGTGTGGGCACACTGCCTACATACCAATACTCTAAAGAGCGATCAAGCCATATGTAATTCTCACGCTTGATATGTTCTGTGAAATAGTGTGTATGAAGATGAGAAATGATAAAATTAGGTGTGCTTGAGGTGGTTATGGATTTATGTAAGGGTTTGAATAAGCTTGTGGCTATATTATATAAATATATGTAGAGGATAGGGAAGTATGCCTAAGAAGTCTTAATTGTACTATTGTTTGCTTTGTGATATTTGCCAACCCCTTCTAAATGAAATTTAAATTGTCTTTTATAGAGATCGATTGGTCATGGGTTTAATTTATTCATGTTAGGTTGACAAGAAGATAGATAGGAACTAGAAGGAATTAACCATTAGAGGCAAGAATTCAACCAGATAAGAGCACTAAAAATGTACACCTTAGGGTCTAGCACTATAGTCCAAGTTGGGTGATATTATCTTGAAGGTACAAGACTTGGGGGAATGAAGTTATCATAGGAAATTATATGTAGAAGAGGTGAAATCACTATCTAGAAGGTTATGGATGAGTATTAATTAGTGAAAAGGTGCCTATAAGGGTCATGAGAGAAAGCAAGAGAGACCTATGGGTTGGGTGTCACAAGTCACACTCAAGCTACCAATTTTCACTTTTTAGATGACTATATTTTCCTCCCCTTTATTCTAGTGATGTAGCAAAGCAAAATAATAGGATAATGGTAAAATAGAAATCATACCTAAAATTACCTTCAATGGTGAAGCCCATGAAGCTATATGATGTTGGGTGTGCATAGAGAGACCAGATCATGAAGTTTAAATATATAAAGTAAAATTGAAGAGTTAATCAATTCTTACTAGATATGTTATATCGAAAATAAGAATGTATAAAATTGGGTAAGAGAGAGAGGAACTAAAAGGAACAAATATAGCTCATCAGGTACATGAACCAATAAAAAACCTATTGTGATGCTAAGTGATGTTGAGTGATGGGAGGTATGTGTTTAATGATGTTGTACCAAGAGTAATATCACAAATGGATATGATTGCTTAATTCCCCAAGAGTGGCTCAATAATGCAAAGGCTATCCTTTTGGGTTCATCATAACCCACTAATTGAAGATATGTGATCTTATATGTGCTAATCAATGTTTTAACTATGTGTCTAATCCCTTTGAATAGGTTTCTCAAGGATACGAAGGCTAGCTAGTTCTTTGGATCCATCCTTGTCCCATAAAGTGAAGCTATAAACTAATACCCATATGAAATGTGTATTATATAAGATGGCTCCTGAATCCCATAAATTCTATATAATCTGATAGTGTTGGCATGGATAGTTGAGTGTATAATGGAAACTGGGCCACTCTTAGCTAGTAAAAAAAAGTGGATATTAGGCTTGTATGAAAGCCACTCTAAAACTAAGCAATAGGCTTATGTGAAATCCACTCAAAAATGTGGAGGTTAGGCTTGTATGAAATCCACTTTGAAATGATACCAACCACCTACAAATTTAATAAGGCATACAACTGCTAAGAATGCCTAAGTAATGTACTAAAATTAAAAAATAAGAATTCAAATGTGTTGTGCACATTGTCCCCAATCACTAGTGCCTAAAACATGTATTTTGATCTAAAAGTTATACCAACTACCATATCTAAAATTGGAAGTGAGATCCATCATGCCATGCATGATACCCCCTATATCTATTTTCTTTGAGAAAACGTATATTGAAACTATTGATTTTGAATTGAATTGTTGCTAAAAAATTGTAACTGGTCTTACCTTTCTACTTATTTCTATAAAATCTAGTTTTTTTTCCTATCTAGATAAGATCATTAAAAGTGGACACCCTATTATCTAGCACTATAGTCCAATCTTGGTGATCTTTTCCTAGGCTACTTCTAATGATTGTTCTATAATTGTCACTATTTGTCTAGTTTATTCTACATGGTTTGAAGTTTGATTGTTGTTTAAGGTGTTCTAAAAGTTGATTTTTTGACTGGTAGGAGCTTTGACCTCTGTGATAAAACCCTTATTTTTTCCCCCTTTTATAAGGGTAGGAATGAAGACCCTACAATTATTTACTTCATAATAAAGAGCCCTAAAAGTGTGTTATGTTTCAAGGATACAAGATATAGTAATGATAATTGACAAGATATCTCAAGATATAACATGGTTTATAAAAAGAGATTGTTAGATCAATAGGGGTGTGTCTAGATAGATATAAAAATGTACTATCATGTGCAATGTACTTAATTTAAATTAGAAGTATATTTAATTTTTAGTTTTTAGTTATTACTTGACAAGGAGAGATGGAGCATGATGTCCATCATGGCATCCAAAAAAGTAGGATAATGCATGATGTGGATCATAGCATTACAAATAGTTGAGAAGATAACAAGCAAAAACCACATAAATAAATAAGAAATAAACATACAAGAGTGGCCAAGGGGCTAAGAAAATAAGGGACATGGGTACATGTCACTCAAATTGGAAAGCAGGTCTACAAGGCATGTTCAAATGTTACATACACATATAATTGAAACAAGCAAGGTTATCACAAGAGCCATAGGCACATAAAAGAGTACAGGAAAAGGACATTGGAAAATATCCTAAGGCACACATAAGAATAAAATCAAAGGACATTATTAAATTTCCTAAGGTACATATAGGAGATAAAATAGGAACTGATAAAATGCAATCATATCTAGCTATGCAAATCAAGAAAGGAAAGCTGTAATATGTTGAAAATATAATCACATATAACTAATCAAAGCAAGAAGTAAAAGTATGTAAGACAAGTAGTAAAATATTAGTTATATGTTAAGAAATACACAAGTACTATGTACTAATGAGTGATGATAGAGTAATCTATGTAAACTAGTAAGTAATGTACGTCAACATGATAATAGATCATGTGGTGTAAGAATGACATAATCTAGATGGTGTAGTCATGTATAAGAATCCCCCAGTGGGTAAATATATTGATGTGTGTCTCAAACATAGAAGTAGGATGGCTCCTCAATAGGTAGAGTGAAGCAATCAAGGATATGGATGTCACTGCACAGATTCAAATAAGATTAAGTGAAGCATGGTAATGTAGATAATTTGACAAATAATACCATAGAACAATGAATGTAATTATTGCATGGTATTAGAAATATAAAGCATGGAGAATTCATACAATTACAATGTTTTTGTATTTTAAATGTTATATTATTTTTATTATTTTTGAATTTTTATATTGTTTTTGGTATTTTGATACAATCTATGTATAATCAATCAAAAATAAACTATGTACAAGTAAGTTTGAGGAGAGATGATACTAACTCATGAGTCTTATGGGAGACTCCCTATCGTGGTGTATTATATAAAAAAAAGGAATTGTGTGTGATTTTCGTGTAGGAAGAAATGGCTATGAATATGACTTTAAATATCTAGATTCCTTATTGATATCTTCAAAATCATAATACCCTGTATCATTCCACTCATCATTATCTCCTTGATTTTAAACCAATGGAATTCTAGTGTTGATTATTTTTTGTATCTATATATTTTCCTTTTATAAATTATGTTTTTGAATGATTTTCCTTAGGATGTTCAATAAATCCCAAACCTTGGTGACAAATATTATCAACTACTATAATAGGAGTTGTGATGCCTTGAGCTTTCTTGCCCAACCCTTGACCTTGATAATCAAACTATTGTAGATATTTTTGACCAAACCCATACTACTTTGAAAGTTTATCCTCATTTTTGATAGGTAGATTTGCATCTTTTTTGTGCTCTACCTATGGTTGTGGTACTATTTCTTGCTCTGATTTTGGTTTTTGATCCTTTTGTTTTTATAAGTTATGCTTTGGTACCAACTTTTGTACTATTTTTGAATTTAATCCTTTTTGAATGTGTTCCTATTCCATCGTAGATTTCTTGAATTATTTTCCTTGTATAGGTTCCTCACTATAAATTATCTATTTTATATGTTTTTTAATGCCAAACATGAATCTGTGTGATGCCCATGCATTCTATGATATGCACTATAATATCTAGATCTTCTCACTAGATGTAGAGGAAGTAGTTTGATCAGCTTATATTTAATCATTTCCCTTATTATGTCACATAATATCTTATTTGATATTTGAATGATTTTTGAATCACTAGTTTTGGAGTTACTTTGTTATGATTTCTTGTTATGATATGTAACATTGCTTGCAACCAATTGACTAGGTGAAGGTACATATATATGATTGACATTAAGGTGTTATTGAGGATTTTGTATTATAATATGATGTTTCAATGTTGTGATATTTTCATATAATAAATAATTTTACATTTTTGAATCTAAAACTCACTTTCTCATACTAGTGATTTGATCCCTTAGAGTCTCACAAGTGTAAACCCTAGTTGCTTTCGATTGAACATGTAAGCACATATGTTGAAAAGGATTTGAAAAAGCTATACGCTAAATGTATGCAATACAAAAAATAACACAGGTTTCTTTACCTTTTATAGGAGTGATAGATTGGACCTGGTTAGATGGAGATTAGTTATCACCCTCTTGGGGGAGAGGAGGAAAGGGAAGTGCTTTCCTAATATGCAATAAATTGTCATGTGAAATTGGAATACTATGTGCATCTGTGTTATCCTTGAATGGAGTGCATGCATTATTTCCATTTGAAATATGAGAAGTAAGAGTAAGAGAGTTATCATTTATACATTCTTTTGACATTGTTTAAGATGATATATTAGAGTTAAAAACATGAGATTGATCATTTGAACTATGCATTAGAAATTTGATTCTATTTTGTTTATATTGTTGTAATTTTAACATAGAATTAACAAAAGAGTTGTATGCATCTAGATATAAATCATGTATGTGGGATGAAATATATGCAACTAGAGTTATAAATTGTACATCAATATGTTTTTAAAGAGCATTCCACATGATAGATAACAAGCCAGGGGTAGAGAGCATGAAATTGTGCACTATTGCATAAAAAACTTTTACCTATGCTATGATATGTCTAATGTGTTTATCAATATGATCATGAAAATGTTTCCATATGATATATATAAAGAAAGAGATAGACGTTATGAAATTGTGAATTAATTCATAAATTTATTTGACATGTGTTATTATATTTCTAATGTGTTTGGAAAGATAAAATTGAAAATTTTGCCATGTGAGAGATAGAAAGTAAGTAATGAGACCTTGTATTAAAGACAAGTAAAAAATTTTTTGAAGGAGAGGGATATTATCATGTTTAACAATAAATCTCTTAATATAATCCCATATTATGAAAATTAAGCATGAAATGGAAATAATAAAGCTTTTCATTAACATATGATAAACTTCATCATTCATATACATGATAGGACCGAGTATAGTCTTTGTATTATTTCTAAGAAATGCAACAAATATGTGTACATATGTGAGATCCATTTTTGCTTTTATATGAAATATAACTTTAGATGTAAGGTGATACCTCAAAAGCAATGGGACTTAGTATATGCAACCAGGCTTTTGACAAAAGATATATTTAAACTTATTAATTAATTTTAAAAATTAGTGTGAATTTCTTATTGAAATATGCAGGTAAAAAATCAAAACAATTGTAGAAAATTTATGATTTAAAGGGACCTAGTATGTGTAACTAGGGTTTTAAAGAAAATGATCTTTTTAAATTACTACAGAATTTTAAAAATTAATGTGAATTTTTTATTTGAACATGTAGGTAAAAAATCAAAGAAATATTGGAAAAATCAGTAAGAAGTTTACCCGAGGGTTTATAAGGTTTTTATGTGCAAATAAAGTAAGTTAGGTTCAACAAATGATTTAACTATTTTTAGAATATTAGAGTTTTATTACTAATTTATTTAAAGTTCTTAGTTGATTGAATTAGTAAATAATATTATAATAATTAATCTAATGATTTGTATAGTTTAATTATATTTTATAACTTTCTAAAAATAGTAATAAGTGAGGAGAAATGTAACTTAGATTAAAGTAGACTGAGATGGTTGAGACAGAGCTTAAAACTAGTTGTGTAAGACTGAGACAATATCACAAATCAAGTTCTAGATTTTGTTTTGTGAAATGACATGAGCATGAAAAGATGACACCTTGGGGTCCAATGCTATATTCTTATTCTACTGCTATTATCTAGGATACCTAAGATTTCTAGGTTTTATTCTCTATCCATATGTGATCTTGCTTATGAAATTTTAGATGTTGGATGTCTGTGGAACTCTCTGTAGACCTAATTTAGTTTCTAAACCCTAGACTCTATTATTATTTGACAAAATATAAGAAAAAGGAGGATTTAGTGTGTGTAAGATACCTTGAATGTGTAGCCACACCCCTTGTGTAGTCACATTTCCTACATATCAATACTTCGAAGAGGGATCACGCCATTTTTAGTTCTCCCACTTGATGTGCTTTATGAAATAGTGTATACGAAGATGAAAAATACTAAAACTAGGTGTGTTTGAGGTGTCTAGGGATTGGTTTAAGGGTTTTAATAAGCTTGTGGTTATATTGGATAGTTGTATGTAGAGAATAGGGAATTATGTCTGAGTAGTTTTGCTTGTATTCTTGCTTTCTTTGTCATATTTGCCAACCCCTTCTAAATAAACTTTAAATGGGATTTTATAGAGATCGATTGGTTATAGGTCGAATGCATTCATGTTAGGCTGATGATAGGAGGGATAAGAATCGAAAGGCACTGACCATTGGAGGTAAAAAAATCAATCGAATAGGAGCACCAAAAATGGACACCCTAGGGTCTTTTGTTATAGTTTATATTGGGCACTATTATCCTAAAGGTATGAGACTTGGGGGGATGGAATTTTCATAAGAAATACTACCTGGAGGATGTGGAATCACTATCTGAAAGGCTATGGATGACTGGTAATCACTAAAAATGTGCCTAGAAGGGTCATGAGAGAAAACAAGATGGACCTATGGGGTGGGTACCATAATCCACACTCAAGCTACCCATTTTTACATTTTATATGACTACAATAATTAATTAAACATGAATCAAAATGTTGGAAGATGTGTTTTAATTTACAATTATGGTCCTTATTTAATAACACTTGATGGGTTTTGTTTCCATTAATATTACCATTAAATTTCACCATGTTTGCCATCAAAAACCTATTCTACATGGATTTTAGATACTCTTATCCAAAAATGATCATATAACCCTTATGCATTTGCTACCATCTACAATATTTTAGAGATCTTATAGTGTATTAATTTGACAAAATAAGTAATATGATTACAACACTAACCAGATTTGGATGTGAGACCAAAAATACAGACATTCACCATGGAAAAATGAAATCAAAGTTGAGCACACCATAACAAAAATATACTATGGAAAATTCTCATGAAGAGGTGAAAAACCCGCTAAAATTATTCATTATTTGAGAAATAAAATATGACCAATACAAGGTTTATCTTCTTTATCTTCTTTAATTTTTCATTACATCTTACAATATAAAATCTTTACTAGATAGGAAAGATAATTTATCCATTATAAATTATCCTTCTGAACCACCACATTAATGGTTCCAACCTCTCCAAAGTTCATTTAAAATATTTTATTATTTATTTATATGAGGATAAACTCATGATAAATAATAATATATTATTATTTATCCAATGTAATTTAATGTATTAAGGGTACATAAATAACACCACTTAACCATAAATTGTTTCAATACTCCCATTTAATGTTAAGTGGGAATACATGGTGATTTTTAAGAGGTAACAACATAATGAACTTACACTCCATGATCCATCCACATGATGAGTTTTAGGAGGTAATAATAAAAAGTAACATCCTTCATCATGCCATAGTCACGTTTAAAAGAATTATGCTATGTGAACATAGTCACAGAAAGGTATTACACTATTTAACTATAGACACCCAAAGATATTATACTATTTAACCATAATCATATAGTGACTTTTAAATGAATTACACTAGATAACTATAGATACCGAAATATATTACACTATGTAACCATAATCACATAGTCACCTTTAAATTAATCACACTATACACCCATAGATACTAAAAGTTTTGAATTATGTCCCCATATGAACTTTTAAAGAAGTTAAAATATGTTAGCATAAACTATTTAAAGTGAGTTTAGACTAGCATGATCGTGAGACTACATCTGATAGTGCGAATACATCCCATAATTTCTCATGAATAATCAATCAAACATATTTGAGTCTTTTATAACATATATACCTCCATGCTACTATGTTTTGGTTACAATATAGACTTACATATGCAGTTTACCATAATCACATAAAGTGATATATTATAATGCTTTACAATGAGAATAATTATAGAGATATTGAAGGAAACACATGACCCACCAGATTTTAAGAAGTCACATTGTCATGCACACTCCCCCTCAATGATAAATTTGATAAGCACAACATTAAATGAACTTAAATAGGTTTTATTTTATTGCTATTGCATTGAATTTTTTACCAAAATTATACAATTTTGACTATCTTCAAGGAGGTTGGTATAATCTAGAACTTCCACGTAATTTTTTTCTATCATCTTTCATAGCCAAAAGGATTATTTAGTAACTTCCACATGAAGTGCTCCAAGTGATATCACCTACACCAAACATAAACACATATCTATAAGTAGACTCATCATAGTATGATTAGCATCTTCATAACTAAATAAATTAGTATAATTTAAAAAAAAATAATATAAACCAAAGTTTATAGTTTCTTTTATATACCAAAGTATTCAATTTTCTAATTTTTAATGATCCACATCTTATGAAATATATATATCCTATTAATTGTTATAAAAATCAAAATACCAATAAGATATTTTTAAATAGAGGTTATATTTATTGCACATAGTTTTTTTATCAAGCTTTAACACAACATTCAATAAGAGTATCTGTAAGCTTGTAATCAAGCATGTTAAATTTAACAAGTAGGTTATGTGATGCACATATAATAAATTAAATAATAATTTGATACTAAATTAACCAAATATATTTTATTAAGAATTATTTATATTATAATTTGAGTCATAAATATTTGTTTTCTTTCATTTAAAGTTGACACTACAAGTTTGTATTTTATAGTAAATCAATAAAAAAGGTTTATAAAGAAAAAAATTTAACATGTTTTATACTTTATTTTGCAATACAAATACCTACTATAGTGAGTAAAAAACACTGGCCACTTTATTTGATTGTAAAATAATTCAAAAACATAAATGATTGCAACAAGGGTGAAATTTGCAAGTGTCACAAAAGTGGACTCAAGTGTCATAAAATTTATTATTTGAACAATTTATTGTAAAATGAATATAAATATATTTAAAATCAACTCAAATACCTTCCTAATATGTCTTGAACATGTCAAAACCTTAAAATTGGTTGGTTGGATGACTATGGTCAATAAGTAGTGGATAGGGTAAAAAATCCAACATATTATCACAGACGACACACATTTCCATGTGAATGATCATGCACATTAAAAAAAAAAATAGTTTCTAATAATAAACTATGTTTGGTCAAAAAATAAGGAATGAGAGGATTTGAACACAATCACGCAATTGTACTTAGTAAAATGAAGCTAGCCAAATCACTCACTAAGCATGTTAACATAATAAATACACTAACTTATGTTTAACCCTTTGTTGGTCTAATTTTTATTTAAAAAATAAATAAATAAACTAGAATTAAATACTTTCATTATAATAATAATATGCAAGCATTTATTTAAAATTTAAAGAAAAAGAATTTGGAAATGCATAGGTGGGGTCCACTACTTTGGTGGAAAACACAACATTAAATAAAAATTTCACTTACTAAATACTTTGCTTAAAATTATTGACATACCCATTTATTTTCCATTTGAAGGCACATACCACATTAATGACATTGAAGGAGTATGCAAGAGCTAAAAGAGGCCAAAACATGTTCTGTAAAGCTTGGAACCACCTCGAAAAGGCCCTCTAAAGCACATGGAAGTTTTAAAATTCAATTTTGAGCACAAAATCTGATTGTCGTAATTTTTCAAGCCATACTATAACACTTAGGGAAGGTATACATACCAAAACTCTTTCTTGTTCCTTCAAATAACCTTTCAGATAGTTTTAAAATGCCTCAAAACTAATGAAACACATATTATAGAACTAAAAATAAGAAATAAATGAAAATCTAAAATTTTCTTGCATCTAGAGGCCATACAAGTTTGAACTGAGATGCTAATGGAGGTTTGAGAAAGAAAAATAAAGTTAGAAGAGTAGATTTCAGGGATTAGAGAGAGTTTAGTAAGCTTAAATATGATCATTTAGCCTCTTCAAGGATAAAAACTAGGATAGAGAGGATCTAAATCATTTTTTTAATTTTTTTAAAAATCCTTCATTGATGTTGTACAAAGTAAGCTTGAGAGAATGAAAAATTCAAAATTTTAGAAGAGATGCCTTAGAGGCTTTGAGAAAGTTTTGGGTGGCTTGAAAATTGGTTAAATCTCCTTGGAACACAAGATCCATTCAAAAAATACTAGAAATTATATTTTAACAAAACAAATTAAAAAAGAAGCCCAAAATGTCCAAGCCCAAATCTGCTCACTTGTTGGTTATCTTAATGCTTTCAACTGCATGTAAGTGCTAGACCTACAACTTATAAATCTTCAAACACCTTCATACAAATTGTTAGTCCAAAAAAAAGATAATCTTAATATTTTTAATACTAAAAAAAGAATTTTTATCTTATTTTAATATTTTTAATTAGATCTATGACATGAAAATAGACTTAAACTATGAAAAATTGCATAGATATGAGATCTGTATGCTTCTAAGAGAGAAAAAAGTATAATAATTTACTTCCTACAGAAGGATAGGCTTAAAAAATACTTATGAACATACCATGGCTTGGAATATGAAAGAATATGGGCTTGATCAAATGCCAAAAACAAAATATTCAATCATACCTCTTGATCACACATCAACTAGATCTGATATTATGATAAAACAAGCAATATGATTGCAACACTAGCCATATCTAAATTTTAGACCAATATCAAAGACATTCACCATGAAATAATGAGAGAAAATTTAAACACACCATAGTATAGATATACTATGAGAAAACCACATGAAGAGGTAAAAAGCCGACCAAGATTATTCATTATTTGAGAAATAAAATATACCCAATACAAACTTTCTCTTCTTTCTCTTCTCCTTTTTTTCATTACATCTTAATAGAAACTCTTTATTATATAGGCAAGTTAATCTACCCATTATAAATGACCTTTTACAACCACCACATTAATGGGTCAAACCTCTTCAAAGGTCATTTAATATATTTTATTATTTATTTACATGAGGATAAACTCATAAGAAATAATAAAATATATTATTATCTATCTAATATAATTTCATATATTAAGGGTACATAAATAGCACCACTTAACCACTAATTGTTTCAATGGAATTTTGTATGGATAAAATTGTATTTCAAGTTTTGTTTCTTGTGCCTTCAACTGAACCCACAATCATATTCAAATTTTTAATGTGCCTATAATACATAATTTTTGGTATTATTTTAATGGTTTTTTGTTGTGCCTTTACATCTATGTCAAATTTTAATGGTATGTTCATGGCATGGCCTCAAGGTTTTCATTCACATAGTAGTAAATGCTATAATTTTTGTATCAAACCATATCATTTTATGAATTCACTGGACATGTTATAACACACTTGTATTATTAATATGGAAAGAAGGGCCATGTTGGAAGACATTTGTATAATTAATATGTAATAGACATTTATGAAGATACTTGGTAACTTGTTAATTATTCCATGTTCATCATTGTGAACCTATTTAGCATGGATTATTTAAGTCACTTTCTCCAAAATGTAATGGAACCTAAATGCATGTTATTGTATTTATAATTATTTTTGTTTGATTTACATCCAAGTTACTTTTCATTGTATGTGAATTTAAATATCAAGGTTATCATTCACATAATAGTAAAGGTTATATTATTTTATTTTATATATAATGAAGGGCCATGATTGAATAGGCTTGATAGGATTTTTTTCACTAATGTTACTAGTAAATGTCACTGTACGCACCATAAATCACCTATTCAACATCTATTTTTGAATCTCCTATTCCCAAACATTCATGGAACCCTTATGCCTCTTCTACCATCTATATAATTTCACATAGCTTGTAGTTCCAACATTTTAGAGAGATAAATAATTATTTCAAGGTGTGTGCCATGTGAAAGTCACTCTCCCTAACATGTAATGGAAATGAAATTCATGTTATCATAATCATAATGGATCCTAAATACATGTTATTTTCATGAATGGTTGTGTTTGAATTATGCTTTACATGTTGTGTTTTTATTAATGTGGCTAATAAATACCACCAAAGATACACACTACAACATATTGAGCATGCCTTATTCAAGTCACTCTCCCCTCATGGTCATGGAACCCATTTGCCTCTTCTAAAAAATGAATTATTTCACATAGATTATAGTGTAACCATGTTGAAGGGACAAAAAATTACCCATAACTTAACCCACAACATCAACATGTTTTCAATAATAACATACAAACAAAAAAATTATGTTGGTTTAAAATTTGGTGTACTTAGGCACCCCATCATATTTTTGTATCTGAATTAATGTTTTTTGGTTATTTATATATGTGATAAACTTGTATTTACATGCATTTAAGTTTCATGTTAGTCATGTTTATTTTTCCATAATAAAATGTCACTCACTCACAGTAAATGTGAGATGAATGACAATTGATCTAAACAACATATGTAAAATTAATTGTTTAATAATGATTGTAGCTTTACCACTTTAGAGGGATGACATGTTACTTGCCATGAAAAACCTATATATTAGACATGTTCTAATGAACATTTTATGGTATGTGGATGGAATCCCTAATGGTTTTAATTCACATATGAACAAATGTTATTGCATTTCTATCAAATTTAATACTATCATCCACATACCAATAAATGTTGAGTTATATTTATCAAAGCATATCCTTTTATGAAATCATGTTGTTATGTTATTGATATTTTGTAGTGAATTAATGTTATATTATTCATTCACACTTCCAAAATTATAAATATTATTTACCTTTTTTATTGATATGTTATCCAAGAAATTTCCATGACTTTTGCAAGCACCAACTAAATGTTCCCATACATAAATGTTTTTTTGGATGGAAAAGGGTCTTAACCTTAGATGAGAGATTATAAAGTCAGTGGTATGCATACAAAATTATTGTTTGGTGTATTTTTTATATTTTATATAGAAGATGAGTGATAATATTAGTATACACAAAAATGCTTTTATAATGACCTCAATGATTAGTTAATCATGCATATGATTAATTTATTTAAAAATCTATTAGAATTAATGCATGGATCCCAAACTGATTTAATACATTTGGTATGAAATGATGGAGTTAAATAGATCTTAATTTCTTAATCAAACTCTATTATCAAATAGGATTGGGGCATGCATAGTTCAATCCAAGATATTAAATGAAGATGAAATCTCTAAAGGTCATAACATGTATAGTCATTTTTTCACCAAGAACATAAAGTTTCATGTAACCAATTAGGTGTATTCATTCCTTGTTATATATATATATATATATATATATATATATATATATATATATATATAATTAATTTGTTGTCTTTTAATTTCATATTTAAATCTTAAAAAAAGATTCATTTATACATGTTTCATTGTAGGTTCACATGAAGTATATTTCAACATTGTGACCTAATTTAAAGACTAAATATCATAAGTAAGTTTAGGTACACACTTTTAATTTTAATCTAATAATTTCACTTTAATTCATTAATAAAATTAAAGTGGTGAAAAATGTACACAAATAAATTAACATTTAAGCTAAAATAATGCACTTGTGACTAACCTTTTTACACACTAAGTTCATGTCTCATTATAGGGCCTTTTGACCCCTTTTCCTTATTTTTCAAAAGGATGACCCATTAATATAATCAAACTAATGACCCAAAAATTAATTATGCCTCATGAAAATTTGTTCAAACTCAACCATAGATTATTCCTAGCACCTAGATCAATATTTGTGTTCCTTAGATAATAATGCCCTAATTAAATAATAGTACATTGCTCTCATCTCTAGTTAAAATACTCTTGTTCTCCTACATAATAACATATAGTTTCCAAATTTCAAATTCATGTAATATGTCTTCTCATAAGTTTATCAAGCCTCATCAAAAGGAATTATAAAAATACCACTATAAAGCAACAATTAAAACCATTTTTCAAACAAGAGGCTTCCACATTTAAAAACACTAAAATTCTAATTACAAGTCCAAAGAAAATTCCTTATTTCTCTTCATTCTAATTACACACAAACCTAGTATCCCTAAGGTAAATTTTGAATACACTTACAAGGTCATAATTCATGGTTATAGAACTTAATCACTCTAGGATTTCACCAACATCTGACATTTTGTACAAGTATTTTACACACCATTGTAAACTGGGAGAAATACATGTATTTTGATCCATATTTGGAGTATTGGTATGTAGTCAACACTCAACATAGGAGGTATTTACTCCAAGCACAACTTTAACATCTAACCCATTTTTACCTTATCATTACATTCATGTTATTATGTCATTGAGCTAGGGTTTCAAGTGAAGATGGAGATAAAGATACACAACGATTTTTAAAATTGAATTAGAATATCTCTCGTAGTCTACATAACACATAGGTGAAGATGAACCTACCATAATAATATCATATCTCTACTACCTAATGAGCATTTATACCCCCTAAAGATAACAATGTATTGATTTATTGTATATTTACAATGCTCTTATATAGATAACCTACCAAGTAATGTTTCAAATTAACACTCAGTGAAAATAACCTCCTTGTTAGTTTCAATTAAAAAAAAAAAACCTTTACATCTGATTTTTTAGTTATGTTTGTGTTCTCATTTTTAATTTGCACATTTATTATATTTATATATTTGGTATGTTCTAAATTAGTTTCTATCATTTATTGAATATCTATAGTATTTTGATTTTACACAACATGTTTTTTAATTAGGTCTAGAATTATCGTAATTCCATAAATTTGATAAACAAATAACAATAAAATATAAAAACATTCAAATATTCAAAAAATCTAAAATCAAAACCTAAGTGTGAAATGATTACTAATTTACACTATTTTCATTTGTTATTTATCATATGTTTTATATATGACCTATTATTTAAATACACACATGAATTTATGGTATTTTAGTGATATGCAAGACATATAGGTTACACATGGGCATACTAATGTTGGTTTTCCCTCTACCTAGTGGTAATACCAATAAAAGGAGTATCTTATTCCATAGGTTTCACTATTATAATTTATACCTTTATATAACCTATATACTATGTTAAGACGCCTATATTTATTACACATGCCTTGCTAGCTACTCATATCTTATATAGTGATACATGATAATCCTATATACTATTATGTGACACTAATATATATTGGTGGTGTAGACTATTTCCTTGTTATGTGTTCCATTATTTTTGTTACTCATTTATATTATTGGTTTATTATATGTGTTCATAGGAATTTATTAATGTGATATCATTGATGTCCCTTGTTTTTAAAAAAAATTTATGTCTAATTTCATGTGGCCATTGGCCTTGTTTGTTACTACATTTTATGTCCCCTTGTATATGGCCCTTGGTATTATGTGTGACATTAGAACTTATATTTGTTGATATTTATAACATCAAGGAGTTCCATGATCTACATCTTGCATTGCTAATACCTAGTCTTATTTAGTTACACTTATATTACATGGCTTATTGATATATATAGATATGACACATGACATGCATTCCATATATTAATTACATGCATTAATTAACACATAAATCAATATGATGACACATTATCCACATGATCAAATTATATTACATGATGTTATCTTTATACGTGACAAGATTTAATTAAATATTCTTTTGAGATGAGTGAATTATAGGGTGCATCCCTCATCTCAAAATGGTGGCAATGTAGTGAGATTAACATTGAGATTTAAGTTTCCATGAGTATAAAATCAAATAAAAATACATATTTTATATATTTTATAGAGTCATGTGGTTTAAATATTATATTTTTTCATATTTATGAAAAATATTGTCACATTGATACATATCACATCAGCATATACCATGCATATACATTCAATTTAAAAACACTCAAGCATAGATTCATACATACTTGGATGCATGTAAATTAAAATTTACAAGAAGAGCATGATAGATCTCAATATATACATACATTTGAGATACAATTCATATAATTTAGCACATAGATGCATAATATTTTATATATATGGTACAAATTCAGGGGCCATGATATTCATTCATGTACTCATATACAATAACATAGTTACATTTGAATAGACAATACTTATTATTTCCCTCCACATTTCTTAGATTTCTGGCCATGATGGAGGCATGGACATGGTATATTCACTTTTTATCATGTATTTCATTTTAAATTTAGATAAAATAAATATTTAAACCTACATACATGATGGAGGCACGAACATTGTTCATTCCCTTTTGATCATGCATTTTTATTTTTACATATATTGAAATTGATTGAGCCAAAGCTAAAAAGTAAAATTAAATATAAAATCCATAAGAAATGGTTGATTCATTTACTTTGAGATAACCTTCTTATGAGTGTTTTTAATCCTTCACTTTGATTAAAAAAATTTCAATTCAGGTTAGTATCCAAGGTTGTATGCAATACCCATAAAAAAGAGATACTCTCTTAACAATTAATTTCCTAGAACTGGAAACAAACTAGGAAATGAAATTTAACTACTAAACCAACTTAGCCTAATTTTTAAGAGTAAATCCAACATTTATTCCTAATTCAACCAAGTAAAATTTGAACAAAAGATGAGTCTAACTAAATGTTAAGTTAATATCTGACAACTAAATACATATACATGCATATTTTTATACATATTAAATTGTAGTTTTATTGAACACAAAATATTCAATAACAAATAGAAATTTAATATAAGAAATACTAATGAAAATTTCCTCCTCCTTGGGTGAGTGGACCATTTCTTCTCCCTTGGATTGAGATTGAAGCCAATCATAAATAAATTGACAAAATACTTGGAAACATAAGTTTGTGTTATATTCAAAATTATGCTAATCAAAAGGTAAACTTACATCATATCATTTAAAAGTTATATTTATAATACATCAATATTAGTTCAATTTATTAATATTTAAATAATATATAATTGTTTATCTTCATGGGAATTTTGATTTCTAACTGTAAACATAATTTAACTTCTTACATTTTTCAAAATACATGTGTGAGATAATATTATAACAAAATACTCCTATTCAAATACTGTCACTCATCTCATTTTTTAGTGAAAAAAACATGAGAGAGTGTTTATTCAATAATCCTAATAATATTATACTATTACTCATACCAACCATTTAGGATACATGGGTAAGTGTACTAAATGGATTTGATTCCTTCAATATTTTACACTTATTTGATAAGTATTTGTAACTATCAACATTGAGTAAAATAAATTTAATTTATAGAGTCCTAATACCATTTGTTCAATATTTGAAAAAAAAGTATTATGACCATCTGATGCTTTTGAATCATTGGCATGCCATTTGGTCACAACAAAAAATCCTTTCAAAATTTTCATTAGCTAATGAATAATACTTGGGAGTTAGCTGGAATAATTCAGTGCCAAATTCCATTACAAATTCTAGTATCGAATAGTTTAGAACATTTCTAACACTATATTTATATGATAATTTTGGAGTCTAATTATCTAGAGAGAAACTTGAGATGCTTAAAAATGCACAAAATTTGAACTTGCTATTGGATTTTAGGTTGAAAACTTTAGTCTCCATTCTTCAATGATTGATATGACTTATTTAGAAATATATTATATCTATTTTATAAAAAATATTATAACATAGAGGAAAATATATAAAACATTGATTCCTAAAGAATAAATCAGGTATCTACCCTATAATTGATCTTAAACAAGTAACAAGTTACTAAATCCACTTTAAATAGTTCATGGAGGAGAAATAGTGTTACTTGTTGGATTTGAATGAGATAATTTGTATTCTCATCATCTCCAAAAGACCTAAGACACTGTGGGTCCTCCTAAATGTCACTTCTCTTTTTATGTATTTAGGGTTTACAATATTTTAATGCAATTATATTATTTTTTTAAAAAATCCAACTATCTCTACCGGTATTTGTATGTCCCTTATTTTTTGATACTTTATCTCTCCATATCTCTAAGTGTTTCATGGATTTTCGCCACCCATACTCCTTTAAGGTATATGTTCAAAAATTAATGGAGGCCTTCATCGTATCCCAATCCATTTCTTTTTTATTTGAGATGTCATTTTGCCAAGTTTTTTTCTTCTTGAGTTCACATCTCAATTTATTTTTGGAAATTTCTTCCTTTGTATTTGTTTCAGGGAGGCCTTCTCATATTTTATTATAATCTATAAATTTTGTATTGATGTTTATAATTTTATATGTTTTAGAATTATCTATACATTCTATCAAATATGTAATATACTATTTAAGTAGTTTTTTATTTAAAATAATAATAATGTTACTAAAAACTCAAATGAAAATAGGGTTTATGGTGAATACATATGGATTAAAAGATGTTGCACACCACTCTAAATCAAGAAATAGTGAGATATTCTTTTTGGCTCAGAAGAAAAACATTCACGCATGTAAACACTTGAAAAAAATAGTTTAATAGATAATTGGGTGAGCTACCTCATCAGAAACTAGTCCTAGGAAGTTGTGAGCTTCCTCAAATGGATGTTAGCTCAATTATTTACATAATCAAGTGGATAAATAGAATATTAAATTACAATAGATAAAATATATGATAACAAAGATAATTAATATTCAATCCATGATTAATCTATTAATATAAGCATAAGATTCATCCCAGTAAGTTGTAGTGAAGTCTATATCATCTTATAAGACACCTAGTTGGTCTTTGTTGGCTTCAAGAGATGGATAATAAATAATAGTGCAAAGAGATATCTCTAAATATATGTTATTCTAATCATCAAATAAGGGCTTGGATACTATAGTGAGATTTATGATATTTATTATGTTGTCATGTACTATTCCTAATAGAGTCATCTACATACAAATGCCATATTCAAAATGATAAAAGATTAGTAAGGATTTGTAAACAAGGGTTTAGGATTAAGGCATCAGGTTTTACCAACTAAACACAATGGATCGATGTCAATCCTAATATGATCAATGATAATCTATAGAATTGGTAATAATTCATAATGAATCAACACCTATTCTCTCTATGACTAAGCTTAACAAAAATAGAGAATAAATAAGATAGATTAGATGACAGAGACAAATGAAAGGATGCAGATGCATGTAAATGGTATTATATAGATTATACAAATAGATAATAATAGAATAATTGATGGAAAATGATAGAAATAAATATTATTACTTAGCTTGGATCCATTTTCAAGAAAAATAAAATATTTCCAAAAACACAGGTAGTTTCTCATGCTTGTGATAGAGGATATTTATTGAACATGGTAAAATTATGGTAGAGTGTCAGTAGGGATGTCTCTAATTCTCCAAAACATATAGTAGTAATTCTAGGTTTTTAGCTTTTAGGTCTAGAATGCAAAGGCTGGATAGGTATTTATTGATCTATGCTGATTTGGAGAATTGGCACCAATTCATCCAAATTAGCACCTTTTTTTCAATCATGGGTAAAATTGGCTTTGATATGCATGGAGTTTATATTAATGACACTATATGTGGGTAAAGTGGTTACGGGGTAGATTATTTAGGTTATTAATGGATTTATGAGGTTAGGGATCATTTTATATTTATGAAACCCAAACAATTTTTGAGATTCAAATGATGAGTTTGATAAGAGATGAGATGGAGGCTATTAGTAGTGGTTTAAGATGATGATGACACTTACAAGATGAGGTAGGTGCATTATTTTATTAATTTTTTTTAATTTTTAATCTTTTTAAGTTTTTAGTATTTTTGGAGTTTAGGATAAGGCTAGGATTATGGGAAGGTGGCATCAGAGAATCATAATTGATTCCCTCATGAATCGGTAATGATTCATAGGGAATCAATGTTATTTCATTGAAAGAGAACCAATCCAAAAGGAATAGTGTTGATCCATAAGGGATAGGCATCGATTCTCACAAAAAATGTGGACTTATATAGATTCTAGAGTTAAGATAAGTTATATTATTTAGGAGATTTTATTATTATAAGGGATATTAGTGATAGGCAAATGTTTTATTAAATACATAGGCTTGAGCATCACCCTTATTTGAGTGACTATGAGTTTATCTAGGTGATGATTATTGGCCTATATAAAGGCCATAGGCCTAGGAGGAGTGTGTCACTATAGATTCATCCATCAATATATGGGCTTGTTACATAATTTGGTGGAGTATTGCGATGTTATAATTGGGACCTTCTAGATTTCGATTAGGGAGATGACCATCACAAAGGAGGACATCTACCAGATTTTATGACTTCTAGTATAGGGATCGCATATAGTACCTATAGATGAAAAATTATAAGGAGTAGCCTTGACACACCTATACAATGATGATGCAGATGATATCAAAATTATTATTGGTGGTTTCAATTTTGAGCCTCTATATAGAGCTGATATAGTGAGGAGAGGCATACTCACCATGATGATGTTAGTGATATCCCGCTATGCACTCCTAGACTCAAGGGGAGGTATATTTTCATTGAGCTTTACTGGTGTAGTGGGAAACATGATAAATAATATTAAAATTTTTGCATGGGCATCTACTTTGCTAGCACAAATTTATAGGGAACTTTGGGGTTGGAGGACCTAGAGGTGTTATGGATTGGTTTTTATTATCAAATTATAGTACTCGGCTTAGGAGCACATAATGAAATTATAGCCCATTGGCACCCCATGGATATAGTGGTACAATATAGAGTACAACATGTCCTTCCTATGATACAAGTTTGACCTTGCACAAGGCTTCACAAAAGGCATCATGTGAAACCTTAATTACTATTGAGGGGTCTTAAAGTGACTAAGAGAGATAGACATTATTTAGGCACCTTATCTGAGATTTATTTCACGGCTTGGGGTGGAGGTAGAGTTCATAGGCATATGGAAGGATTAATGGGTGATGGGGAGGATGATGAACTACCTAGAGTACCTCCATTTTGGATGAGTATGGTGGTAGTTTAGGCTACTACAAGACATTTTATGGGCCCCACATTTATATAATATACATGATATAGATGGAGATATTCTAGGAGAAATCACTAGATATCTCACTATAGAGGAGTAGTTGTGAATAGGAGAGGAGGTGGAGGATATGAGGTGTACTCCTAAATATATAGTATGGTGGGTTGAGCAATGGGTAGCAAGGCCAGACAAGGTGGTGTGTCTATACCAAGGGGAGCAGATGAGAAGATAGAAGAGGTGGAGGAGGCTAAGGATCAGATGGGGGATGAGGAGGATGGTAGAAAAGGATGAGGGAGAGGAGGAAATAAAGGAGGAGGAGATACATTTAATAGATCTTATCATGGAGAGAGATAAACCAAGGGCCCAATGTATTTCCTTATAAGGACAACTAGCTATAACATAGGGGGACTTGCCCATAGTGCAAATAGACTGAGATATAGTGCAGACCTAATTGGGTACTTTATGAGTGGTATTTGACTAATTATACCTGAGTCATGATATGGTAGTGGAGGATCAAGATATCTATATGGTAGAGAGACACTTTAAGGAGGAGAGAGGGGAACAGAGTCATTATTAAAGATTATTGGTCAGGTGACGGAGTCAAGCACTAGATAGATGGGGATTGTGAGCATTAATTGATATAGGTAACTAGGGGTAGAGATGAGATACTATGAGCAAATCATTTTAGATTAGATTTTATAAATTCCTTGATATGTTTCCCATATAGTATCATAGGGAAAGTTTTCTAACTACATGAACACAAGGTCAATGAGCATGGGGAGTGTATCGTAGAGGAGAGACAAAGATAGGGATAGAGTTAGAGATAGAGGAAATGGGAATAGATATAGTGTTGGATCCCTTTATATAATCCATCTAAGTAGTCTATAGTTTATATAGTGGCCCATGCATGTATTTATATTCATTGTACTATCTAGAGATCCATAGACATGTATATAGATACTTTGATGTACACCAATCATATATATAAGTTTCATGAATATGGATTATGATGTTTTTATATATTTTATTAAAATTTATGGATTTTTATGGATTATGCTTACATATATTATTACATGTTTATGGATTATATGATTATGGATTTAGATGATGTGATGTATTATGGTTGTTGCATGTGACAGTTTTAAATATTTTATAGATTATGGGTATTATGGATTGTTTATGGATTACGTATTATGGATTTTTATGGGATGGGATAAGATTATTTAATCATCGATTTAATTTTATAAAATGTTTTATGGATCATGATTATATTACATTAGATGTGTTTTTGATATATGAATTAATTGTTTAAATGTTTATGATTAAATTAATATGAATGTGACTTTGATTATGTGATTAGGGATTTAATGATTTGATTAGGTTATAGATTATGGACTTTTATGCAAAAATGTTTATGGATTATGGATGTATATTTGATTATGGATTATAGATTTTATGTGATGTGATTATGGATTTAAAACTTTAAAAATGTCTTAATTATGATTTGGATTATGATTATGGAGTTTGGATCACATTATGGATTATGACATTTTATGGATTATGATTATCATTGATGCAAACTATAACTTACCAATTTTATGTTTATAAATTTGTGAATTAATAGATTAGGATATTTTTTAATATAGGTAGAAAAAATATTAATTACTTTAATTTTAAAAGGGGTTATTTCTCATTATTTTCTCGTACCATGACCCAAGAAAACTACTTTTAGAGTAATGCATTTTCATCCTTAACCAACTACTAATAATTATCCTAACAACTTTAGGTCAACTAAGTTCAAAATATTATTGATTTTTATATTTACTTTAGGATTTAATAGAAAGTTCATTCTAAGAATAAGATGTTTCCATCTTCAATACTCAAAACTAAGGTCAAACCTAGAATCCTTTTGTGGCAATCGATGTAGACTGATCAATGTGGGAAGTCTACTAAATTAAAGAAAGCTGGTCAATGAGAGAATCTTTCTCAGGATATTTTTATGATTTATATCCATCCTTCAAGGGAGTGATCTATATTTTGAGATATTATTTTTGAAACATTTGTCCTTCAATGGAGTAGTTTGTGCTTTTGATATTTTGTATTGTTTTGTAGATTTTATAGATTTACATAGTTGTCGTTTGAGTGACTTGTCTATTTATTTTAATTTATTTTAAATATACATTGATATTTATATTTGATCCCATTATTTATTATGGATTGGCCTTAGGTATCCTAGGATAATTTTCTAAAGCTTTGATACACAAGATAAAACACTTATTCTCAACATGAATTAGTGATAGGGAGAGATTTTAGGGAATAATGTTTTAGATCTCTTTACCATTATAGGTGAATATTTTCCTATTAAATAATGTTATGAATAGAGTTAGGGTATTCATATTCAGGGATAAAAATGGGCCATGTTACTGGATAACCACATATCTCTACATATCATTATTTGGTATAATAATAATAGGGATATGAAATAAATAAACTAAAGTAGGTAGACCAAGGTGATCAAGATTTATTAACATTATAAAGGATGTAAAATCAATGCCTTTAGAGTTTTTCCTTTTGATTTCCCATCAAGAGAGGCCAAGTGATATGCCCTAGATCTATACTTATGGGTGATGATATATGGTCTGAGCCAATTTGGACAAAATTTTCCCCTTTTACTTTTTCCATATTAGTGAAATGTTTATTCCTTTAAGACAAGGTTAGTAATATTAAATCCATCTTATTTTATATGTTTATTATATGAATGCTGTAATCATTCTTGATATACATATAAATGTTCAAGAAGAGTTGAGTGATGCTCATCCAAGAATTTGAGAAAGGTTAATCATTAATAAGGATGTCATCTTCAAAAATGATATATTTCAAGGAGATGTGAAGGAAAGAAATATAAAATTTTAGAGGAAGTACAACATCAGTACATAGGACTAAGGATAAATGAGTAGCACATGTAGGGGTTCGAATACTAGTTCGATAAGCCCATAAGGTAAAGGGAACATGAAGATGCTAGTTCTTTCCTACTTCATTAATGACTTGTGTGAGGATTTTTGAAAAATTTTCATTATATGCCTCAGCCTATCCATTAGCTTAAGGATAATGTATGTATTAAAATATGCTTATATCACTAATTATTCTGATTCTCATTAATTAAACATGATTTCCATATTTCCTAGTTATATTAATTATTAGACTAATACCCACATCCCATTCCTATATCACACAAAATCTTTATCCCATACTAATATCAATTAATCCTCTCATTAAACTTATAATAATCTCCATTACCTACTAACCTACACCCTAAATGCACTAGCCAATTTAGAATTCAAAATTAATCCAACTATCCACTCACCACCCTATACTAGACTTTCCTAAAACCCTAAAACTTATGGGAAGATGTATAAAATTGGAGGATTCTATAAATGTTCCCAAAACTATCCCCTTATCTAGAATTTTCTAATTCTATATATTTCCATGGAATTAAAAATTTAATGGAAATTTCCTAGCACTAGATCTCAAAGGGCCAAACTTGAATTTCGACCATTAATCTTCTCTCCCTTTATTTATAACACTGAGATTTACCTCCAACCTCAGGACTAATGATAAATTATCCATCAAGGCATCAATCCCTCCTATAACATCCATAATAGCATTTTAGCATCCATTTAAGGCCATTATCATCATCATACTTCCATTATAAGCCATTGTTAAGGTCTCAAAAGAAATCTTAGAAACAAGTTTTT
This sequence comes from Torreya grandis, assembly GCA_037957365.1. Taxonomy (NCBI): domain Eukaryota; kingdom Viridiplantae; phylum Streptophyta; class Pinopsida; order Cupressales; family Taxaceae; genus Torreya; species Torreya grandis. The sequence continues at coordinate 2,037,685 of JARHVA010002340.1, forward strand.
GATATCCAATAATACTAATGAAAATCCTAGAATGGAGGTATGACAAGGTAAAAATGATGGCAATAATGATCTATTTTCTCTAATTTATCTCATATATCCATTCCTATTGGTTTTATCAAGTTTTGAGTTATTATTGCTATTTTTATAATATTGCTTGAACTTGAAATTTGGTGCACAGATATTAAGGTGAGAAAAAGATGAGATTAATGCTAAAAGAATCACAGAGATCTTGAACCTTTTTGTTCTTAAAATATTATCCATTATTTGTGATGATCTTATGAGGAATGACAAAGTGACAAGTTATATGTTGACTTATGAATTCAAAAAAATTATCTACTTTAGTAGAGATAAAGGGGATAGGCTCCATACACTTAGTAAAATGCTCAATTGTGGTAATGATAAATCCATGATGCTAGGAATATTTAAGATTAATTTAACCTATAATATCAATCCCCCACTAGGAAAAAGGCCAAAAATCTTTTGTTACATGTAATTCTTGACTAGGGACATAGGATATGTGGGCATGTTTTCAACACTTGATGAATTTATTAACATACTTGAAAAAATCCTAATATAAAATGGGACAATAATATCCCAACCATAAGACTTTCTTATCGATGATGTGGCCACTAAAATATCTAGCACATGACCCATCATGAGCTTCTTTAATATCGAGAGTAGCTTCATGATCCTGGAGATAATGAATAAGGATATTATCAAAGCCATGGTTATAAAAAAATACCCCCTAGTATTATAAAATACTTGAAATTATGTTAAAAGTTTCACTTGCCATTTTTATAAAGATCCAAAGGAGTAATCCCCTTATATAGGTAATCAAAGATCTATGCATACCAAAGATTTGATGGATTTTCACTTGCATTGTGGATGAAAGGAAGGTCAATTTTGGTAAATTAAGTTTGATTAATCCTATGAATGAGGACAAATAACTTAGATTATTGAGATGATGATTGGATAAAAGAAGCCAAGGAAGACATAGTACCTAAAAACTTATTAGTTAATCGAGGAGTGGATTGGATAAAATAATACTCATAAGTGGCTAGTCACTAGTCATCCAATGTCTTATTCTTCCAAAAGGTATCATTATTAAATTAATAGATTCCCTTAATTTGATTCACCATAACCTAGTAATCACCATATATATTAAGTTTTTTAACACCCAAATCTAAAGCATTTTTGAGACATATGATCAAAGGCTCATAGTCTACCATATTATTAGTGTTGTCAAAATCAATCTTAAAGGCTACAAGGATATGTGTCTCCTCATCCCCCACCATTCTTGTATTTGGATCCATCAAAGAATAAAGTCATTTGATATTGTGGATCTATTTGAGATGTGGAGGCTATAGATTTGTCCAGGAATTCATAATCAACTGGTTGATTATTAGAAAGAGGTACCTTACCAAGTTGATCAATAATGATTTGATATTTAACTAAATTTTGATGGATATAATCTAAATAAAATCATACCAAAAGCATAATTAGTATGGCCATTCACTAATTTTGATAGGGCTTATAATGCATAAACTTAGGGGAGCAATGTTTGTGATGGCATATGTTTTATGATTGAGTAGATAATGTCAAATCTTAGAAGAAATAAAGACTAGATCTAGGCACAACATATTTGTATGAGAATAATTTGTCTCTTATTCAAAAAGTGTATCATGATGGGAAAGCATGACTCTAAGGGCATGATCATTAGTGGAAATATAAAAAACTAATGGTTGTCCTTATTTTGGAGGAGTAAGAAATAGCAGTGAAAGAAGGTGGCTCTTAAGATCTTTAAAGGCCACCTAACAATTAGAGTCCCATTTAAAATGTATATCCTTCCTTAGAATGTCATGGAATGGTTGACATTGATCGAACATCTTGGAGATAAAATTAAGGATAGATTGCAATTTAACTTGAAAACTATGGAGTTATTTAAGATTGGATGGGGGTGGAATTTCTAATATAGTTTTGATTTTGGTAGGGTTAACTTCTATCCCTCAGAAGGAGATAATAAATCCTAGGAGCTTCCCCATTAATACTCTAAAAATGAATTTAATATAATTTATAGGAACATGAATTAGATTAAGTGAGTTAATATAACATTTATGATAGAAAGGTGGTCTTTTCATAGTTTTGATATACCTTGGAGATCATCCAAATAATACTCAACAATTTTATGGATGATATCATGGAAGATATAGGTCATGGATATTTTATAGGTAGATCCTACATTCTTTAGTCAAAAAGGACTAACTCAATAGTATAAAGTTCCTTAGGGAGTAATAAATGAAGTCTTATTTTGATCTTTTGGTATAAAATGATCTGATTATATCTAGATAAACCATCTATAAATGACAACATTTCATGGTGAACAATCAAATCCACTAACTGGTCAATATTAGGGAGAGGGTGATCATCCTTTGGAAAAATGAGATTAAGGTCTCAAAAGTCAATACAAAGATGAAGTCCCTCTATAATTTTGGTGACAAGGATGATATTGGAAATCCATTGAGAGTAATTGATAGGTTGGATAAATTTAATAAATAAGAGGTGTTGTAACTATTTTTTGACCAAGAGTGCAATGCAAGGATATATATAAATTAGAGATTTTAATTTGTAAGTTTAGCATTAAGGAATGTGACAATGTTATGGATGATGATAACAGCATCGACACCAAACATATCACTATAATACCAAGTGAATATTTAATTTTGATCTTTTAAAAACACATTGAAATCCTAATAATCATGAGGGTCTAAAGATTTACTGGCCTTAAATATTTATGTATTTTTATGGAATCCTATGTTAATGTCAATGGTGGCCTAATTTAATAGACTATAGGGTTTAGATGAAGGGGTTTTATGTAGATGGAAGTTATCTACACCTAAATGAGTTAAGATTGACTCATCATCCTAACATTGAAGAATGAGGATGGTGGGAAAATATTTTCCTATCATGTTTGGGTAGGATAGAGAAATGGTTCAAAACTTTCCATCATGGCGATAGACAAGAGATTATATATTAATGGAATTGACTAAATTTTTTTTTGGGGGAATGGATATGATGAGGATGGTGTATCCTCTTCAAGTATGGGAAGGAGAATTATCTATGATGTAGCTTTTAGGTTTTTACTGAAATTGAGGCCTTGCTTTTCATGGGGTTTTTACTAAAGTAGAGTAGGGAGAGTATTGAGTGTAAATAATTAATATTCCCTAATTGAAAGCTAATAAAATTCATAATCAATGGACTCTTTACCAATTTTTAATGCAAGTATTTTCATACTAGTGGATACCTCATTAGAAAATGATGGGGTAGCACTTTATAATTGTATTAAGGCGTCATTTCGTCAAAAGGTGAGGTTGCAAGATTTGAACGAATGAGGATCAACTAGGACATTATGAATTTTACCTTCATGTTCAAATTTGATACATTGGTGTAAGGTAGAGGGGACATAGTGTATACTACATATCCAGGAACATAATAATAGAATGTTATATTAAAACTCCCCTTTGGTCACATAAAATATTTTGGAAAGAACAAACATGCCTACTTGAATGTGAAGGACTATCATTCCTACTGTAGGGGTGATGGTAACTTTGAAGACTCATAGAATAGAGGGGGATTGGGCCAAAACTATCTCAGGAAGCTATAGTTTTTTAAATGCATGAGAGGATATGATGTTTATACTAATACCATTATCAATCATGACTTGTTATATTTGAGTTTGATCGATCTGGGTAGTGATAAATAATGTGGGATCCTAGTTGCCAAGTTGTAAGGGTGGTATTTTTGAATCATGAAAGGTTATGTATAAGATCTTTTGAATTGATAAAATAAAATATGATAGAGGTTGGGGTTCATTAGCATATATCTTAGTGGCTTGTTAGGATTATATCATAACTTTGTGGTGATATGGAAAATTATAGACAAGTTCATATGTGGACATCTTGACCAGAAGTTAATGAAGCTACTTTAGAATAGATATATGCATGAGTTTTGAAGCATTGTTGTTTTTCACATTTCCTAAAATATAAACTTTAGTTTTATAATCAGGCATTGTTAGACTATTTTTGAAAGGAGCTATCACTTTGGCAATAATCACTTTAGCTTTTTCATGATTGTGGGTCCTATGACCCTGAGCTTGGGATCATGTGGTTATGTGAATTCCATCTATCTAGAATAAAGGGGATTTTTTTATGTTCTAAGAATCATCCACATATAGAGGGAGAGATTGATATTAATATTTCTCAGAGGTTTTATCCTATTTTATAGCTTGTTCTAATACTATGGGTAATGTGTTACTTCCTGAAGTGGATGCAACCTTAGCAGTTTGACTATGGGAATGGTGCTAATCTAATTGTTCTATTAAGAGATTATATTCTTATAACTGGTATTGGATCATGACCTTTAATTCATTAAAGCTTTCTATGTCATGACCTATTATTTGATGGTATGTGCATTTCTTATTTTTTATATACCATGTTGGTTTTTGAATATGAGTGTTGACAAGATTTATAGGTGGTAGAGTGATAAGGAAGGTCTAGAAAATTTGATCTAGGATTTTATAATATGATCCCTTTAATGGATCTTGACTAGGATTTTCAATCCTCTAAAGCACTGGTAGGGAAGATGTATGTGACTTCAAACCTTGTCATTTTGAACTAGTTGTTTGAATGGTCCTAAACCTTGATGATAATAAGAGTTCAAAGTGTTATGTTTTGGCATGATCATAGTGGGAAGGTCTCATTATGATGACACATGCATTTCAGTGGAGGATTATATAATGGTATATTTTAGTCTTGCTATAGGATGGGGTCCTAATATAGACACTCTTGTCTAAATAGGTGGAAACTATTCTTTCCCCTTTCAAATCTACTTAGGGGTAGTAAGGATGTCTTATTGAGGGAGTTTAATAATAATAAGATGATGTCATAGATATTTTACCCTTAGGTCCATAATATTTTTATTTTTGATATATATGGATTTTCCCTTTCTTTCTCTAGGATTTAGTGCCTCTCGAGTAACAGAGGGAAGTGGTTTTGAGCTAGTTTGAGGTAACTTGATAGTTTCCTCAAGAAGTAATAAGATAGAGGAAATGTGTATGCTATATGTAAGTATTAAAATGATGCAAGTCATGATATTTGTATCTTTAGGAATATATAAGAAAGCCTTTTCATTGATATTCCTTTCTTATTTTAGTTCTTGAGTGATTTTAGATATAGTTTCCTCTAGTGGATCCCAAACAATGAGATAAGGAAAACTTGAGGAAGTCTTCAGGATATCTTCACTTAGTTTGGATGGTTCAAAAGTGTCTCCTATAAGGAGAATAAGGAAAGGATTAATATCAACTTATTTAAGAAAAATATGGTCATGGATTTTATTAATTACATGAGTTTCATGTTTTGAGGTGGATCCTAAATTAGCTTGCATGAAATTTGATGTGAAAACATGATTAGGGAATGGTTGTATAAATATTTATATAGATTGATTGGGGTTACATCAGGGTTATCTTGTTGTAATTCCCCTTGATCAATTATATTCTATATTATGGAATTGAAATAATGACATCTACTGATGTTGTGGCCTATTACATGGTGAAAGTTACAAAGTTCATGTTCCCTAAATGAACTAGGTTTAGGATGAGAATCATCAAGAGGTATTATCATAGGTAGCTTGATGAGAGATTCCTTTAAGATTATATCTAAAATAGATGCATAGGATTATCCTAAAGGTCTATATTATCATAAATGAAAACATGTTAATGAATTTTGAGATTGTGCTTATAAGGTGGAGGGATTAGATTGGTTTTTAGTTTGTGGTGGTGCTAATTTTACAACTAAAACATTATCAGCTCCTTTTCTTTTATTTTTCTTGTTATCCCTTTTATAGGGATCAAGTTTGCATTTTTTATTCTATAATTTAACCTTCCCTTCTTTTAGGGATCTTTTCTAGTTTACAATCCATCAAAATGGCCCCATCAAAGGTTTTAAAATATTTTACCCATAATGTCAAGGAGATATGTTTAGCACATGCCCTCACAAATATCTCAATCAATTCAAGTTATAGAAGAGAAAAGGTGAGGTGATTGATGACACTTCTCTATCTAGCCACAAAGTCAATAATAGATTCATCATTGAACTATCAGATGGAATAGAGATCATTAATAGTGAATTTTATTGAAATATTAATAGAAAAGTGATATAAGAATATATAGATAACCAAAGGAGAATAGGGAATGTTATGGGATTGAGCTATACAAATTTAGGATAGGTCCAGCTAATGACATAAGAAATGTCATAATAAGAAGTACATCATCATGTGATATAAGGTAGAAATATGTCTAAATGTTTTAGGGTGCTACTATTGATCCTCCTTATTCTAAAGTTTCATAAACTTCAAAATCTCCCATTATGGAGGATAAGGCCTAAGAGGAAGTACTAGGTTAATAGACTTGTTACAAATCTACTTTTAAGTGAGCATGTTTTTATTCCCAAATAAAGGGGATTCTAAATTAGCCATCATGTTTATAAGGATAATGGATACATCCCAAAACATTACATTTTTGGAGTTTATATGTAGGAAGTTGGGTTGAAAATATTGGGATAAGAGATAACTGAATGTTGTGGTTATGATTGGTTGAGAGGCCACCACATACTATGGGGCTTGTAAAGGTATATAAGTATAACTAATATATTTCATAGTTGTCATGTATTGGGTGTTCAAGGGGACATATTATTAAGGAAGTTGACTTACAAGGGCTTGTTGTAGAGGGTGAGTTTGGGTACTTAAAGGTACACTAGTTTAGATAGGTGAAGGTTTGTTGGGACCAAGATGACTATGTTATAAAGAATCATTGTAATAGGATGAGTATCTGTAGTTTGAGGCATGGTGACATTTTGAATGTGGGTAATGGTTGGGGATGGATCACTAGATGCCACCAAAGGAAAATTGCCTAAGGGTTGTGTAGTAGTGGTGTTAGAACTAGTCTATGGAGGATTGGTATGGGAAGACACCATAACAATGGTAAAAACTTCACCTTCATATAAATTAATGCCATATGGATTATTAGAGAATTACTTATGGGGAGAAAGAGGGATGCATATGGATCAAGATCTAAGATAAAAATTATGTCTGATAGGATTGCTATCTAATATATTGGCAAATTTAGGTTCACCCTAGTTATAATACTAAGGAATACCTTCCCTCATGGACTCAAGGGAAGTACCATGACAAGGATAATTATCCATAGATGAGATGGATTTGGGATTTTAGTTTTCTTTTGCAACTAATATCATGTCAAAATCATGTAGCAATAAAGGAAAAAGAAAGAAATAATAAAAAACCATAAATGTTCTTTTCAATTATCTTATATTTAGTGAATATGAAAAGATACACATGCTAAAGAAGCAACTAAAAAAAATTTACTTTTTAACTATAAAGTGTGATAAATAAAATAAAAGGTTATCTAGGGTCCTAAGAAGTGACAATCTAAGGATGGTCTCAACTTTATTTAGGCTTGCAAAGATTTTTGTACTAGAATCGATACTTGGCCTAGTATTGGGACCTATCCCCTCTCTTCAAACACTATAATGTAATAATGTTAGGTGCTTAGATATATTATATCCAAATACCATGGCTTATACTCAATCAAAGTAATGATTTGGTTCACCCCTTGGTGATGAAATGGAAGTGGGATAGCTAGGAAGAAGGTTACTGGTAGGTGATGAAATCCTAGTCAGTTCCCTTATGTCAAATGTTTTGATGAGTTTTTTATGAACATGGTTTAGTATATGCATGAGAGAAGTGATAAATATAGTAAATTAACTACCTAAATTATTATAAATGAACTACCTAAGAAAGAAAAATGATGTAGATTCTTTTTAATCTTTTAAAAGGAAAAAAAAAAAGAAATTTTGGATTTTCTTTGAGTGAATTCAATAAACAAAAGGAGAGAATTATAGATAAATTTAGAATGAATTTTAATAATAATTATGAATGTGGTTTATTCTCTATGTGAGATAAGTGATACCATAATTAAAGTAACTGCCTAGATTATTCTATAGAATGGAAAAAAAGTAATTTTAGATTTTCTTTGAATGAATTTAACAAATAAAAAAAGGAGCTAAATATATAAAAATTTAGAATGAATTTTAATAAGAAAAGTGAACCTTAGGGTTCTCACCGTGTGTGCCATAATGTTTAAGTAGTTTTTTATTTTTATTTAAATTTAATATTACTTGATAAAAACTCAAATTAAAATTGGGTTTGTGGTGAATACCTATGGATTAGAATATGTTGCACACCAATTTGAATCCAACAACACTAAGAGATTATTTTTATCTAAGAAGAATAACCTACACAAATGTAAAAACTTTACAAAAATAGATTAATAGATAATTGGGTGAGTTGCCTAGTCAAATCTAGTCCTAAGAATTTGTGAGCTTCTTCAATTGGATCACGACTCACTTATTTACACAATCAAGTGGATAAATAGCATACAAAATTAAAATAGATAAAATATATGATACCAATGACAATTAATATTTAATCCATGATTAAGAATAATAATATAAGCATAATATTCATCCCATTATGTCGTAATAAAGTCTATATCATCCTATATGACACCTAGTTGTTATTTAGTGGCTTTAAGAGAGGGAGAATAAATAATAGCATAGAGAGATAGCTTGAAAGCTATGCCAATCTGATCTACAAATAGGGGTTGCAATATTCTAAGGAGATCTATGATATTTATTACATCATGTACTATGCCTAGTATAATCATCTACATGCAAAGGCCATATTCAAAATGACAGAATATCAATAAGGATTTGTAAACAAGCATTTAGGATTAAGGTCTCAGGTTCTACAAATAAAAAAGGATCAGTGTCCATCTATATAATCATTGTTGATTCATAATGAATTGATGTCGATTCTCTCTATGACTGAGCTTAATTAAAATAGAGAATAAATGAGATAAATTAGATCACAAAGATAAATGAAAGGATGCAGAGGGATGTAAATGGTATATTAGAGATTATACAAACATATTAGTAGAATAATTGATGGAAAATGGTATAAATAAATATGATTACTTACCTTCAATTTTTTTGCAAGTAGAATAAAAAAATTTAACAAATACAGGCAATTTCTCAGGATTGTGATAGATTATATCGATTGAACACAATAAAATTATGACAAAGTGTTGTTAGGGAGTTTCTAACTCTCCAAGAAATCTAGCAACAATTTGACGTTCTTTGTTTCTAGGTCTAGAATGTATAGGCTATCTAGGTATTTATGGATCGATGTTGATACATAAAATCAATGTTGATATTGGCTGAATCAATGTGGATTCACCTAAATTGGAACCTTTGTTTCAACCATGGGTAAAATTAGCTTTGATATACATAGAGTTATTGGTAATAACATATAAGAGGGTAAATTGGTTAGGGGGTAGATTCCTTATGTTATTAATGGATTTAGGAGGTTGGGGGAGTAGAAATGTAATAGTAAAGGCCATTTAATGGGTTATAAATGTTAAATATACTAAACCATAAGATAGGGATTATTTAGGAGATTAAAAAGGACATACGATAACTAATTAATCTATATAAGATATAAAATTATAATGTCTATGTATACTTTTGTTTCATCTTAGTAATGTAAGCCTAATGTGTTAAAGTTGTGGAAAAATGGTTTAGACTTAGATACTCATGCCTCATCATAAGGCCTATATTTATTTCATGGACATAAATTTATTTCATCCTATCAATCCATACCTATTGTTCTAAAATAATGAAATATAATCTATGATTGGTGCTTCTCTAGCAAAGATATTTATTATAATTTTTTTTAATGTGGCTAAAAAAGGATTTATGTAGAAATAAATAACATTGTGAATTTTATAGCTAAGTGTTTCCATTCACATATGCCTCCATGAACTATTTTTCATCATCAAAGTCATGCGGCTCCCTACATGTTATCCTGAATAATTTATATTTAAGGAGTTTTTTATATTAATTATAGAGCATATAAATGGGATTACTTCCTATAGGTAAGGATAGCTTCCCCAATTTTAAAGGTTGTAATCAATCTTCCTTCAAGTACCTCAATTTGTTATTTTATCTCCTTAAGCTCTTCCTTCAAGTTTTTATTTTATTCATCAACATTTATAAGTAAATATAATTTATTTAACCATTATTGGACCTTATTTCAATGATTATTTAAGGAAAAAAATGATCTTCCACTTATTTATCTTCTTTTTGGTAAGTTATATGAACTATGTGATCTACAATTTGTAACTCGTCATTTTTTGTTCTTACCTATGTAATTTATTGATGGAAAGAAAAAATGAAAATTTTGAAATTTCTCTGTTACCAATTCTATGGAAGTTTCATTTTCTCTAACATTACCTTATCAATATTTTATTTTTATCTCTATTTCTTATGAATACACTACTTCCTCTTGCCTATTTTTCCCTAGTTCTGCATTTAACTATGTAATTTTGTTCTCATATGTAAGACCATATAATTTTTATTCTTTAAGTTATTGTTACACGAATAGGATAAAAATATCCATTCCTTGGAATAGTTATTTTATGGAATCTATTTTTTATTGTCGCATTTGCAAATTAAACTCATTTTTAGACAAAGCAAGTTCCTAAAGGGTTTGTGCTTTTTATTTAATAGGTATGATGAGTTGCCATTATTTTTTTTGTCTACATGGGTGTTTTTCCTTTCTAATATTTTCTCTATGATGTAAAAGGGACCTTAATTTTTTCAACATCATTATTAATTCCTTCTTCATGGGAAGTTATGGGTGGATTTTTCCTATAGGTGACACCAATTTGATGGAGGTTGTTTATAATCTCAGTTATGGTACATTATCACATAGATTCATCATGTGGTGAGAGGATAAGTCTTATTATCATTATTATAATAGGTATAATATTCTTTTCCCTTGAAATATGTTATGTTTCTAATCACAATTCCCTAGAATCAAAGCTAAAGATGTACGTACTTCTATTTTTAACTCTATATTGCAATCCCAAACTAAGTTTTCTCTTAGGTATGCTTCCTAGATTTTTTATTTCTGATCTTATTCTAACCTTTATTTTCAAAATAGGGTATTGCACATTAGGTGAGGTTGTTTTGGGACTTATCTTCTTCCAAAGACTATTTTCCATAATATCATGCCAATTTTATTCTCCTTTTGGATTCCAAAAAAAATGATGGTTAAAAATTAATTAGATTAGGCCATGATGATTGAGAGGCCATTTTTCTTGTCTAAAAATCTCAGCCATAGATTATAGGGAAGATTCCAAAAAATAAGAAGATAATATTTGTATTCGACATATTATACACCATACCTAAGAATATTTAGTATTTTCATTTCACTCCATAATACAATTGCATACTGACCTTCAAATGTAAAATATTTCATTACCCACACAACTACTATATTCCATAGCTTCAGAATACTGTCTCAAATATTTACTTTGATTTTACCTTATTTAATATAAATTACTCAATGGGTTACCTCTGATTAATTACTTAATATGTTAATTAATCCAACATATGGAGTTCTAGTGTTAGCAATGTCTTTCCCCTCCTCTAAGATACTAAAAATTTGAATGATAATGGAAATACTAAAATAAATTCACACATTTTTCACTATGGATAAATCTTCATTATGATTTTTCACAAACCCATCGAGATAATTTCATAGAATACTTAAACCTTCTCAAGAAAATTTAGGCACATTGCATCCTTAAAATTTTGAGTAATAGTTTTATTTTCCTCTAGCTTCTAAACATAACTTGGCTTATATTTCTTCCTTATCCCCATGTGATGTAAAAATAAATACCTTAATTTTAACAAGTTTTGAATGTAGAGCGTAGGGGAATAAATTTAATTCCAAGGCTAGGGGATAATGAAATAATGGCCGATGGTTGAGAGAATGCATGATTCGTTTGAAATGTCTCTTAACTATGATTATTATGCTTATCATATGTTTTTCTAATTCACCATACTTTGTCAATATTTCATTATGTGAAAACTAAATTAATTTTTTGCTTTTTTAATTATTTGACATGATTAACCAATTTTTTGAGTGATTACCATCACATCATGGTTTTAATTTTTAGTATGTCATGTGATATTGACCATTTACATTTCCATTTAGTTTATAAATTATTTTGAAATTGGATCTATTGTAATTAAATAAATAAGATATAAATGTAACAAAGTAAAATAACAAAGTACATACATGAACTTTACTTATTTGTCCACAAGTCCATCATGCCTTAGTTTCCAATTATTTTTTTATTTAGTTCTAACTTGTTTTTGTAGAAACACATTCAAGTAAAAATGTATTTCCTGTTTGAAAAAAAAAGAGTTATCATTTCTGGCTTTCAAATACATTTTTTTATTTTTTGTTTTAAATATATATGGGGGAAAGTGACTTCCATTTCTTCTTTTCAGCGTTTTGACATTATTCAAAATATTAAATATCTATCAAGGTCATATTGTGATGGAGGATACCTCCTTCACATAACAAAAATATAAGTGTGATAATATTTGGCTAGTGAATTATTCCTTTGTAGTTAGTTTTTTTATAGGAATATATTTTTACCATTCACTAGAAATTTTACTTGTAGTAGACATAAAAGTGCAAGTCACAATGTATATGATCTAAAAGTGAGAAATATATATTATTTTTTATTTTGTATATTAATTTATGTGTATTAGGCAAAGATGCATATAATTGTTTTAAGAAAATGAAAAGACTCCTTGAGTTATCTAGCATGATACCAAAACCAATCCAATAAAATTGTTTGAAAACATATTAAAAGCATCTTAGCATCTAATATCATACTAAGATGAATCTAACACACTTTTAATAGGGTCAAATAGACATCATATGTAAAAGTTATGACCTATTGAATAAAACAAGGTACAATGATTATGTTAGCATGGTGCTAAAATCCACTCAATCGTCATATAGACCATGAAGGGAACATCATACACCTATCATGTGGACCCCACATAAGCTTGGAACCTAAGTCCACATGGCATTCTTTGATCACTTGATAAGGATTGTGAAATTGTTTTAATGCCATGTTGATATCTATCCCCAATAATTTGGGATTAAATCCCACCCAAAATGCATGGGAGGATTATCCAAGTATTAATAAAAGGCAATGGAAGAGGGGATTAGATTCCCAATGTATGGTGTGAAGTTATAACGCTTAGAACCATAATTTTAGGCATTAAGAATAGTGTATGATCTCATACGCCTCATTTTTAACTCCATTACATGTTTTTGGTGTGAAATCTCTTTTGAGAAGAGGAACAAGTAAGAAAAAAATAAAGAGAAACTCCCATACAAGACACTTTTATACAGACTTCCTAAAGGAAAAGCTGAGGTTATTTTTGTATACCAAATTCATATTTTGGTGTAAATAGTGTATGCAATGTGTATGTTTCACCATTTAATAGATCATTTTGAGTTTTTTTCAAACCCAAAGATGTAGCCACTCAAAGGATGAACTCCATTAACAAATTTATTTAGTATTTATATGGATATTTTTAATTAATTTCTATGCTTTAATTAGTTTAAATCCAATTTTTATTATTATTATTCTATTTTTTAAAACATTTACAAGAAATTGATAAAAAGATATTTTAAGTATTTGAAATTGGAAAAATTGGACGTGTAAGTATAATATTATACTTCAAATCAAGTTTGGTATCAAATAAGCTGATTAGGGATATTTTAACATGGATTTTAGTTTTACTACATGCTAACTAGGTCTAAATCAAATCATGGTGAAGTATCACTTAAATAATATAATGTTGAAACTGGTGAAAAACATACAATTAAAGCCATGGATTCTCATGGAGGAGAACCAAAATCAGAAACAACCTTCCATCAATCCTTTCTTAAGATGAAGATCTTGTTGGAAGAGTTGTATCCTAAAATAAATATGTCAAACAAGCTTAAAAAAGAGAAAGAACTTTGATTTTGTGGTAAGGTTAAAGGATAATAATCTCCTAAATCTCCTCCATCTAAACCTTTTCTTTCTTTCACTGATGATAATCAAAAGAGGATTTTTATCATGTTTATTCCAATGTTAATATTTATGTTAATTTTGATTTTTTCAACTTATAATGGAGAGATTAGTGAAATAATGTTGATCATTGGATCAATAAAATGGAAGTATACTACAAGGTTCAAAATATTAATGATGAGGAAGAAAAAAAATAGCTAGATACTCTTTGATTAATTCGTACAACACTTATTTGATGGGATAGTAAGACACAAGAGGATATCTATATTCATGGTAAAGTGATCTCTTCTTGGGATGATTTTGTTTCTACATTAAAAAATAAATTATATCCATTCAGATATATACAAGAAACTATTATGGATTATTTAAATTTAAGTCAAGGTAAGATTCAAATAATACATGATTACACTCAAATGTTTATAGAGAGATATTTGGTGTTAGAGATTCCTTCTTACACTCAAGAGACTCTCTTGAAACATATTAGTGGGTTACATACTTATTTAAGTCATACAATCCTTATGGATAACACCACTAATATTGATGAGATTTGTGTCCAAAATATCCATATTGAATCAAGGGATAAAGTGAATAATGACATGGAACACTTCACTAATAAGCCAAGAAAATTGTCTGAAGGAAAAGGCAAAGAAAAAGGAAAGGATACGAAAAAATACACCTCCATGGTCAAGAAATGGGATGGGAATCCTTTTTTATATCATTTAAAAAGAGAATTCCATGAAGATGATAAGTGTTGGAATCTCCACCTGGAATGTAGGCCAAAATGGTTCAGGAATAAGAAAGGTAAGAAGACAAATGCAAAAGTACACCAAGATCTTAGCTTTGATTTTGGTGATGATAACAAGGTCAATACCATGGGCATGGAAGGTTCATTATATTAATCTTTTATCACTAAATCTCTTAATTCTCATTCTTATTTGAGTTCTAAATGTATGCATGATGAAAATAAAAAAATGGGTTGTTCCACATTAGAGTGATTTCTAAGCATACTAAGATAGATACTATTTTTGATAGTGAATCTCATGGTAATCTCATTTATAAAGAAGTTTTGAAAAAATTAGGACTTGAAATGAAAACACATCCTAGAAAAAACCCTTTTGGATGGGTATGTGATGATAAATTTCAAGTCACAAAAACATATAGGTGAAGATTTGCAATCACCTCTAAGTTTATTGATGAGATAGATTTAGATGTGGTTCCTTTTAATAATTGTGGTATTATACGCATATGTAATTATTTGTATGATGTAAAATAATTACTATATATTGAAGATAATAAATATTTACTTATAAAATATGGGGTTGAATACATTTTCAGAGATCATCGAATAAAAACAAATGTATCACTTGTATCTACATGAAAAATGAAATAAATTGTTAATAATAACTTTATACTCATGGTTGTAAAAGCTATGGATGAAGATAAATCCAAGGATCTAGAAGGTTATGATCCTAAACATATGAATGAAATTTTTAAGATTATGTCTAGATATACTAATGGTTTTTAGGATCCACAAGGTTTACCTCCTATAAGACATATACAACATGAGATAAAACTATAAAAACATGGATCTATTTATAATATTTGCATCTATAGGTTATCTATGGTGGAGAATGAATAAATAAGGAAGCAAATTCAATAGTTTATTGAGAAAGGTGTCATTTTTCCAAGAACTTCTCCATGTGGTTTAGTAATTATCTCTATGTCAAAGAAAGATGGAACTTGGTAGATGTGCATGGATTTTTGAGATTTGAACAAAATTATGGTTAAAAACTACTATCCTCTACCTCTCATAGATAATTTATTAGATTAGTTTAAAATTATATTTATTTCACTAAGTTAGACATAAGAAGTGGTTATCACCAAGTCAAAATTAGTGAAGGTGATATTTGGAAAACTACTTTTAAAACTAAACAAGGTCTTTCTGAATGAATTGTTATACCTTTTGGGATTTTTATTGCACTTGCTACATCCATTATAGTTATGAATGATTTATTTTATCCTCTCATAGATTATTTTTTAATATCATACTTAGATGATATTTTGATCTTCATTCAAACTTGGGCATATCATGTAAATTATATTATGAAAGTCATAGAAACATTGGAAAAGGAGAAATTGTATGTAAATATGTCTAAATGTGAATTTGGTAAAACATATTTAGTATATTTAGGCTATGTTGTATGGGATGGTAAACTAAAAATTGATCCCTATAAATTTGAATCCATATTTAAATGGACTAAGCCTAATAATGTAACTGAAGTTAGAATCTTCCAAAGGGTAGTCCAGTTATGAAGGAAATTTATTGCTAAATTATCATTGATTTCATCTCCTTTGCATAATTTGACAAGTACTAAACAAGTCTTTCTATGGGGAGTAAAATACCAAATATTCATTTACATGATGAAATAAAAGATAAGGATACCCCCAATGTTATAATTTCTAGACTTACAATAACCATTTGAGATTAAAACTGATGCAAGTGATTATGCCATCGGTGCAATATTAATGCAAAATTGTAAAATAGTTTGTTACCATTCAGAAACATTCCCAAGTACAATAATTAAATATCATAATTATGACAAAGATTTGTATGATTTGGTTCAAACCATGAAAAAATGGAAACATTATCTCATGTGTAAATAGATCATTATCCATATAGATAACTAGCCTTTATAATATCTCTAATTAGAGTCAAAGCTACAACAGTCAAGGGACTTTCCTCGAATGGGATTTTTGAGATAATTTCATCTCATATTTAAATATAATAAAGGTACATAAAATAAGGTAGTTGATATAATTTCAAGACCTCCTATCATAACATCCATTCTATTGCAAAATAATTCTTTGATGTCTAAAATTTATAAGGAATAATATGGTACATACTTTGATTTTAAGGATGTATATGAAGGTCTGGCACATGTTAGGTAGGTAAAATAATTAGATAATCACATGCATGATGTATTTTTGTATTATCTTGGTAATATTTATATTCCATAATATTAAAGAGTTCATGTGATTAGAAAAGCACACACTTCTCCTTTTCCATGTCATTTTGGTGTTTGGAAAATAGTTTCACAGTTGCAAATATTTTGTAACTAGCCTTAGATGTATGAAAATGTATCAAAACATGTAAAATGTTGTATTCTTTGTGCCACTACCAAGCCTAATAATAGGAATTTTGGATTTTATACCCCATTTCTTATACCAACACATCATTGGAAGAGTGTTTATAAGGACTTTATGGGAGGATTTACTATGTATACAAAGAATCATGACTAATTGTATGTGGTTGTGGATATATGTATCAAAATGTGTGTTTTGGTGCCCTATAAAAAATATCATAGGTGAGGAAACTGCATGCTTGTTATTAAAAAAAATTGGGCTCATTTTGGTTTACCTGCATCTATTATTTTCAATCAGGAATGTTAGTTTATTGGAAAATTTTGGTCATCTTTGTTGGACTTGATGGACAAAAAAATCAAGAGCACTATATTTCATCCACAAACCAATGGTCAAATATAAGTGATCAAATGTATATTGGTTAATTTTATTTAAGGGTGTTGGATTAAGCATCAAAATATTTGGGATGAACGCATGTGTTATGTCCAACATGCTTATAATTGTGTCATACATTCTTATATAGGTAAATATCCTTTTAAGACTTGTTTTGGTTATTTTCCTAAGTCTCCCTTGTACTTCACTTTTGGACAAGAAATAGTGTCAAACAAATTAAAGATCAACACAAACCTAAGAGGTTCATCCATAAGGTCCAATCCATTCATCAAGGTATCCAAAAGTAGTTGAAAAATAACCAAGGAAAGTACAAGATTAGGCATGACAAGCATCATGTTGATCATCACTTCCAATTTGGTGATCTATTTTGTATTAACATAAGTAAAGAATGCCTCAAAGGTGAAGGTAAAAATATCAAACCAATGAGGTATGGACCATTTAATATTTTAGATAAGATTGGTAAGAATAATTTTGGGTTACAACTACCACCTTACACGTATATGTATTAAGTTATGAATATTTAAAAAATTAATTTGTATGAGCCACCTATGATCATAGATCAAGGCACTAAGAATATTCAAGTACCATATATAGATGATTTTGCTCTTGAATATCTTAATTAGTTGCATGGACACATGATTATTGGAAAGAAGATAAAGACATCATGAAGAGATGTTAAATACCTGTGAGTTATCCTAAAAGGAAAAATCCAAGAAAGGTAATGCGGATGGAAATTGCAAAGATGAGGGAGTTATACCCTCACTTATTCTCATAATAAAACTAGAGTTTTGGTGGTTAAAAAGATTTTTAGTTGGGAGGAGTGATCCAAGATAATCCCAAAACCAATCCAATAAAATGGTCAGTAACCCTACTAGAAACATCCCAACATGAAATATCTCATTGAGACAAATCTAATGCATTTTGAATGGGGTCAAATGGACATTCACTACAATAGTTATGCCTTATTGAAGCAAACAAGGTACAATGGTGGTGTTAGCATGGTACTAAAATCCACTCAACTACTACATATTATATGGATGACACATCATATACCTATCGCATGGATTCCACATAAGCTTGTCCCTCAAGTCCACATGGTCTTACTTGACCACTTCATAAGGCTTGAGAAAAGGATTTTAAATCCATGTTTATCTCCATCCCCACAACTATGGGATTAAATCCCACCCAAAATGAATGAGAGCATTATACAAGCCTTAGAAAAAGATAGTGGAAGAGGGTATTGGTTTACCAATGTATGGGATGAAGTGATAAATCTTAAAACCATTATTTTAGGACATTGGAACACTATATAATCCCATAAGCCTTGTTTGTAAATTCATTCAATGTTTTTTGCTGTAAGACCTCTCTTAAGAAGAAAATCAAGTAAGAAACAAGAAAGAAAGAGAAATCGCCATACATATATTATTGCAGAGACTTATTAAAGGTAGATCAAAGGTTATTTTTACAGACTAAAGTCATATTTTTGTGTAAATAGTGTATGTAAAGTGTATTTTTCATAATTTAATAGATTGGTTTGAGTGCTTTTCAGACCCAAAGATGTATCCCCTTAAAGGGTGAAATCCATTAATAAATTTGGTTTGAAATTTTTACATTTTCAATTAATTAATATGTTTTAATTAGTTTTAAATAAATTTTTGTATTATTATGCCAATTTTTACAACTTTAAAAAAAAGAAAGAAAAAGGTATTTTAAGCATTCAAAATTGCCAAAATTGAAAGTATAAGTATGATATTTCATTTTGGATCATTGGGAAAGAAAGAAAAGGTTAGGAATGTGAGAATAAAAGACCTATTTATATTTAAATAATGCTTATATGTAAAGGAAAATATTTAAGAATACATGAAATTAATATAGAGATATGATTATGGTTCTTTTGAATGTATTTTTATAATTTGCTCATATGAATGTATATTTTATTCTTGATAGAATATTCTTGTAATATAAAAATAATGAATGTTATTTACATTTCATACTTCATTTATGTAACTATTTAATAATAAGGAACATAAGGATTAAAATAATTTATTATATCCCATATGCATCATGATCCTATAATTAACTACACAAATACACTTCTTAGCACATGTTATGATGAGAAAAAACATGAAAATCTACTAACAATGGTGAGATGAGTGTGGAATTAAAATTATTTTGAAATATTTATTTGGGAAAATATATTTAAAATTATGGTTGGATGAATAATTTAAATTTTTTTAGAAAAAGAAGCCATATGAATTTGAAACACTACAAGCAAAATCATAATTGAGCAGATTCATGGAAAAATATGTGGAATTTTTTGGTATAAGTTTCCTGAAATGTTAGCTATCTAGTTTTTAAGAATTGAATACTATTTATTTTGATTGAAACATAACACTTTGTCTAGACTGAAGCAAATATATAAATATTGGTTATATTGGATAATGAGTGGCACGTGTAATAGATCATTAGATAAAAACCACTACTGATGGATATACTATCAAGTTATCAATACATGAGTACATTGTATTTTAAGATACATAATATTTGTTTTTAATAGGTATCAAAGGTAAAATTTTGTAATGCATACCAACACTTATATTGATGTTAGTTGCGGAGAAGGTGATGGTGCCAATCCTGACTGATATGGACTAGTCATCAAAGGTGGTACACATATGTACACTAAAGGGAGTGAATGATGAGGATTTGAGATAAAATAAATTGAACATGAGCCCAAAATTTGGAAGACTTAGGAAATCACAAAGAGAAATTTTTTTTAGGACTATAACTAGATCTGCAATGGTAAAAGTGATGGAATATATAGAATAATCCTTAGGTAGCTGTGAGTAAGAATGAAGATAAAAGTCAAAGGATTATAGGAGGAGATGGACCTCTAGGAATATTTGGAGATTATTAAGGAGAGGAGATTAGAGTAACTAAAGGCATTGAGGGTTCTAAAGAGATAAATTGAGATGTGAGAGAATCATTATATCATTCAAATAAGAATAGAGAAAGAGAACATGGAAAAGTTGCAAAGAAATTAGTAGATATCATAAAAGGTAGTTTTGGAATGTAATTATAGGGAAGGATGTTAATTACAGAAGAGGAACTACAACCATTTGAATAAGTAATGAAAAATCATGGAGTAATGTTAGTTTCAAGTTCAAGTGAATAAAGTACTTTAGACATAGATCATTCATCCTAGGGGGGGTACATCTCATGTGGCTACTTTAGTTAAAGGTTTACATAGTGTATAATTCTTGAGGATAATAATTGGTTTCACGATTTTATAGATAATTTTATAAATTTGAGTGCATAACATAAAAAAAATTAGATAATAAGAATATTTATACTTTGAATATATTTACAATTAATCATATGGCACTAGTAAAGTCCAATCCAATGTAGCCAGTTGTTTTAGGTAAAACCATCAGAAACATGGAACTCAATATATGATTTTTATATCACTATAAAACCTTAATATGGTTTTAATTAACATTATAAATGTGTTAACCGATGAAATGAAATGGAAAGCTAAAGGTGTTACAACTAGTGATTTCAATAAGTCTATGTCGATAGGAGCCTTGATAGGAAGAGCGCTATACTTCATATATAAAAATGGTATGACCATAATAACTCTTAATATGTTAAAAAGAAACTAATTTGGGAGTTTAAAATACATAAATTTGAAATTTAAACTATTTAATACCTAAACTAAATTAACTAGAAAGGTGGAGAATTATTCTAGGATTGACTTTAGGTTATTCTAAGCTATAAACTAAGTTTCTTATTCATAGACATAGACAAAATATCATAGTTTTAAGAATATTTGTGACATGAGATTTTATTTTCCATCACACAAATTTAATTTCTAAATGAATATGAGACTCAATCGACTAAAATTAGAGTTGAATAAATTGAAGACTCTGGAAAGATTCTAAAGCCTATTATAAGGAAATATGCTAAGATAGATGGTGTTCTACATAATATGGATGAACTACACAAGATAAATAGACCCAAATTGTCCATATGGTGAACATCATGTATAAAACAAGGACATCATAGGAATGATTGTTTAAAATTTAAGATGACGGAGTTTTATGAGATACATTACATCTTGGGTCACTCCACAACAAACTATCACCTCCTAAAATAGTACGTAAAACAACCATAGAGTTCATATTTTAATATATAAAAATATCATAATAATTATGAGAAATAATGTATATAGCTTTAGGATCTAAAATATGAAATCACTAAAAATGTCTTCATAATAACTACATAATAGGTTCTAACGATAAAATATGGAGTTAAAAGTATAAATGTAGAGATGGATTAAAATACAAAGACTACATCTGGATGGATGTCTCAATATCTAAAATAACCTATTATGAAAGTATCATTATATGTATGTCATAGTCAACATAATACCATATTGTATGGAAACTTTTACCTCCTCAGTATTAGAATCCTTAGAATTATGTGACTCGACCAAAATTGATCCTCTCAAATATAGTATGAGGTATATGAAGGATAAAAAAATGGGTTTATAAGGGTGGGATACTAAGGAGGATACAAAGGAAGATGTCACGAAGGATATCAAAATCAAGGAAAATAAAATATACATGGATGATAACTTGTTATTTTCTATATTCGTGTCAATTACAACCACTTCACATGAAATTATCATTGTACCCCATAAAAATAAATTTATTGTGTCATTTATAGAGTGTCTAAGCAAACCAAATGGAGGATTTATCAATATTATAAAAATATAGAAAGGATAAACTAGTGAAAAATGTGAATATGGTAAATGTGCATCTCAAAGTCCCTACGTATCTTTAAAGCTATCACTGAAAATGAATATAGTGAGCAAGGATTACCACCTTAGAAGATGCCACAACAACCCATAATTATAAAGGTTTGGAAGGACATGTATCCAAGTATTGTGAGGGAAAATACTCTAATGTCTATAATATCACAATTATTAAGATAAAATTTAAAAAAAAAAATCTTTTGAAGGATATACTACAGTCATAGACTCATAAATGTATGGGAATATTATGAGCATACTAAAATAAGATGGATAAGTTACTTATTTGACATATGTTTTAAAATTGGTGAGTAATCTATGCAATGAGAACACATTACATAATATTTCCATTTTTTACATAATCTATTAGACTATGAAAAAAGAGGGAAACATATAACTTAAAGGGTAGTTTGATACGTGAAAACTAAGAATCCATGGCATGTTGACTTTAGACTAGAAATTTAACTTGTGGGATACAAAGTCTCAAATATTTTCTTTGATTTTTAGATCATAGTTTACATGATTCTTAGATCCACATGGGAAGCCATTAGATGAATTTCTCTTAGTTATAACCCAATCACTTTAAGTACTAAAAATTATGGAAGGGTAAAACCTATTGGGAGGTTGCAACATGTGGAAATAAAATTTATTAAGTCTACAAGGTGAGTTTGAAGTCATTGATATGAAGATCAATTAATTAGGCTAACATGTGATAATTGGGAAAAATTGGGCCTATAATGGTCAAATGACCATCCATGCATTAGAAAATTAATTAGAGGCATATTAAAGATAAAAAATCATCATCATACCATTGAATGTAATGAAATTAATTATATTTTCTAACAATAGAATAGAATATTAGAGAAATAAAAGTAAAATATATAGATCAACAATAATAATTGACAGAAGATCAGAATTATTGATAAATATAAATGAGCCTCTTCAATGGGGTAACCTCCACAATAATTAAAAGACATGAGAATTAACAATATGATAATTAAATACTAACCACTACCTTCTATATATATTCTACTTATCCATGGTTATTCCATAGTTCGACATTACTAAGAACACAGATAAATGTGAAAAGATAATATAAGAGGTATGTAAGCCATAATTTGGCCACACATATCCCTACCATATGTTAGGGGTGTAATTAAACCATACATTAAACAAGGTTGTAATTAAACCATACATTATTCCTTGGACTCTTGTATCACCATATGCCTATGAATAAAAAAGTTGGTTTAAGGTAGTCATAGAACCAAAATCATAATCCATACACAATAAAGGGTTTAGTAAGTTTGAAACACACACACACACACACACACACACACACACACACACACACACACACACACACACACACACACACACACACACACACACACACACACACACACACACACACACACACACACAAAATTATAACACATAGAGCATTTATCATACTAAATAGTCAACATCTTGGAGTAAGTTCCATAGTTCCATATAGAGAAGTGTAAGTCTCCATCATTGAGATCTTCAATAAGATCAGAAGTGGATCTAATGTACCAAGTAACCCCATAAAATATGGAATACATAGATCCTACACATTAGGGAACTATTCCATTGAAATTTATGTCTTCAATTAGTGCAGATTTAGAGGTGCACAATTTGAATTGGGCATGGAGAGATCATGAGGTAAGACCAAATGAGAATGGTTTTTTTTTATTGAGCAATAATTTCTCTAATAATTCATAATAAGAGATTTAGTGAAACTAATATTTAGGTTGGATAAACATGTTCTAAATGTGTTTCTCTAGGTCAACACATTAAACTATGACTTTAAAGGTATTGCTATGACATGGTGAGTAGTTCATCATTCTAAACAACTACACTAGGATGACACTTGTGAGCTAATGCAAGCTAAGTTTTAAGTTGCACCTATAATATATAATTAGTGTCTATCTTTAGGAAGGTCAATGAGATAATTTTAAAATTCATATATATTTATATATAGTCTTAATTGGGTGTGGATTCAATACAATCAGTATATGTGTTTCAACATACTTTGACACCTTTTTCATGAGCATGGTATGTGCACCAAGAGCACAAACATGAGACCAAGAATTTTACACAATTATTGCATGATTTTATACAAATATTTGTACATGAAGATGAGAATACCATAGTGCATAAATTTATCCAAAATATATGTAAATATTTATGTGATAAAATATATGAAAATATCATAGTTGTGTAAGAATAAATATCATATGCGAACGGAGTCAGAGAGCTAAGTAATGCTATAAATAATTATAGGGGCAACAAGTACAAAGAAAAAAAATCATTAAAATATTAAAATAGGTGTTTTGATGATGAAAATTAGGTAGATTCTAGTAATAGTGACAAATATTTATACTTAAATGGATTCTCTGAGCCTAGATGACAACTAGAATTGCCAAAGATCAACAACTCAGAGCAAATAGAGGATGGATAGATACAAAACATAAATCTTCAAGAGCATAAAGCAGAAATAATTCTTAAAAATTATATTATATATGGAATAAATAATAACTATTAAAAACTAATGTATAAAAAAGGAAAATATTGGTATAGATTTTGTACCAAAACTAAGAATTATAGGTGACTATTGAATGTGGTATAAAGATTTAGAAGGGATCTAATTATTGCAATATTACCAATATGTATTTTCTATGTTATTTTCAAAATTAAAGGGTTTATAAAATTCATTAATTTATATGTATATATAACTTATAGAGTGTGAAAAACATATTAATAAGTGTCCATACACAATAAATCCCAATATGAAGCTCAAATTTAAGGCTAGATTCGACCAAATCCAAAAAGTAGTGATTATATCCCTAATAAATAAATCAGATTGGGTATGTTTTATGGTGGTTTAAATAAATAATATAGGATATATTAGAGTTATGTTGAATATAGAACACTAAATTATGACTATGTTAATGACCATTTACAATTCTTTTCACTAATAAAGTTCTTGAATCAGTTGCAGGGCATGGAGCTTATTCATTCACATATGGTTCATTATATACCATTAGATTTTAATAACAAAAATGACTCCAAAAATAAATTTTTCAAGATATTATGGTTCATTTATGTATAAGGTAACGAATTATGGCCTAAAAATTCCCCTATTTTATTCTCTAGAGATGTAGTCACTATGTTCAAGGATTTTATACATGACTTTCTCGAGTTATATATATATATGATTGGGTTGTATTTTCCCTATTATAAAACGACCTTTATAAGATGTGATGTATATTAGAAAGGTGTAAATCTTCACACATTTATATGAATTTTAATATGTTTTTGTTTTTAACACCTTTTAATATTTTATTGGAACATGTAGTATGTAGTGATGGTATTCTATTTCATCAAGATAGAATCACAATCATTGTGGGTTTATCACCGATTATAAGATCTTATAAATTGAGATCATTCCTAGGAAATATTAGGTATAATCATTACTTCATAAATGGATATTAATTCACATCTATCCCTTTGGGAAAATTAATTCATAAGGATACAATGTTCAAACGGAATTTTAAATGTTAGGCAACTTTTATTGATTTTAGATATTGGTAAAAACTCAAATATTAGTGTTTATGGATTTAAAAATGCCATTTCATGTTCATATATATGATTTAGAATTCATAATAGGATTTTTTTTGACTCAAACTAGAAATGGGGGTTTAAATCTCTTGATTTATTTTGTAAGCATGAAACTTTCAACAACTAAGAAGAACTACACTACTACAGAATGCAAGTCTCTTGCTATGACTTTATTGCACAAAAAATTAGATGTTATCTTTTGGATGCACCATTTAAATTATTTAGAGACCATCAAGCTATGTGATATTTAATAAATAATACCATGTTAAAAGGAGAATATCTATATAGCTAATGTTATTTGAATAATTCTAGTTTAAAATAAATGTCAAGCCAAAAATATAAAACATTGGAGCATATATTCTCAATCACATTAATAATGGAGGAGAATCAAAAGAGATATAAGATGAATCACCAAATGATTACTTATTCATAGTTTATATGATTTCATATAATATAGAATAAATAGCTAATTTTTTGGAATAATGAGTTTTTTATATACATTATGTTTAAATCGACAAAAGTAATTGGCCACATGAGCTATGTGATTTAGTATTATGAGTGAGCTTCTTTATAAGATAGGTAAGGATGACGTGCTCTGTAGAATAGATTTAGAGCATGAGAGACTATGGTTTACTGAAGAATCAAATTAAAGCTTCATAGAAAGACACTTCATATTATAATATATTGTGAAGAAGATATTTAAAAATGGTCTAATGTGGCCTCTTCTAATCTAATATGCACATAGAGTTGCAAACAAATGTGATGTTTTCCAGTGAGTAGGAAGGCCAAACCAAATGGATGAAATACCTCTAAACCCAATAGTAGTGAAACCATTTTAATAATAGAGAATATTTTTTAAGACCTATAAATCTACCTAAAAATAACAACCATGAAAGATATGAAATCATTTCAAAATATCACTTCACAAAATGAGTAGAATATGTTGTAACTCCAAGTTTTATTATAAAAGATGCAGCCAATTTTTTTAATTAAAATATTATAACCAGATTTGGTTATTTGGTGGATCTGATTAGTAATAAGGGAACACAATTCTTGCACCATACCATCAGGATCATAAATAAGGAATTCATGATATCAAACCATAAGATCACAACTTATCACCCTCAAGCCAATGGGAAGGTAGAAGCATCAAACAAATTCATTGATAAAATGATTTAAAAAATATGTAATGTGTAGAGATATGATTGGAAAGATAAAATTCCTATGATCTTATGGGCATACATAACCAACTACAAGTGTGCAATAAGATTCAACTATTTTCATATAGTTATAAAATGGAAATTAATGCACTGAGCAATGGAAAAATAATCAATATGAAATTTATTTAGTAAAAGCATAATATATACATGAGCTATCCTAAACTTTTATAATTTTATAGTAGTTAGTTTTCATAACTAACTAATAGATTTCAACTAACATGAGCAACTAAAAATAAATTAATCTAAAAAATAAATTATAATAATAAATAAAATAACTATTATGGATCATAAATGACCCAAAAAACTACCTCTTGATCCAAAGTGGTATATAACAAAAATAATCAAGCAATGACTTTGAGCTCATCAAATAAACTCTAAAGTAGCCATAATTGGTGTAATGTGACTCCTATTATTGAGCAAAATAAATTCTAATCCATAAATAAGACCACGCTAAGAGTTGTGGCATAAAATTATGATGAACGTAGTCAAGGCCTGCTCATCTTCTATGATCATTGTACCATACTATAGTATCACATGGACAAAGACTATCCACCTACATCGATCCAAATAAGTCTCTACCTAGAAGGCCATCTATGTAACCAACTTGTAATGTGTATGGTACATCTCCATGATGTCCACCAAATGCTAATTACATTTTGTCAACATTAAAGGTGATAATAACCCCTGTCAACTCATATTATCGCCAATGATTGATTGATGATCAATCGATGTGATATCTTCTCACCTAGTAGGTTAGAAGTTAGAATTTAAACATCAAGAGAAAATAATTCAAATAACATTATTTGTTCCTTGTCATCAATATAAAGATATAAATCTAAAACTAGAAGAAAATAAGAACACAAGATAAAACATTGATACTATAATATATCTGGATGTTGAGCCTAGTATCTCACATAAGGTAGGTGAATCACTTATCACTCAAAATAGGTTATCTGGTCCATCAAGACCATAAACCTCAACCCTAAAATATATATCTTAATAAAAGGAAGTGTGATAATAACCTAAATAAAATTTATAACCATAATATCTACCATTATAATGATCTATATAATTTACTTTAGCTTTCTTTTTATGCATAGAGTAGGGTTATCGAGAAGGAAATACATCTACAAGATTACAATAACACCACATTTGAAACATACAAGATCTTTCATGTGTCAATGATATCTATAATAATTTGAATTACTAGAATAATCAATGGAGTGAGAAGAGTGCCTATGTGATGTTTACATTTTGAGGATCCTCAAGGGTGCCAATGAGAATGTTATTGAGGCTATATAAAATTATGTGAAGAGTTTCTCAAAGATTATTTCATAGTGTTTTAAAGAATTCTTTTTAAATTAGTTTTGTACATGATGATATTTGTGATTGGAACTAGACTATTTATAGTGATCTTATTCGATTGGCATAAATTTTTGACTTTTAAACTGGATCTCGTGTTGAGTCAATAACTCATAAATAGAATCAAATGTTACACCATTAATATTATCAATAAACTATAACATTTCAAAAAATTTGGTATATGTAGAATAAAGACCATTAAAATTTATGGATATGAGCATGTCATCATCAATCTTAACACCTTTAATATAATATTATCATTTCAAATTTTTCATGTAAGAGTGATATTTAGATACATATTATTTAGTTATAAGCTTAATATTAAGTAATTGCATTAAGAGATCAATATTTTTATAGGTAGGTTATTTGTCATATATATCTTTTAATGCTTTCTAAGATTTCCATGCACCAGTTTTAAAAACTTCAATGTGAATTATCACTTGTTTAAAATATGATGATTTTAATAGATTAAGGGCATACATATCTCATTTTTTATTATCAAGTAACTTTATAGCTTTAGTGGGTGGTGTATTGTCTTTATCCTTTATTTTCAATAAATCATTAAAAATGAGTGTATTTTCCATGTTCGTGCTTAATTCCTTGTAGCTTTTAAGTGTTAAAAATCTATTTTTATATATTAATCTCATAATTTTTGCCATGATAACAAATAAATATAGAAATAAAAATATTAATGCTACTTGGGGATTTTCCTTGACCTTCATAAGTAGATTAAAAATAAAAGAAAAATGTTTCTAGGGACCTATCTAAGCATAGGCCACAAAATAAAGTGATCTTGCACACCTTATATCACATTTTACACCCTTATAAATTTGATATAACTCATTTACAAAAAAATTTATCAAAATATAATCAAAGGGTTTTGAACTCTTAACTCTTCTTGTGCAAGGAGATAAATAAATTTAAGTAACCAATTTACCTTTAATAAATTTGTGCTTTAAAAGGAACCAAACACTATTTGAACCTTTTTTTTATGGATGAAATATATATGTAAAACATTATATATGGTAAAATAATTTCACCAATTTTTCATCTTTCTTTGATTTAGTGGAGCCCACTGCAAAACTAGGTTTTCACATAGTTCTCATATACTGGAACTCAAGTAGCTTGTAATATCCAACACAAGAATATAATTTATAATTTCAAAATGTAAGCCCTATGTTGATTTAGATATGGGCACATGGGTAATATACACTCATGTGGCAATGTTTTAAAATCATAGATTAAAAATGATCCATATATTTTTCTTTAAAATATTTTGTTGTGTATGATCATGTTTTTATAAATATTCATCACCTTCTATTATGGCCACTGATTTACAAAATCCACTTCTCTTCACTCAATACTTCAATAAAAAATGAAATGCTATATTTTTTCCTTGATGTGATATATATGTGGAAAACGTATTTCACAGAGTATAAAAATAATGAATGATGCTAGAGAAATACAAAATGCCCTAATGTGCAACATATTTATCTAAAAAACAAGTGAAACTCCTCAATAACATCGATATACCTAATAATATGTACTATTATCTAATTTTTATATCCACTTAAAGGAGAAAATAGGATGCCAAAATATCTCAAACATCATCTCAATGATATCTAACTTATTATGGCACCGTAAGACTACACGTATTGACATATATTATTCTTTAATTTATCTCTCTAAGAAGTGATGCCTTAAATTTTCCATGACTATAACCGAGTTATTTGAATTTATTCTATCCTCCATGATAAAAAAATTATTTTTGTGGCTTTGATACCACTGATGGATTGAGTGATGGAGGAATAATCAATATGAAATTCATTCATAAAGTCATAACATATACATGAGTTATTGTAAACATCTATAATTTTATAATATCTAATTTTTAAAAATAAATAATGGGATTCAACTAACACACGTAACTAAAAATAAAATAATATAAAAAATAAAATATGATAATTAATAAACTACCATGGATTATAAATGACCCAACATAAATAGTGATGCCAATGGAATACATATTTTCTAGTATTTGAATTTCATTAAAAATGCAACTGAGATTTAGGAATAACTTTAGTAAATAATCTTGATTTAAACTCACATGTAAGAAACTATGAAAGAAGTTGGATATAAGAAATAAACAGTAAGAGCATGAAGGCATGACATGATAATAATCAATGATCTAATGAGTTCCATTTAGAATAGACAATATTGTTATATGACAATACAGTTTAGGCATATCCATTAAAGTTTTTCATTTAGTGGAAAGTACCATATAACATCCATGAATTATCATAAAAATGAACTACAATTCTCATGGACCTTAAAGGAACCATGCCTTTGAAGTGTGTAAATTTCTCTACAATTAAAACTTACCACCAATGATCTCTATAAATCTTATGTTGAAAATAGAATGGATGTTGAGTAGCACCATGTAGTTAGGATTTTTTTTTACTTTAGATTTGTTATTATCCTTTTGTAGGTTTTTAGTGTAGTTGTGTATAACTTAATATCTATATCGTAGACATTCAAAACAAAAACTTTATAGAGTGAAAAAAGGAAGCAATAGAACATTCATAAAAACTAGATCGAGAAAGGTGTAAGTCAAATATTTAAGTCTAGGAAAGAGGAAATTAAAAAGGGTACAACATAAAGGTAATCAATGGTAACTACCAAATCAATTGATGACAAATCACTCCAATGACTACATCATTCTCAAATTAGATAGAAGTGATAGACCCAAGTTATGTATAATTAAGTAAAAGTCATTAAAAATGAGAATAATACATGTCACATTAATAAATTCCATTGGATAAAATAATGAACCTAAAAGTAAAGTTACTGAGGTCACATATTAGTAAATGAGGGTATTTAAAATGGAAGGTACAATGATCCAAAAATAGATCAACATAATTAAATGAAAAGTTCTAGATGAGAAGATTGAATGAAATATTTATAAGGAAGGGCATATAGATAAAAACACATATAAATTCCCTTAGAGCTCTAGAGTCCTCTAAAATTTTAACTTTAGTTATTTAACTAATCATAAAAGTGTTGAATTTATCATTGTACCATAAAAAAAATGAATCAAATAGAGTTTGTCATACCTTTGAGTGATGTTAATAAGAAGGAAATGGGAATTGGATTGGAATTAAGATAAACAAGGTACCATGATCCAAACCCATTTTAATTTTTAGAGGAAATAAATAAATTTTTATCCTGAGATCCAGTCACATGCATGAAACCAAGAGACCTAACTGTGTAACATGAACTGCACAAGTCTAATGCTAAGTGCTTAATCAAGTTCCCAAATTTTGAACAATTATATGAAGTGGTGATTATGTTTTTTATTATATATAATGAGGTATAAATGTACTTATCCAAATATGTTACCATTTACATCAATTCCATAAAAATGGAGATAGTAATAAGACTTTTAGCCCAAGGTAAATCCCTCATGCCATATAAATCCAAGATACATTTGATTCATTTGAATAAAATATAAAAATATGATATAAGATCAAGGGGAATCAACCTTGATTTAGTGGATGATGCCACTATGTGAGTACTGTCTAATTTTATTTCAAGGAGATTTTGATAGACCACTAAAACTACATGCCAGGAAACAAAAGGAGTCATTTAAATTATTTATCAAATGATCCAGGTGCATGATATTCCAAACTATATAGAGTTTTGTGTTTCTAAATTAATTACCAACATGGAAATTGTTTTTGTGGAACATCATAAAATATACAATAACAATCCCTAGTATTATGGCTCTATTTCACTCAATAGAAGTCTCCCGATAGTCTTTTCATCATTGATGAGGATTTATAGCATGAGAATGCCTCTAAAAATATTTAAAGGACTAAGATAGGGAAATAATATGCACAATTTATCTACTTCTATGAATGATGGATTGAATTACTTTCTCTCATTACATCACACCATAGGGTTCTCACCAATGTTATGTAGTACCTTGTATCACCTGTAGTAGTCACCAAAATTCATGATGGAATGAAGGTAAAAATTCATGGGATTTCCAAATAATTACTCTTTTCCTTTCCATTATTTATCTCCATTCTAGATACACAAGTAGAAGTTATAAGATAATAATCTTTATTTGAAAGAGTAATGACCCCTTTGTAGTCTATGGACCTAAGAACACAATAACTAGTGACACATACACAAGAATGAGAAAAATATTAGAAAAAATAACCAAAAAAGATATAAATTAAATCATCATAAAATAATACTTTTAAAATGAAGACACCAACACACAAAAAAACCACCTCCACCACCAAAGAAAAATACTCATAGGACCAACTATTAGATCAGTGATAGAAATGTTCTGAAGATTGATGCAAAGTATTATTTTACATAACTTAGAGTCACTAAGGAATAATTATGTAACTATATGATATGATACATAATCATACAAGTTTTTGAATAATAGAAATATAATTTATTTTTATTTTCAAAAGCTATGAGCATTTTCCAAGTGTGCAACAATTTCTCCAGATTCATAGTGGTATATTTTACCACACCACTTAAATAAATATTATTCAACATTATCAAAATGGATGAAGTGATAAAATGTATAATATGAACTATATTTCAAGGATCATCAAGAGAAATATCCTTAATATCATATATTGCTTAGCAAAAACTAGGGTCATAACAAACAACAATTCGAGAAATCCTATAACAACTGTTAACGCACAAAGCAAGGTATCACACGATCCTAATGACATATCCTTTCATTATATAATAAATGTTATAATTTTAATACCATATATGGTTGAGGATATTTATTATGAATAAGGTAAATCAACAAAATAATATCCTATTAAGATGATTGTGCACACAAATGCTTGAACAAGGTTATAATTCCACCTACTTGCCCAAAGGTGCTAGTTTCTAGGTGCACAATAGTGATGTTTGATCCATATTACTCCTCTAAATATTCCCCTATTAATTCAACCCCTTCACTCCATACATTTACCTATTCCCTAAATCATTCATGACAAGAGGACATATCAATATAAGAAGAAGCATTGTAGGCCAAAGCATAGGTATAGAAGGCCTTAAAATAAGTAGAGAAAAAGGCAAGGAAATAGGAAAATAGAAATAAGAAGAAATAATAATCCAAGTTTAAGGATACAAAATAATAATAATAGAAGAATAATCAATAGGTAAAGAATAAGAAACATGAAGAAGAAGTTATTACATATAATAAGAAAAAGGAGATAGAAGAAAATTAGTACAAGAATAAAAAACACCAATCAGAGGTTGAAAAAAATAAGTAACATGCATAAAAGGATGCAATAAACACAAATAAATAAGGCATATGATAAAAAAATAGCCAAGGAATCCTTTTGTAAGAAGTAAGAGTTTGTGGAAAAACTAGCTAAATAACAAGTTTCCAAGGATGATACACAATTAGTGAAACAAGTAGAAAAATAATTTGATAAGGAGGTAGAGTTAACTACCAAGGAAAAGTATGATCTCAAGATGAATAAAAATCTTGAAGTAGTAGTTGATATGTAAAGGTATGAACAATAATCTACTGATCTAATAGAATATCCCAAGCAACCACTAGTAATTTATGCCCCACAACCTTCTAACACATCTCAAAGCTTAAGATTAGTGTAAGGAGGTGTACATGTAGAGGTGTCAAAGGAAAAACTATAGATAACTAGTTAATGGTTATGGGACATATAAGTCCCACAACTATGACACATAACTATTTCAATCCTAGTCACTCAAATATGAAATGAAATGGTCTCGACCTCAACTAATATGACATCACTTATTATAGAAATCACAAGTTAGGAGGCATCACTTGATGTGACCAATATCACCTTGATGAAGTGGAATGAGGAAGCTATCACTTTCCAAGATTTGATAAATCAAAAGGTCACCAAGATTTAATAATATAATATTTAGTAGAAGGAAGAAAATGTAGACTCACACACATAATTATCCAACGCTTGTGCAATCATAAAATATCAAATAGAAATAAATCAAAGAATTAATTTCTTAACTCATTAAGGATTGGGTATCTATGTTGATGCTAAAAATATTAGGAGCATGGGGTCAACATTTGAAGGTTAAAACTAAAATTACCTTCAAATTTATCAAAAAATATGACCAAGTCATGGACACTACTATGAAAAAAGATACCCAAATTGATTATAATATGGTTCATTAGAAATAACAGTTGTAGGATACTTTGGGTGAGGTGCATCCAAACTTATGTAAGATAAACAAGCCCAAGACAACCATGAAATATCATATGATAATTCCAAACCAAATGGATGTTGTACTCAAAGAGTCTCTTAGATTAAGATGCAATGTCATGGAAAAGATGGCTACATGGTATAATGATATGTTTATGAACATGTTCAATGGCATGCAAACTGAGTGATATGTAGGCATGTTGGAGGAAATATCACAAGACATTCAATGAAGGATTTGTTAGGAAAATGTTTCTATTACCATCATGGAGGATGAATATATCCATACTACTACATATATACAAGTTCCCCTACACACATTTATAAGTATTGTGTTGGATGTCCTAGTTGATTGGAGGTAATTTAAACAAGACTTGTCACATTTGGGAAATTCCATTGCTACAATAAATGATGATCCTTAGTTCATTATGTTTTTCTATCTACCACAAGAAGTGTAAAACCAATAAATAAAAAAGGTAATATAGAAACCAACTCAAACACAATAACAATATCTAGTAACTGAGTCTATAATTACATCTTCCTCAATAACAACTACATTTTTTACATCAAAGACATCTTCTAACATAGACCTAGTTACACCACAATTTTTGTATAACTTTTCCACACAAGTTTTACACTCCATGCATCAACCTTATCTATACATAAGAGGTTAATGTTTTAAAATTTTGAATATTTTTCGAGTAGGAAATTACAAAACCATTAGGTGTGCGGATATGATGGTTAAAAATTCATAAAGGAGACATCCTAGTTATACCAATATATTAAAAAATCATAATGGTAGTAGATTGGTATGTTACTTAGCTAAAAACATGAAAAGGTCTCTAATAAGTGTGAAAAAAGTGAAGAATGGTAAATAAAACCTTCATTGATTATCACAAGAATTGTTTTTGGATCAACCCCTTAGTATAGGTAACTCCACTAGATCTTGAGTTCAACACACTTCTTGTGACTTTATCTGAGGACAAGAAAACCATTTATGTCTAAGAAAGTGTTGGTAGTAGATATATAAGTGCAAAATGATAGAGTATATATTATTGACAAGTGTGTGATATGTATTATTTTATATTTTTTATATCAATTTGTATGTATTTGGCACATGTGAGTATATCAAAATTCTATAATAATATTAAAATATTCCTTCAAGAGAGTAAGGAAAGGTTAGGAATACAAAGTATGGAAGGCTTGTTTCTTTTTAAATAGTGTTAAGATGTAAAGGAAAAAAGTTTTAAATATGATAACTTAATATATATATTTGATGGTTATTTCAAATGTCTTTCATTACATGTTCCATGTATACACTTTTATCCTTTGAATCTGCTTACAGTATAACAATTATGAATTTATCTATGTTTTAAAATAAATTTATCTAACTATTAACTAAGAAATAATAAAATAAATATAGTAATCTATTATATTATGATCTATGTTCTAAACACACAGAGACAATTATTTTCACATTCTAATGAGATTTTATAGAAACCTATATTAATAAAAAAAATGAACTATATCAATGGGAAAAATAACAAATCCAAAATAATGAGTATGAATGTTGCCTTTAAAGTATTTATACTTGGAATCCAACCAAAAGGCCCAATACCTATCTTGGAACTTCTATTCTTGGATATTATGTGCATGCCATTACTGACACTATGGTTAGATAAATTCTATCCAATGCAATGCTTCTAACCCATTTCATCTAATATATTTATTTTTATGACCATATCATGTTGTGAATATTCAAATTAGTTATCACTTTTATTGTTATCCTCAATATTTATAATTCAAATTAAATGGGAAGTATTGCCCTTTTTTCATAGACCAACTCATATGGAGTGATCCCTATGGTTTATTTATAGGTTGTATTATAATATGGAACTACTACTTTCTATATATTTTTTACCCAATCCTTCCTACTTTTGTCTAGTGATTTAGTTATAATAGTTTTCATCTCTTCATTGATGACTTCCAATTAACCATTTTCTTGAGGATGGTATGAGGAAGATTTCTTATGTCTTACCTGATACTTATAAGTGACTACATTTATAACATTTGATGTGAATTATTAACCTTGATCCAAAATAATGGATATATTTGACCTAAATCTTTGAGAAATCATGTCATACAAGAAATCAACAAACGTTTGGTCTTGATAAAATTGTAGGGCCTATGCGTAGGACCAATTGGTCACATAATCAATGTAGACCAAAATATATTATTTGTTTTATAATGGTAGATCAATTCAGCTAATGAGTTTTAGCCCCCATTTCTTAGAAGGTTCTAAGACCAGTTGACGATGAAGAGGAATTTCATTTTAAAGTGTAGGTTATCACATCCTTTTGCATTGATCATATTTATGTCACATAGTTATCCAAATCATTGTGTAATGAGGGATAGTAATACCT
>JARHVA010002340.1:2085000-2092500 GCA_037957365.1 Torreya grandis
AAATTCAGAAATTTGGACTTCATGTTAGCATATAAACATACCTACTTAAAATGAAAAAGGCCATGCTAAATATGCTTTTGTGATCACAATATTTTTACATGTAATGAATTCAATAAATTAATTCTATAATTTCATCATGATTTTATTAATGAGTCTTCTATTTAATTTGGTTATTACATTATGAAATGTTCAACATCTTCACAATAAAAAATTCCAATCATCAATAAGTAAATTTACTTTTTAAATTTACATATTATTAGGGCCTAGAACATTTTGACTTGTCCAACAATGTAAATAAATTTTATGATTTATTTAATGATTCACTTTATAAAACATGTGTTTGTGATTAAATTTTAATTATTATTATTAATATCAAGTGGAACTAGCAGTTTTATTTTAGATTTATAAGCTGAACAAGATTAAAACCCTTTACAAGAATTCGATTGTGATATTTTTGTTTAGCTAGTGAAAGTTGCCTTCACTTATGATTAGAACTTATTTATCATCTAAATGATGAAATGTGTTCCTCTTATTATACTAATGATGATTTTGAATCAGATATGGAAAATTTTAAACATATTTCATTCCAATTCCTCTTTTGAATATAAAAACTTCAATTTTTATTTAATAATTTTTTTTGAATTTGGAGTTTAATTCCTATTATGTTAGAATGGGTAATGAAAGGGTAGAAAGTGATTTTTAATTTATGGAATATACTAAAGTAAATGATGAAATATTTAAATATAAATATGATTTTTATTTGTGAAATTTAAAAAAAATTAATGTAATGACAAAAAAATTGAATATAAAAACCCTAACTTTTGCAATTTTCAAAACCTAAAATTCTTGTCTAGCACTTGCATTAGAAATATAAAAGCATAGAAGAGCTTAATTTTTAATTTTTAGAGGAGAGACGGAAAAAATAAAATCATATAAGTCATACATGAGGTTACTCTCCTAAATACCTTGTTTGTGATGAATTTTTTTCCATTTTAGTGCATCCTTATATGATTTCATGTTTATCTCAGGAATAAAAATATGTTTTTTTTACCATTCACAATCTTGGAAACATTATAGCTAGGTTTTATGCTCTTTAGTAGGGTTAATTTATATGTTTATCTAACATCCTAATTTTTTTTAATCATTTGTATTAATAAGTGCTAAGAATAACATCGTTACAAAAGATGAGTTATCTTAAAACTAGATTATTTTAATGCAATTTCATAATTCCTCTTTTGTGCTCATAATTTTTAAATTTTTTCTCACTATCTAGGATGCTCTACATTGGAAAATATTTGAGAATGGATAGGGTCTTAATTTTTTCATTTTTTTCATGTTTACCATATTTTATTTTTATTTTCAATTTTATTTTATTGTTGTTTACTTTTATTTAATTTTCATTTGTTTGGTATTTTTTCTTTGGTGAGATATTCTCATTAATAGAAATATTTTTATATATAAGAGTGGAGGGTGATATATGGTAAGATGATCACTATAAGAATGTTGCTTCACTAAATAATAAGAATAATGATTTATATGAAGTATTGACTTGATTAAAATAATCATTTAAATGTTTATGTGTTAGGATAGTTACTTTCTTATTATATTTTTTACACTGGATCCTCAAAATTAGACCTTATATCCCTCAGTATACCAATCGTTTACTACCTAATTATCATAGTATACTTACTTTCAAATTATTCATGCCATGCTATCGTAATGACACATCTAGTTTTTTTTAACTATTCAAGAGGGTTCATGTTTATTGACATGAGAAAAAAATACCTAGTTTCACTCTCAATTAAAGTTTATAAAATATGTTTCTATATCCATTCGTTAGCTCCAAGCATAATATAAAGGTCATTAGTGTTATTAATAATTAATCCATTAACCATTTTTTAAAATTTTAAATACTTGTATCCTTTATTCCTATTTTCAAACATATAATCACTATCAAATGATATACTAGGTGGGGGCATATTTTATTTTTATGTTATAGTTAAACATTTTAGATCTTATGATCACTACTTTTTAGTATTATCCAAATAAATATTTATTCTCTTAAGTAGTTTTTTCATAATTCTTATCATGTAGTTGCATAAGTGTTTGTGTAGATTGCTCGCTATATAGAATGGTTTGACAACAATGTTTAAAAATATTAGAAATATGGAGAATATTTCAATCACATAGTAAAAGGATGGAAATTATGTGTTTGAATAAATAGGAATAATCATAGAGTAAAAATGGTTTTCAAATGTTGTTGATCCTTGATTTACCCCATGATGTGTTATTCAAGGGCTTGACTTGGTTCTTAATTTTATCATGAGGTATTAAATGATATTGAAAAGTTATGATTTTGAAAACATGTGTGAGGGATAATTTAATATATTTAAACCCCTTAAAGGTAAATTTTGAATTAAACATTATCATAGTTATTTGATGATCCTAGATCTATTTTATGACTTATTTCTCATAAAGAACTTAAGTAAGCTACGGACTTGGTGTCTATTGATTAATACCATAAGTCTCATTAAGAATATAAATTTATTTTGAGACATTGATAATAATCATTATATGTTTGTTATAACATCATTTATGATGATATTGTTGATATATTTATTATCCCATTCAACCTAGTTTTAATAAATTGATTTCATCCTTCATATGTTAATGATATAAATATTAGAAATATGGGGCACGAGTAATAAATTTTAACTATTGAAAGTAATGAAATAATATTGAAATGACAAGTGTAATATTCGGTCTCAAAAGGTAGACTCATTGAAGATAAGGGTGTATTTTTATAATCAAATAACAAAAATAAAACTATTCTATCCCTTATTCCATATATACCTACTTATATTAGTATTAGTTAATATTGTTGAGATATCCATGAGGATAGGTTTGAAAATTAAAGTTATTTGATATTTATTTTCCATTGGATTTTATATGAGGGCAAAGTTATGACATATTTTTTATGAGGATCAAATGTTATTTCAGGTACAAAGTTACACCATGTTGATGTTTATAGGCATATATTCATTATCTCAAAGGAAATATTTACAAAGAAAATAATTTTGGATGTACATTTCTAGTATTTAATAAAGATTCAATTTGGTTTCTGATTATCAGTTTGCTTTATGTTATTATATATTATCGAGTTAATTCACATAATTTAATTGAATAAAAAAATAAGGGATTCATGACAACTTCATAATTTTTCATATTTATCTAAAAAATGTTATTGCAATTTTCATATGTTCTTGGTATCACATCATTTGAATATATTTACCTAGATTTGAATTTATTTTTTGGATCATCTTAATGGATATTCTTGGTTGGGTTTATCTCTCACACATTCATTTTAAATGCTTATAATTTTTATAGTTTGTGGTATAAATTTTAAAGCATAAAATATATAAATTATAAGTTTTCAATCATAAAATATAGACATTTACATTGGATTTTACTCTTTGATAGGTGATTTGAAGGGTATTTCTAGAAATAAAATTTGGTTAATATTACACTTTATCATATCCTAACTTAAATTTAATAGAATTATCATCATATACATGAATACAAATATATGTATCTTATCTCTTCATTTATCATAATTTATTTTGGAAATTTTTATATTGGTGCCCATAGATGCATGTTGGTTTATGAATAGTTCACATGCCTGCATGTTAGTTTACATTTTCATTTTGAACCTTTTTTACTACCAGCCATGGCTACATGTTGGTTTATCAATAAAAATTAGAGTTTTTTATTTTAGGTCTCGCCGATGGTGCCCAAAAGTTTATCTTGGTATTAAAGAATTTTAACCTAGAAATATTCATTTGATTACATGGTTTGGATTAATTTTAGAGTATCGATTTATGAAAATATATGTGATCATTTTATTACAAATATTATTAGAATTTTTTTTTATCTTAGTACTTAATGATTCAATGATTGAGTTTCTTGCAACAAACATACCGGGTTGAAAAAAACTATTTTATTACATGGTTTTCTCAATAAATCTTATTGATTATGGTTATTCCTCTATATATTTATGATAAAATGGTGTAACTTGACAAGGGCTTAAAAAATAAAAATGTGTCATGGTTTAAATATAAAATATTTTTAGATGGAAATGACTAAATTGTGGAAACTCCTAAATAAGTTATATTGTTGGTTTTTCATTACTTTTTTTATTTTACTTGAATTTTAAATTTACCATGGTTATCTCTCTATTGCATTTTATTTTGTTAAACCCTCAATATTGATTGGTAGTTTTAAACATATTTGTGTACCACTTATAAAAAACATGAAACATAAATGGTTTTGAAGAATAGACATTGACATTAAAATATGGGCAAGAAGAGATGTTGTGAAAGTGACAAAAAGAAAGATGTTGTTTTACATAATATTTTTAGTTAAATTTAAAATAGTATTGGTCCCCTACCCTTTTATATTATCAAATGTCACTGGCTTTATTTACTTCGTATATATAGAGTCTTAAATAAATATTCCAATCACTTAAATAAATATCATTAATTATCTCAAATCTTTACAAGTTATTTAATTTAATTTTGAGTTTTATTATATTTAATTTTGAGTTTATTTAAAATATACTAGAAAATAATTTTAATATATTCAAATATTTAGATAGATTCATTATTAAAAAAATGGGGAAGATTACTTGTAGGTAAAACAAGCTATGTGATTTGATTTTCATCTACTTTCAAATTTATGTGAAAAGCATTATTCTAAGTTGGGTATAGACTTGTAGGAAGACCAAAGGCTACACTTTCTAGTAGTTGAGTTCACACAAAAGGCATATAGGTATATCAAGTGTTTATTACTAAAGTATGTTTAGTTGCTAAGATGTCTGCAATATAATCATTTGGTGACATAATATATTATAGTCAAATGAAGATTATAGTTATTTATCTCTGTATCAAATAATGAACATTATATGCACTAATTTATCAAATCACTTAAATAAATATATTTATGATCTTAAATCCTTGTAAGTTATTTAATTTAAATAAAATTTTATTATATTTAATTTTTATTTTCTTTATAATAGACTTGAAAATGATTAGAACAGTTAAAAATATTTGGACATATTCATTATAAAAAGAGAGCGAGATCACTTATAGGTAAAAAAAGCTTAGTTCTTTGATTTTCATCTAATTTCAAATTTATGTGAAAATCATTATTCTAAGGTGGGTATCTACTTGTAGTATGACCAAATTTCTCATTTTTTAGTAGTTAAATTCACACTAAAGGCACATCAGTATATTGAGTGTTTGTTATTAAAGTTTTATTAATTGATAAAATATCTCCATTCTAATCATTTGATGATGCAAGATATTATAGTCACATGTAGAATATAAATATATATCTTTCCATTATCATAATCACTTGTAGATTATAAATATATATCTTTCCATTAAATAATGAACATTATATGCACTAGGTTGCATGTTAACTTCCTTACCTTGTGATTTTGTAACTAGAACTTCAAAAAAGAATAAAGTTCAGACTATATTGATCTTTTAATTGCAATCCCTATTTCTTGTGATTTAAATAATTAATTTTGATTTTTTTCTTTCAAATGCTATTCTCTAAGAAATTTAGTATTATTCTTATAAATTATGTCAATTATTATCTTATTAACATGTAATTTCTTAATAAATATAGTTTATTATTTGATATTTTAGTTCCTTTCTTCGTTTCCCCTCTATTTCATCTCTTTTTTAATACTCTAAATGATATATTTTTATTTGTTGCTTTCTAATTTTATTTTATAATTTTTGTCATTCTTTATATTTCCTTGGAATTTTTATTTTATTCCTTTCTACCTTATTTCCTATCTTAGAAAAAAAATTAAATTTATTTGTAATGATGTTTCTTTTTAGTTAAGGGAGTATTTGTAGCATTTTTTCTTCGTAGTAGGATTATATTATGAAAATGAGATATATGATGACCAGTGAGAAATAAAAATAGTGAATAAATAAATTTGATATTGAATTTGAGATTAGTCAAATTTTAACCCTCCAAGAAGTTGCCTCTTTCATTAGTTTAACTCTTTTGGATAGGGCCAATTTTTTTAAGTATGAATTGTGAAGTATTTTGAATATCATGTTTATAGTGAGATGTTGAATGTAATAATGGGATATTTTGAAAAACATTATACAGAGATTGAAATTTTTTGTTGAGAAATATTTGTTCATTATTTAATTTTTTGTGATTGAACTAATGGTACTTGGAATAGAATAAATAACTTAATTTCTCAGATCTTATTAATTTTTATAGTTTTTTAAATCTTTCAGATCTTTATAACTACCCTTATTCATTCCTAAGTACCAGTATTCTATTTAAGTATGTCTTTATCATAAAATTGATTCTATTCTAATTTAGTTTTTGTGATATGTGAAAGGGTTGATTAGTAGATCACTATAATTTTTACTTTAAAAATAATGTATTATTATTATTATTATTATTATTATTATTATTATTATTATTATTATTATTATTATTATTATTATTATTATTGGTATGTTTTTTATACAAATAAAAGTACTAAGTAAGAAGCCAAAAATACATTACATTTATAATAAAAGCTGTAGTGATCGGCTAATCAACACTTTCACATATCAAAAAGATTAAATTAGAATCAAACCAATTTGGTCATAAGTACATACTTAACTAGAATACTAGTACTTAGGAATGGATATTAAATTTATTTTATATGTTAATTCTAAAAAATTAAAAAATAATGAAAATTAACAAGATTTGAGAAATTAAATTATCTATTCTAAAAAAAGTACCATTAGTTCAATAAAATAAATTTGAATAATAAACAAATGCATCTTAACAAAAAAAATTCAATATTTATATAATATGTTTCAAAATATCCCATTATTACATTTAACTTCTCATTGTATACATTATATTTAAAATTCCTCATTGTTCATAATCATAAAATTAATTGACCCTATCTGAAAGAGTAAAAATTATGAAAGAGGTAACTTCTTGTAAGGTAAAAAATTGGCTAATCTCAATTTCAATATCAAATTCATTTATTGACAAATTTTATTTCTAACTTTTCATCATATATCTCATTT
The DNA here is from genome assembly GCA_037957365.1 of Torreya grandis. NCBI lineage: Eukaryota > Viridiplantae > Streptophyta > Pinopsida > Cupressales > Taxaceae > Torreya > Torreya grandis. The sequence goes on from JARHVA010002340.1 coordinate 2,092,119, forward strand.
TTGATAATGCAATCCTACTATAAATAAAATCTATTACAAATAATCCATTAAATAAAAATAAATGACATCACCAATAAAACTACCAAATGGACTATGAAATGAAACAAAGCATAAAGAAATGAAATACAAAATCCAAGGAAATATAGATAAATAATGAAAACTATAAAATACAAGTAGAAGTTAACTAATAAAAAGATATCATCTAAAATATTAAAAAAGCATTGAAAAGAGGGTAAAATGAATAAAATAACTAAACCATCGTAAAATAAATTGGATTTAGTATGAAAGCACATGTTAATCGTATAATAAAGGATATAATCTATAAGCATAACATTACATATTATATAGAAAAAAATTTGAAATAAAATATTTTAAATTAATC
>JARHVA010002340.1:2097500-2115000 GCA_037957365.1 Torreya grandis
AGAGATTTGATAAGTGGAAAAATTATCGAATGAGGAAAAAACCCACAATCTATTCAAAGTATTGTAACAATGAATCGTTTCAAGGCCATATCAAGAAGAGGCTAAGAGTGAGTGAGATAGAGTGGCTTTAGGATAAAATATCATCATAAGAATGTAATATCAATATAAATGTTGTAAAACTACTAAAGAACAAGAAGAGAGGAGGAGAAGATCTTAATAAATAAAACTAGGAGTTACATATGCAAGCCTTATCATGTGTGCTAAGTGTCCCTAATCCTATTACAAATGAAGATGATGTGTGTGACATGTGGGAGGAGAGAATGTAAATTCAAGTAACTCTAATCCAAGACGTGGACTAGAGAGATGAATGACACATAAAAAATTTATAATAAAGTGAATTTATAAATAATAAATGATCACACACATAACCAGGACTTAGGATAGACTTATAAACCTATTAAAAAGGACCTAAATAAATTTAATTATCTAAAACTCTTTTTTAATTTTAAGTTAGGGTTACAAAAATAGATAAAACTTGTTATAAACAAGGAAGGGAGTTAAAATTACATGGCACTCCCTCTTAATAAAAACTTCCTTCAAGAGGAATCAAAAGAGTTTATTAAATAAATATGAAGAGAAAACATCTCCAAAATCCACAAGGATGATAGTGTGATGATGAATAATATCTAATAATCCTCTCCAGATAATGTGGTGAATCCACAATAAAACAATGACCAACAAAATGAGAAATGATCCATAGAACGTATAAAATAAATAAACAAACACCAATCATTCAAGTTAATTAACCATGTACCAAAAATACAATATACGTGCATAATATAATAAAATTAGAAGTACAATTAGACAAATTTGAGAAAAGACAACTTCTATCATAAAATGTGTAAGCCTAAAAAAAATAAGTTAGTCATAAAATCTCTAAATAAATCATATTTTCTTTGCAAAAAATAGCAAAGAATGCATAAAAGATTTAGAATATTAAAATGGAGACAAATAAGATGTGTTACTTGAAAATTTTATTTTATCTGAAGCATTACAAGAATTATATAAGACATGTCAAATTTTATAGAAGTTCCATTATTTTTTAGAATTCAAACAATATTACCTTTAGAGGTGGGAGATTTGGTCATTTTCCAATAATACAAAGTGTCGTGTGTATATTTATCACAAGATTTACATGGATATAATTTCTAATATTTAAAGATATGATGCCTATTTTGTCTACAATACACATACAATTTATTAATATTAACTAATGCATCAGCATTCAAAGCATTATAGTCAAAGTAAGTTGTATTATAAGTCCTTAAATGCGGAGGACAATATGATTATAAATTATCATTAGAAGCATTTAAAGCATTATATCTAAGACTTTTATAATTTTCATTTGATTTAGGTAAAAGATATTCAAGATATCTACCAATTGCACAATCTAAACAATTGATATTGTGGATGATTTTAAAGAAAGGGTTGGTAGAAGTGTTCAAAAAAGTTTTAGGTTGGTTGTAAGTACACAAAAATTCATCAACATTAGAACAATTATGTTGTGCAAAAGACATAAATTTTTAATTTAAAGCATCAATAGACAATTGAGTTTTACTTGCATGAGTAGTAAAGGGCTTTTAAAAAGTAATAATAATGTCTTTTTGACATTGAATTTCATATTTTAGTGCACCAATTTCTTCATTTTTAAGTGAAAGCCAGTGAGAAGCATTTTTAAAAGCTAATACAATGGACAACTTAAATGCAATTATTAAAAATGTAAACTTTGAAAAAAAAAATACCAATAATACATTTGAAATGACTTACATACAAATACTAAGCTTTAAACCAAATAACGTGTTACAAATGTATGTCCACACAAGAAAACCCAAATCAAAATGTTTAAATAGGATAAACTTAACACAAAAAAACTTTACGCTTGGCAATACATCAATCACATTAAAGAAATGAAGCAAATTCACAATTTACTTTGATTAAAATAAAATGAATTTAACTAATTTCAATAACTAATTGTATAGTTATGATAATTAAAACTTACCAGATAATAATATCCTTATTAAATGCTTAAGAGTTTTTTAAAAATACAAAGCATTCATAAAAACCAAACTAATTATTAAAAAAAAAATTATAAAGAGAACTATAATGTAAATCTTAAATTAAGTAATAAATTAGCCAATTCCATGTTGGAGAACATGTGAAGAGTTTTTCTAGTTAGTAAAAAACTTAACAAAGAAAAACCTTTTTCTATTTTAAAAAAAAATAATGAATGATTCTTTTTTTAAAAAAATATAATTATCAAATGTTTTTTTTTTAAGAACAAAATGATGCCACTTGGAAATATAATGATCATGAAGATTTGACAAAAGATAATCTATCAACAAATTATATGTTATAAAAAATAGTGTGACAATCAAGACAAAAACATTGATAATCCTCTTTTTTTTTGGTTTTTGGACGCTTCAAAAGAACAAAACACTCTCTCTTTTTTCTTAAAGATTGAGAGAAGCAAATAAATTCATTCTGAAATAAACTAATAATTTGAATTTAAAATACTTCTTATCATTCTGAAGTGCTATCAAATTTATGCAGATAACGCACCAACGTACTTACCAATACGCCCTAAGAAAAAAAAGGATGGAAAACAAATCACCCCGAGTGCCACACAGATAGACGAGGTGGGAAAAATTCAGTCAGCCAAAAATTAAAGCACACAAAGGAAAAAATTTGATAATATAGAGAACTGGCAGAAATGATCATAAAAAAACACAGATCTGTGGAAAATGCCCTGATCAAAGGCTAAATGTATTATTAACATGAATAAGCTACGCCACATCGAATAGAAAGAACTGCAGAAAGGCATTAAAAAATCTACGAAATAGTGATATAGATGTTAAGAGAGACATTACAAATACTACGAGATGCCAAAATAAAACATATCACTACAATGATTTAACATGAGCAATGAAAACAAAAACTGTGCTAAATTCAAAACAAGACTACCCAAAAAATGTGCACAAGGAAAATAACACAAAACATGAGTACATCCTGACTGCATACAATGGAAAAGCTACACAAATGCAAGGAGTGGTTCACAGACCAGGAGAAAGGCAGACTACACTACCAAGATCACAATGGCACGATTCAAGGGCAATAAAAGTGTTAAAAATAACCAGATGCGACAAAATATTGGAAGGTGTTACCAAACGAGGCACAAATAGCCAGAATGCTTAGACAATCATAGATTACGCACTGATAAACAAGGAGAGGACCGAGACATAATGAAAATTACCAAAGAATTTGATAAAGTACTTCCACGTCCAAGAACAGGCCAAAATAAAGCGTTAAAAGCTGCAAAAATAAAAGAGAGTGCGACCAAAAAGAGATAAAGGTTTTAAAAAAAACATTAAATACATCAACAAAATTACAGCTTAATTGATAAAATGAAGAGCTCAAACATTAGATTAATTTTAAAAAATAATTAACATGTTACGAACCTGCACATTCTGGAAATGCAACTATAAAATAAACTTTATTAGAACATAAATCCTATAAATAAAGGCAAAAAAGAGGGGAAAAAATAGAAACCAAGGCAAAACAAATCCACATTAGTAACCACATGCAAGGCAATGTCAGTTCTTAAAAATGTAAAATAAATTTGTTTAGATTCATCTAAAAAATAGAGAAAAGACAAAGCACATTTAAAAAAATTGGCTATGGGTGCAAAGCACTTTGAGAAAAAATGTCCAAATTTTGTATTTCTCCACTAACCGAAATCCCTACACACACCCAAATTTCAAAATGAAGAGTCACCTTGATCTGACAACATGAAATAATATTTCCAAAGATCGAATTGAAAAATGTTGGATAATAAATGAAAAATATTATAAAATAATGTTACCACAAAGTTGAGGCAAGAGAATTGACAAGTGTGGAAACCCTCAAATGAAGAAAAACTCCCACAATCTTTTGAAAGTCCCGAATCAACGAATCACTCCAAGTATATATGAAGATGTTAAGAGTGAGAGAGAGTGTGTGGATTTAGGCCAAAAGAACATCACAAGGATGCAAGAACAAGAGCAAGATTCGACCACTACGAAAAAAGAAGAAGAGATGAGGAGAAAAACTCAATAAATAAAGCTAGGAGGAATAAGGAATTCAATGTACAAGCTTTAACATCTGTGCCAAGCATCCCTAATCCTCTTAAAAGTGAGGCGGATGTGTGTGACATGTGGAGTGAGACGAGTTAAATTCAAGCAACTCTAAATCTAACAAATGGACTAGACATCTAAGTGACACCTCAAAAAGCTAAAATAAAGTGTATTTATAAATATAATAAATTCACACACATATAACTAAAAATTAGGATAAACCTTGAAATCCATAAAAAGGGAATCAAATTAGGTTCATACTACAACAATTATTCATGTTTAATCTAGTCCATCAAGTTCATCCCCAGAGTTTACACGATATGCCATTACTCTGAAAGATATTCAAAATGTTACATAAGGTCTCCAAAATCATTGTAACATAAGATCCTGGAGTTCAATTGAAATATAAAAATATGAAAATAAATTCAATCACTATGAGTAAAATAAATAGAATAAAATAAAATATTTTCACTATTCTAAACCATGTCTTGGTTGATCTAACCAACGCTGACAATCCAAAGGCTCTCTCTATGCCTAAAACCTTAAATGATGTGATTTTTGATAGGGTGATAAAAGACTAAGAATGTCTATGAAAGTAATTACTCACCTAGAATAAAAATTGAGACCAGTAAAAGGGAGCTCAGAGGACTTGATAATTAAGAAGAGATCGATATGGAAGGTTTTCTATGATATAGATCTTACTTTGGTTGAATTATTTTTAGTCTTTTTAGAATTTCAATAACACTTATCTCAAGTCATGATACTACAAAAGAGTGTAAGGGAAGAAATTAAGAAATTTTTAGAAATTAGAAAATTTGATTAATACCATAGATAAAGCCTAAACTCAAGGTATTTCAGTTAAATTCACAAAATTCAATTCATAAATGATTTTTAAATGTGTGAACTATTACTCAGAGGAATAGAATAGGTGAGAATAAAGACAATGGAAATGACATAGGCACTTGATTTCTTTACAATAAAATATGTGAACTATTACATTATCATTGTTTTTAATTCATAATCTTCAGGATGGAACTAAAGCGTGCATAAACCATGAATATTTGAAGGATGTGATGGAAAATATTTTAAATGCATATAAAATATAGATCAGTAGCTGACATAAAATTAAAGCATATGAGTGTGTTCTGATGGGATATGCCACACATTCAATCTTGAAGACAGAAATGGGCCTTTTGAGAGTGGGAAAAGTACATGGAAGACATTGGTTTGTGGTCATGGATTACAAACATGAGTTATATCATTAATGTAGAAAATTATTAAATGTAAATTAACTGACTTGGGTATCTTAACTTTATTTACTATATATTTTCTAACCTTTATGATGTGGTGGAAACATTATACACGATGCCAATCTTTGTAAACATTGTATTAAAATCACTTCTACATAGCAAGGAATATGTACAAACACTTATGTAACTACATGATAGGGATGCTAAAAATATTCTTAAAATACCAAATATTTTTATTAGATAATACTAATGAAAATTAATATAAGACCTTAAATGTAAAACTAAAATATAGATATAGACTACCCTGCTCCCTCGCATAACAAATCAATGGATAGTGATGGTACATTTGAAGGAGGTAAGTTAGGATACATGAGTATTTAATTTTTTTAAAATGGGTAGCCTGAAAATTAGTTATAACACATTCCATTAAGTTTGTGTAAAACAACCTGAAAAGCCAAAAAATAATAATTTAAAGGTAATATGCCTTATACGAAGAGGTCACAATGGTGCATCATCATAACAAGATTAAAAAATACTTATATATTTCTCATTCTTGAGGAAATAAAATGTTTGTAGACCTGTAAATCTTGTATAATTATCTTGGGATGAAATGATAAGCGGCCGAGTATGTTTCATGGTGCTTAGAATACTTATAGGTAAAATAAAAACATCAATATATAGTAGGATTTGTATATCCTCATGACATTTCCACATGGAAATGGGATGTAGTTTCTATGGATTTCAATTTTTTGATTTACAATAAATCAATGTAGACATAACTATATATTTTTTATTGTTGATTATTTAACCAAAGTTACACATTTCCTACTCATCCAGTGCATTAACAAGGTGGAGGCAATTATCCAATTGTATATGGACCAGGTTTTATGATTACATGTTGTCTATTTCAAGATTATTTTAGATAGGGATTCTTTTTTCAAATACTGATTATGAACCACATTTTAGGTCACTCAGGGTAAAATATGAGTTTTAGTGCAACAAGTCATCCCAAGACGGATGGAGAGACAAATATGGTTAATCAAGTCCAAGAGGAGATGTTGTAATTATGTGTCATGGACCAACAAACTTGGTTGGAGAATTTTTAGATGGTTATTACTCTTAAAAGAGTTTAATGTAATAGTCGCTAATAATCTTCAGAAGACTAATGTTATTTTTGACTTCTTGTTAATGTTGGCTATTTCAAGAGAGGATGAACCAATTTAAGATGATTTTATCTAGATAATTTTTTAAATTTCAATAAACTCACCATGGTTTAAAAATATGGAAAACTATTTAGCCACAATAAAATTTCCATCTACATTCATAAGTAAATAAAATAAACATTTTGTTAAGGAAAATTTAATGTTTAAATGGTTTGAAATATATTTTTTAAATGTGGACCTCACTTCATGTTGTGTAGATGTGTACAACAGGATGAGATCTATGACATCTTGTATGTTTTTTAGGATGAACCAGTAAGAGGACATTATTCATCCAAATAAACATTCATAAATTACCAAGCCTTGGGTATTACTAGCCCTCACTACACAATGATGTGAATAACTATGTGAGACATTGTGATCAATGCAAAATAATGGGCCAACCTACACATTCAAATGAAATGCCTCTCCATCCTCAATTACTCTTTGAACCTTTTTAGAAATGGGGACTGGACTTCATTGCTCCAATTGAACTAGCATCATGATTAAAATAATATATTTTGGTCTTCATAGATTATGTTACCAAATAGACCTCGACACAAACCTTAGAATTTTATCAAGACTAGAAGGTTGTTAATTTATTATATGACATAGTTTATCAAAGATTTAGGGAAAATAGATCCATTATTTTGGATTAAGGGTCATAATTCACATTAAATGTTATAAAGGAAGTCACCTAAAAGTATCATATTAGACATAGTAAATCTTTCCCATACCATCCTCAAGCAAATGGTCAAGTGGAAGTAACCAATAGAGAGATGGAAAATATTATAATTAAATTCCTAGGAAAAATTGGGAATAATTGGGTACAAAAGGTACTACAAGATTTTTGGGATTATCATAAAAACTATAAATATACCATATGTTTCACTCCATATGAGTTACTCTATAGGAAAATGATAATACTTCCCATTTAATTTGAATTATAGATCCTAATGATAGCAGTGGAAGTCAGAATTAATTTGACAAAATCATAACTTGATAGGGTCCTAATACTAAATTAATTAGTGAAATGAGGCTAAAATAATTTCATTAGATAGATTTGATCCAAGAATAACATAATTAATGTCATGATCATCATATCCAAAAATGGAAGTTCCAAGATAGGGATTGGGCCTTTTGGTTGGATTCCAAGTATAAATACTTTAAAGGGAACCTTCAAACTCATTTTTTTGACCTTATCAGATAAAATATATCTTTAACAATGGGTTTTTTTCTTCTTTATCCCAATGTTGGAGATCAAAGAGTATTTGTGGGTGGAGGTTTCTATAAAATCTCATAAAAATGTGTTAATAAGTGTATGTGTCCATGATGAGTTAGAAGATTAAAATGTATATGATAAAAAAAAATTATTATATTCCTTTTGTTCATACTTAGTAAATAGTTAGAGAAATGCAGACTAGAACATAGAAAAATTCATCACTATTATATTACAAGATTATTTGAAGGAAAAAAGAGTATATATACATATAGGACAAGTACAAAAATAAATTTGAAATAACCATCATCATATCTTTATTCTCAAATTAAGAACTCTTTTCATTTACATCTAAACACTATTTAAATATCAACAAGGCTTTGATGCCTCACATTCCTAACCTTTCCTTACTCTCCCCTAGGAATATTTTCATATTCCTATAGAGATTTTATAAATTCACATGTGTTGAATACATAAAATTTAATATAAAATACTACTTATGACACACTTGTCAATCATATACTCTGTGATTTTGAATTTCTATGTCTACCACCAACATTTTCTTGGACTTAAATAATCATCTTGTCCTGAGAAAAAGTCACAACTGTGTTAAACTCAAGAACTAGTGGAGTTTCCTGCACTACAAAATTGATCCAGAAAAATGATTACAGTAATAAAGGTTTCATCTATACTTTCTCACCTATTACACACTACTTATCTATCCTTTCGATTTTTAAACTAATAAACATACCAGTCTACTACCATTGTGGGTTTCTAATAGATTCATGTAACTAAGAGGTATACCTTTATATGTTTTTAACCATCTTAAATCCACACCTAATGCTTTTATAATTTCCTTTAAAAATATTCAAAATTTAAAAAAATCAACCTCTTAAAAATAAATAAGTTGGAAGTATGGGTCCATAACTTGAGTGGAAGAATGTTGTAATAATGGTAATGGGATAGGGTCTATGTCAAAAGATGTCATTCATGTAGAAGCTGGAGTTTTTACTAAGGAAGATGTAGATTTAGAGTTAGCTTGTAGAGATGGTTATTGTAGTTGAATTGGTTTCTATGCTACCTTTTTTATTTCTTGGTTTGTATTTATTGTGTGACTTGGGTTGATAGAATGAAATAGAGCACATAAATCATCATAGCAATGGAGTTTCACAAAGGTGACCAGCCTTACTTGAATTACCTCCAACCAACTACGAAATCCAACATCATACTAATAAATATGTGTATGGGATCTTGGATATACATAATAGTGTAGATAAGTACATCATTCATGATGTTAATGTCATACTTTTATTAATAAAGCCTCTACTGAATGTCTTATGACATTTCTTCAAACTTATCTGCATATCGTTGAGTCTACATGCCAACAAAAAGGTTCCTAAACATCTCATTATGACATCTATCCCTATTTTTCATGACATTAGATCTTAGTCTAAGAGATTCTTTGTGTGTAACATCTATTTAGTTTGAAACTATCATATGATATTGCATGGTTGTCTTGGCCTTGTTTTCCTTGGAGAAGTTTGGTTGTACGTTGCCTAAAGTATCCTACAATTATTTTTTACAATCAAGCATACTAAAATCAATTTGGTTTTCTTGTTGCATATTTTTGTCCATGAATTGGTCATAATTTTCAAGAAATTAAAAATATAATTTCAATTTCTACACAACTACCTAATTCTTAATGAGTTAAGAATTTGACTTCACATAGTCTTCTAACACTTGAGTGACCAAGGATAGACACATATCATATATAATTTTGCAAACCTTAGATAAGTGCATATGTAAGTCTAAGTTCTCATCCTTAAACTATATATTATATTATTACATCTTAATGACTTTTTGAGTGATTAAATCTTGGAATGTGATATCTACCTCAATCCACTTCACCCAGCTAATTTGGGCCACATCAAGTGACACATCCTAAATTTTAATTTATAGAGTAAGTGATGTCATAATAGTTGAGGTCGAGGCCATCTAATTTAATATTTGAGTTATTAGGATTGAAATAATTATGTGGCATAGTGGTGGTACTTGTACATCCCATAACTATTGATTGGTTATCTATATATTTTCCTATGATTCATCCTCATGTATGCCTCCCTACACTAATCTTGAGACTTTATATGTGATAAAAGTTTGTGGGGCATCAAGGATTGATGACTTCTTTGGATATTTTATTGGATTGGTATCTTTTTTTCATCCTTTTACATGTCAACTAAAACTTCAAACTTATTATTCATATTTATCTCCTAATTTGCCTTGCTAGCTACCTTTGCCTACATCTCAAATTATTATTTTTATTGTTTCACTAGTTATGTAACATCCTCAGAAACTTGTTCTTCATCCAATTTATTCATCAACTCTTCATTCCTACATATGGATTCCTTATGTTTATCATTAACTTCTTTAGATATTATGTCAATATATTCCTTTTTTATTTATAAATCTTGCACCTCTTTTTATACATGTCCATTTTTCTTCTATGAAATCGATTCTTCTTGTTGTTTATTCTTCTATTTATTTTCTTCTTATACCTTCTTATGTCCAATATATTTCTTGCTTTTTTTAATTCCTTTGTAATAGATTCTTCTTCCTTTTTTTAATTCCTTTGTAATAGATTCTTCTTCCTTTTAATTATTATTTGCCTCTTGCTTCTTCATATATTCTTCTTATTATATAACCTTGCACTTGGTTTCTTGTTTCTTCTTCTTTTCATTTTCCTATTTCATTGCCTTTTTCTACTTAATTGCAGGCCTTTTATTACTGTACTTTAGCCTATGCTACTTATTTTTGTATTGTCATGTCCTCCTACTACAAATGAGTTTTATAATAGGGATATGGACGTGGTTAAGACGTTAAATGAATAGGTTAATGTTAAGGGGAGTAATATGGATCAGACAATACTATTATGTTCATGCTAACTAGAATATTTAAATAAGAAGGTGGAACTAGAACCTTACTAAAGTTATTATGTGTGAATTAATATTAGTAGGATATTATTATATTAATTGATATTTTTTGGAATCTAAATCCTCCACCATTTGTGGTGCTAAAATTATCCCATTTTTTTATGATTAAAGTAGAGGTCTTGGGCATTGTGTGTGACCTAGACTTATACATTAGAAGTTGTTATAGGATTTATTGCATTGTGCCTTACTTTTCCTCTAGTTTTTGCTAAGATATCTATGTTGATAAGGACACTACTCCTAATGCTCCTTGATATATGGTTGATTTTACAAATTTTATATTTTCTTCCTTTATGATAGTGTTGACTATGATTGATTTAGAATATGTGTGAACATCGACAACTATGCCTTTTGAGACATTATTGTGAACCTCATATTCATAAAATTTTGTGCCTATGTCATATATCATAGACTAATATAATTATTCATTATCAAATCCAAGTTTTGAGAGATCTTAATCTACATTAATCATCAAAACATTTTTGTCACTAGGCCATGGGTCGGTCCTTTGAAAAAATTTATTTTGGTGGTGGAGGTGGTATTTTTATCTATATTGGTGTCTTATTTTTCCCTATATTAGTTTGTGATGGGTCCATTGATATATATGGTGGTGACTATTAGTAATCTTGTGATTCTACTTATGTATGTCACTATTTGTTGTGCTCCTAGGGCCATAGACCATAAAGGTGTCACTTCTCTTACCAATAAATATTATTACCTTAAAACTTCTACATGTGTATCCAACATGTTGATGAATAATGGAAAGGAAAAGTGTGGTTATTTTTGGTAATCCCATGAATTCATACCTACACTTTATCATGAATTTTGGTGACCATTGGATGCAGTACAAGGCACTCTATAACATCAGTTAGAACCCTAGGGTGTGATTCAATAAACATAAGTAATTTGATATAACATTTATATAAATAAAAAAATTGTGCATAGCACTACCCTATCTTAGTCCATACGATAACATTTAAGGTGTTCACATGATATAAATCTCCATAAATTTTAATATGACCATTAATAGACTTCTATTGAGTGAAATAAAAAATACTAACAAGGATAATTATTGGAAATTCTATGATGCACCTAAAAATATTATTCTTCATGTTGGTAAGTAGATCAACCATTAGGAACTCTAGCCAATTTAAATTATCATGCATCCAAATAGTTTGATACATAATTTTAATCATCCCTTTTATTGCTTGACATGAAATATTTATGGTTTACCAAGATCTCTTTGAAATACAATAAGATATCACTCACACTGTAGCATCCTCCATTAAATTAGTGGGGATTCCCATTTATCCTCTATCATAGTTTCCTCTTCTATTTGAATGAATTAGGTGGATCTTGGATTTGTATGGAATGAGATATTTATAGTGGGTTGGAAGTATTATTTCCGTCTCTATTATTGTAGCAATGATTGAAATGGTAAAATTTGTAGATAGGTGTATTTAGCAATTTGTCTAATTATTAAAAATTTGGGAACTTAATTAATCTCTCAAATAATGTTACATGGCTTGATTTATAAGTTGTATCCATGTTCCTAGATCTGGGGATAAAAATTTTTATGTTTCCTATGCAAAATTAAATGTGTTTGGATCATGGTAGCTTATTTATCTTAACTACAATCCAACTCCCGTTTCCTTATTTTTCACATCACTAAAAGGTAAGAGAATTTCTATTTGACTCATTCTCACTATCATACGATGAAAATTTCAATTATTTTATTCTCAACAAAATAACCAAGGATGAAATTTTAGAGGATTCTAGTGTTATAAGGGATTTTAGATGTGTTTTATCTATATTCCCTTCCTTATAAATATTTCATTTACTCCCCTTATCTAACACTTCACATTGAATTATGTTAAGATATTTTTGGTTCATTATACGTTTCAATTTGAATACCTTCATTTACTATTATGTGAAACTGGCATTTATATGGTTAGGTTCATTTCTTCATCTGATGAAATTTCTTGATTTTATGTGTTGTCTTCTCATATCTAATGAGATTCATTCATTGTACATAAATTAGATTTTTCACTCCTATCTAATTTGAGAATGATGTAATATTTGGAGTGATTTTTCATTAATTGGCTTGGTAGCTACCATTTAGTACCTTTATGTCACCATTTTGTTAATGCTTCTTTCCCAGACTTTATTTTTTAACTTACACATTTCTTGATCTATGTTTTTATAAATGTTTTTCTTCTTCCTTTTTTCACTCTACAACTTTGATTTTTTAATTGTCTATGATATAGATATCAAACTATACAAAACTACACTATATAATTACCAAAAGATAATAAAAAAATGTAAAGTAAACAAAATTCATAACTTCATGGTGTTACTCAGCATACATTTTATTTTCAATATGAGGTTTATAGAGATAATTGGTGGTATGTCTTAATCATATATCCATTTACACACCTTGTAAGGATGGTTCATTGAAATTCCCTTAGCATTGTAGTTTCTTATTCTTATAATTCATGGATGATATATGGTCCTTTCCACCAAATGCATCAATTTGATGGATATCCCTGAAATCTATCATCATATAATAATATTGTTTATTCTAGATGAAATATCTTAGATCTTAGACTATGATCATGTCATTCCCTTAAGATCCTCTTGTTTATTTACTATGTCTAAATTACTCTTTACCTAGTTTCTTCCATGTGATTCAAATACAATAGTATTTTCTAAAGTGATTCTTGATCTCCTAGTCACATTATCGATTAAATTCACACTAGGAACTATGTATTCCATTGGCATCATTATTTTCATTCCATAAACTAGATGAAAATGATTGAATCTTATCACACAATTTTAGTGTGGTTTGTGTGCCCATAAGATCATAGGAATTCAATCCTCATATTCATATCTCTACACATTACATATTTTTTAATCATTTTCTCAATGACTTTCTTTGATGCTTTTGCTTTCCCATTAGATTGAGGGTGATAAGTTGTGCTCTTATGGTGAGATATCAGAATCCATTAATCAAGGTCTAAATGGTATGATTTAGGAAGTGGTTTCCCATATTACTAACTAATTAAACCATATAACCAAATCTACTTATAATGTTTTCAATTTAAAATTTGGATGCATCTTTTGTACTAAAATTTGGATGCATCTTTTGTACTAAAATTTGGATTCACAATAAATTCTACCCATTTTGTGAAGTAGTATGTTTTGATTATTATTTATTTATCATGGTTGTGCTCATTATGAATATTGATAGGTCTTAAAAAATAAACTCTCTATTGTTAAAATTATTTCACTCCTAGCATTGGGTTTAGATGCATTTCATCCCTTTGGTTAGGCCTTCATACTCATTAACAAACATCATATTTTTTATGACTATATACATCTTTGAAAAGAGGAAGCCACCATATACCACTTTGTAATATCTTCCTCATATTATATTCTCCTATAAAGTGTTCTCTTACAAATCATTCATGTTATTATTTGAGAAACTATGGTCTCTCATGCTCTAGAGCTATTCTGCAAAGCACATCATCCTTACCATATTATAAAAGATCTCATTGATAATGCTAAATCACATAGTTCATGTGATCAATTGATTTTTATCCATTTTAACATAATGCATAGGAAAATATCTTTATTCTAAAAAAAATGAGGAGTATACAATTTTTTAATAGGTTTGCAGTGTGTTTATGTCCTCTACTATAATTATGTCAGTGTTGATTATACATTGAATATGAATGTTTGAATTGTGTGTCTTTGTTTGTAGATCAATTGATTCTATTCATACTCTATTTGGATGAAATAATATCATGTAAAATTAAAAAACCCATCTTTAAAAATTAAGTAAATGAGATCAAATTAGAAGGGGAAAAAATGGTGGAAGTGGGATATTTCCAAGATATCCTTAGAAAAACCATGGTTGACTAAGTATTGAATACATAGTTTGAATTGACCTCAAAACAATAAAATTATCCCTATATGAAAGATCATAGATTACTGAAATTAGTAATTTATATTAGATCACTTAAAAAAATATGGACTCAATGCGTAATATAAAACTATTAACTTGGCCAAAAATATTTTACTACAATAGAATTTAAGTAGGACTCTTTACTGAATAGAAAAGTGATTTGAATTTCCTTTGCAAAAGAGAGTTATATAATGTAAATATTTGTTTTAAATGAGACACTTCATGTGATATTATATGAGAATCTTAAAAAAAAAATTGATAACCAATCTTTTGTTGTAAATGGACGCATTTCGTTTTGAAAAAGTAGTCTTTAGGTCACCATGGACATGTTTTCAATAATGGATATATGCTCAATGTGTCGCTATATACCCAGTGGATACTCATCTAAATTTGATAAAGTCTCCTTAAACTAGGAATACAATGAATAATTTGTTGATTAAGGATATTTATAAAAAAATAGAGAATTATAGAAGATGTTTAGAATAATCAAAAGACTTATAAGGGTCTCATATGGATAAATTGTTATCAAAATGGGGAGCTTTAAAAGAAAGGTAATAAATTTTAAGAACCATAAATTTAAATCATTTATTAATTAAATTTTAGACTCTAAATTTTTAACATACTTATGAATGATTATGTAATTAAAAGAAGAAAACATATTCACTATATCTATTTTAGCTAAAATAGCAAGATTTTAAGTATGTTCTTTATGGGTCTCTCTTAATATACCACTTTATCTTATAGGTGTAAGGGAAATATACTTATATTATTTAATGTGATAGGATAATGCAAGAATGTAGAAGGTTAGTGATATATGTGAAAAATATTTAGTCCTTTAAATTGGGAAAAATATTATCTATAAAAATTTGAAAAAATAAACCCTATGGAATAACCTAGGGATACTTACTATCTGATACATATAAGGGTTCACCAATATGTTTTAATCTAACTTAGTTTAATGGGTGAAATTAATATAATTAATATATAACTTATAAATGTATTTTATATCAATATATATGAAATTCAATCCTACATCTAAATGAAATATGCTAAAATTTATCCATTTGATTTGATAATGACATATGATAAATATATAAAGTACTAAAATGGTCACAATAATTAGCTTTTTATGTTGACTGTATGACTCTGAATGTATTATATAAGTGTAAATTAAGGATAACTAGGCATGTGGTTCATTTCGTTCCTAAACCAATTCATTATTTTTATTGTGTTTATTTAGCATGTTTAGTTTACTATCACCAATCAACATCGACATACTAGTTGATAATATCCTATAAAAATAACTTACAATAACTATATTTTTAAGTGAGATTATATATTCTTTATCTATGTATGCGAGCTTGAACCCTTATGATTCATGCAGATCTATAAATCATCTATATTTACCTTTAAACCTAAGACATTCTTGTGAGGGATACAAACCTATAATAATAGGGGAAGTGTAATGGGTTGACCTGACCCTAATCACCCTCACCAGATGATTGATTATTTCCTAAGTATCTAATAATCCAAGGAGTAAAATCAAGATATCTAAACTTTTCCCACTTAATGTGATTGTGTAATTTCCCCCCATCACTATACATATGTAACTAATTATGTGACCTAGATATTTAAATTTTTTAAACTTAGATTTGGAATTCTTCAAGCTTGTTATACGATAGATCCCAGTGAAATGTATGCAAATCAAGAAGAATAGGTCAAATTTTCATAGTGTGAAATAGTTTATATATGCATATAAGATAAGTGACAAGTCTATTTTGAATGAGAACTTGATTTTTTTATATATGTATTTATTTAAATGATTCCTTACACCATTAGCATGATAGATTAATGGCCCAACCCTAAAGATGGGTTTTATTTTATAAAATAAAAATTTCTAGGAGAGGCTTGATTGTGCTCAACATAGGTCATTATCGACTGATGATAATGATCATAATTTGTAAAATCAAATCTTATGTAGGGGTTGAACTAATACTCTAGAGTTTTCTATGAAGAATATTTCTTAGGTTGAAAATAGACAATGATGTATTTTAGGTATGTAATAATAAAATGAAAATGTTGACTCATAAGATAGCATGTAAGTATGAGAGGTTGGAAAATTATGACCTTGTTTTTGTGATAAATTCTTGCATGGTAAATGTGTGTCAAGATTACCATTGTCAATAATTGAAGCCAATATTTTAGTCGATAGCATGCAAGTATGAGAGGTTGGAAAATTTTGACCCTTTTTGTATGATAAATTCTTGCATGGTAAATGTGTTTCAAGATTACCATTGTCAATAATTGAAGCCAAGATTTTAGTATTTACATTTTCATTTTTTTATAGTACTATTATATCATTGGAAGTCATTTCATATTGCATGGACAAGCTGTATTTTAGGTTAGATTAGCTCAAACTAGGATTTATCCATTAAATAACATAAATCATAAGATGTGTTTTCATTTTATTTTTGTATTATTATAATTATTGACCACACAAAATCATTTAGAAAGATGGCCATTAAGTCACTACCATTAATGTTAAATTTATACGTACCAATCCTACCTCTACATATTTTATATATTCCTTCAAAGAGTATAACCAACATCTTAAGGACTTCCTCATCAAGATCCCTCCTACTAAATTAGTACTATTCACTTTAATCAAATATTTATTTATATAATATATTTTATGGTACTTGAAACAAG
>JARHVA010002340.1:2122500-2265000 GCA_037957365.1 Torreya grandis
CAGGTGAAGACACTTTTTTAGGCCATTTAATCATTATTTTATTTGTGTTATTAAGTGCATGAATCCATCTTTTTACATGATTACGTGATTTTTTAAAAGTTATTTTTGCCTATCCTATACATACCTAACCCATTAAAGCCATTTCTTCTTCTTAGATTTTTTTACAAGTCTATAGGATCATGATTTATTTCTTACTAAATCCCTATCTTATTATTCTCATGTTTTCCTTCATTTTAAAATATATTCAAACTGTCATTAGGTTATTGTCGACAATTTTGACCCCATAGGTCGAATTGTCACCCCTACCATTTGAAACCTTACATATTATATTAGTTTGTCTTGTGAGTTGATTATTGGTCCTAAAAATTCCTTGAAATAATCCATGATTAACAATCCTTTTTGAGGCATTCACTTTGATTTTCAAAGGATTTTTTGAGAAAAAACATTATAGAGTCTTCTTTGGCTCCAAAAAGTGTCATTTTCAGAAAGTTCAAAATATTAAGTCTTTTAGAAAGGTCCATCTTCAAGAAACCTGAAGGACTTTTTTCACAATTCTAGAGGGACCATTTGCAAAATTCTTTCAGAAAGAGGACATTTTTGAAAAGTGTAAAGAATTCTTTTAGAAAAAGGACTTTTCAAAAAGTTTTAAAAAACACAAAGGGTCCATTTCAAAATTTCTGAAGGGTTCTTTTCAAAAAAATAGGAAGGTACTTTCCTTTCAGAAAAGATATTTTCAAGGTTTTTAAAAGACCATTTCAAGAAAGTTGAAGGGTCCATTGCAAAAACTCTAAGGGGAACGTCGTAGAAAAATGAGTCATTTTAAAAAAATCTGAAGGATAATTTACTTTCGAAAAGGGAATTTCAAGTGGAAGACAAATAAATTTTAAAAAATCTGAGGATCCATTTTTGAAGAAAAATCTGAAGGAATTGTTCAAGTCTAAAAGGTCTTAAAGGTTAATTCTTTCAACAGAATTATCCATGGTAAAAAATCCAAAATACATGATTTCCTTTAGACATTTTTTCTATGGAAATTATTCAAGGAAAAAACCTAAAGAATGAATTCTTTTAGGATAAAAGTTTGAATGAATTCTTCTGAGGTAAGAAAATCCTGAAGCAAAAATCCCAAAAGAATTACTACCAAAATAAATGGTCCAAATATATAGGTTTGAGAAAATAGCTAGAGTAAATTATTCTAAAATAATGTTCTATGGAAAATTAGTTTAAGGAAATAATCTAAAGGAATTAATGACAATTACACAGGCGTCATCTTCAACTTATACAAATAACTATTAGGATTCAAATATCAAATGATGAAACCATAAATGTCAATTTTGAGCCCCTACAAATAGTCATTTGCATTTGGTTAGTTTTCAAGGGGTTCATCAAGATTGTCATGAGATCAATAATTATGAATATCTCATGATCAAATATCGATGGTTCATGTGAATCCAAGCTCAAGTAGGTCAATGAGTAAGAAAAAACTAGGTTTTTAAAGGGTCATAATGGGATTTTGATAGCCAATCAGTGGAAAAGTATGAGGATTTATCCTTTTGACTCTAATGACATGGTCTACATCTCACATACTAAACATGAAAAAATAAATATAGAAATTATTTTTTGATCTCTAGAAGATCTATAGTCCAAGACTATAGTAAGGAGCATACTAAGTTTTAAATTCAAAGATCAAATCATTCACACTTGGTAAGTACATGCAGCTACCCTTAACATGGCTCTTTCAGTTCTATAAAAGGGACTTGAATGCATGAGGGGATCAAGGAGATTGGAGGTGAATTTCAATGGTTGATCTCAATATCAAATTAATAACATGATTTCAATGTTGAGGAACTCAAGAACAAGGAGGCATATATAGATATTCATAACTTCTTCTCTCAATTTCTAACTCTAACATGGAAGCCTCTCTTCTCTCTTGTCCTTTCGTCTATATGTACATGATTTTGAGCCATTTTAAATGTATTTTTTCATGTTCGGGGAACATCTATATTTTGCCTATTTTGATGAATAAGATAGAGTTCATATCTCCTCAAAAGCTTGTGTTTTAGTGTATTTTCATGGTTTATTGAGAGATGAAAGTGATAAATAAGGCTTCTTCTCATATTATCCTTTCCATTATACCTATTTGAAGGTGTTAATCTCATCCTTATAGGTCACATAGTGTGTTATATCATCTTATTTGTATGGTAAATATAATCTCTCTTTAGAGTTTTTGACAGACCTATTGAATAATTACCTTAGATCATGTAATAAGACCGAGCCCCTATGCAAAATATTAATGCTTGGAGGCTACTGTTTGAGTAGTTTAATTAAATTCATGTCCTTTTTCATCTTCTTAGTGCATGTCAATTAGATGAAATTCATATTTTTTATGTATCACCATCATAGATAGGATTTCCCTTCAATTTTATTTTTTACCTTTTCCCTCTTCCCTTTTTCTTGATAGTTTTTACCATAGACTAGAGATCCTAATTGATACACCATAAAGGGATATATCCCTTATAATCTATAGATTCAATTCATTGATTATTCCACCCACATCTTAGGATTGTTTCCATGTTTTAGTAGACTATGAAGGCCTAAAACTACCTTCACAAGGGTGCGAGTCTAATTGAAAATAGTTTTTGACACACCTAGTGGGACCCTTACTCCTTTGCATAGCTAAATTTTAGAGCTAAAGAGAAACATTTACAATATAGGATAATATATATCTTCATTTCAAGCTAAATATTCTTTAGGTTGCAGAGTTCATAGCATCATTTAGGCAATTCTTTCATGCCAACTATTATCACAAGGTCAGCTAGTAAAGGTATTCATTTTGAATTAATTTATTTGTCTTCTACATCATATAAGATATCAAGGTTTATTAGGATAAACCCATATCCTCAAAAACAATATTTGTCCCCTGGTTATCCTACTCTTCTAATCACTACAACCCCCACTATCCAAATGACTATCAGAAACTAGGTGTTTATTCCATTCAATAGAAATAGCCCACTAAATTTAGATTAATTTGATGATGTTTTAGTGTCTACCCTTAATATCATCCCATTCTTATTAGGAGAAAATCAAACAACCCCTATTGAGCATATCCAAGATGTAGCTAATCTATGTTCAATCCATAATGTTGTTAAGGATAATATTGCTATTAGATTACTTGTTATTTCCTTCAAAAGAAAAGCATTGTAGTGGTATAGAAACATACAACTAAACTCCATTTATACCTCAAATGAATTGGGTTCATCATTAATCAATCAATTTTAAGACAAATATGATCACCTCTCTTTGGTTGAACAGTTAACTACCATAAAGAGAGCTCTTCATGAGTTCATGTCTAATTTTAATCACAGATTCTAAAATACATGGACTAGGATACCTATTTTGATTAGGTCATCCCCTAAATATGCGTTATTGTATTACTTGAAATCTCTTAACTCTAAAATTAGTGTTATGATATAGTCAATGGGTGGTACTACCTTACCAGATGCTTATGAGGTTGCAAAAAGGGTAGAGAATAATTTGATACAAGATGGTAAGATTTATCCAAGGCCTCTAATACCTATAATCTTAGAATTGAATTATATATCATCCCCTCAAGTTCGTTAAATTCCTCAAATTCTATCTTTAGCTCCTATTCCATCACCTCATGCTCAAATTACAGCCCCTACTAGTCAAGCTAGTGAGATAAGAAAGTTGAAAGGCTTGTTACAATACTTTGGGAATTAAATATTGAAAATTAAGAGAAAATAATATTAGTCTAATAGGCCCTATCAACAACAAAATTAGACCTCCTTTCAACCCTTCAAAGATCAAAGTCCTCTTTATCAAAGTTTTAGAGATAATAGACCACCTTATCAAACACAAGGAGCCATACCTCTATCTAATCCATATGATACCCTTGATCCTAATGCTCCTTCTAATTCAAATACCATTGTTCCCACCCCACCTCAAAAAAACATGATACAGGATTCAACTTGGTAGTTCTCAAATCTCAATGATGCTCAAAACCATCCTTGGTATCACAAAACGTCATTATGCCACAAATGACACAAGAAGAGTTTTATTGTTAAGGAGGTCAGTACTAAGATATAGGTTTGGAATCACAAGGATAAACTCAACAAGTTATAGGCTAGCCTGATGCCATTAGTGTGAATTGGTAAATAGATGATCATGTTGTTTTCACTCAGTGTGTTGAATCTAACAATGTAGGTGGTCAAGTTACAACTATAACTAGAGTTAAAATATGAGACATTTATGAGGCTCAAGAGGTGATAAATGATTCAATTAATCTTAATATTATTTCAAAGATAACAAGAGGTAAAATTTCTATCCCTATGACTCAGAAAAATTAGAATATAGAGGTTAGTAAAGTTCATTAGATACCTCTAGTTCGTGAGTAGCCAGTGCTTTAGAAAGTGCAACCAAAGGTTGGTGGATCTATTTATAGTATATTTTATTAGATAAAGAATTATTATATTAGAATTAAAATTTAGGATTCTTTTTCCATTCTTGGACAAAAATATATGCTCATCTAAGATCTTTCAACTCTCAAATTGTCTCCAAAATTGGTTGAGAAAGAAGTTATTGTCTTAACTAATTTGGATCAACCAACTAAGCAAGAAGTACATAAATAAAATAATATGGTAAATTTGGATTAAAATGAGGTAAAATCAAATTAAACTCCTCCTTTCTACCTTTCTTTTATAGTGGTTGATACTTTGGTTAATAACTATATGGTGGATAGGGGAGTTAGTTGTACAGTCATGCCCTAAACAGATTGTAGACAAACACTAGGGGTTATTTCAATTGGATGGGTAACCAAAAATGATGGTATGAATCATTAAATATCTAAAATAAAAATTTAATTCTTGTCTCAATGTTATTATTCATCAAGATGTTGTTGTGGTAGACTTGCCTCCTTACATTGTTATGTGCCTTTCAATGGACTTCACCTTAAAAATTAGGGGATATTTATTAGTTTATTGGACATATTTGATGTTTAAAACTAATTATTGTATCAAGTTAATTATTCATTCTGAATTTATTTCATTTTTCCATATGGATCCATATATGCCAAGTGTTGGGAGCACTAATTGTATCTTCTCGGATTATGTACTAGAAATTAGTCGAGTAGAAGATGGATCACCTTTGGATGGAGTTTCATATTTTTTTATTAATTATTTTCCTTAAAATTTACATGATCATGATCCTTATAAGTTTATTTAATAATAAGGACTTGGTGTGTATTGCCTTCATGAGAATAATGCACCAATTCTAGCCATGGTTAAGGATGATGAATCTAGTGAAGGTTTGTGAAAATTGTAATTTGATGGATCAAGCAATAAACATGGTAATAAATATGGAATGATGTTGTTTTTCTAAAAAAAATAGATATATTTCACTTTTATTAATTTTCATTTTGGTTATAATAATGTTGCAGAGTATGAGGCACTAGTTCATCATTTGCAGTGGGCTAGGAAGATGAAAGTCAACACCTTGTAAGTTTTTGGTGAGAGTGAAGTTATAGTTCACCAAGTAATAGGTTTGAATATATGTAAATTTTTTTAGCTTAAATCTTACAGGCATATAATATGGGACTTACTTGAATATTTCCAAGCTTTCAACATTCAGGCAATACCAAGAGGTGAAAATAAACACGCAAATGGGTTGGCTACCATTGGGGCACAATTTATTATCCCAGATGATATAAAAAGTGAAAAAAATTAGTCACACATAAATGTGTTTGTAAGGCCTTCTATTATAGATAATCGTGAGAATTGTCAAGTGTTCAAAGATGACAATCAAATTATGAGATTCTTGCAAGAAGAGGCCTAGTTTTCATCAAAAAACCAATCAAATTAATTTCAATACTTTGGTGATAAGATTGTACAATGAAAAATTAAAAAACTACCCAAGAGATTGGTCACACTTGAGAACATTTTTAGTGGTGATGCTGAGTTAAGGAAGGAGAAGTCTTTCTTGTCAACAAAATAAGAGTATTATCCCAATGTAGAGATTGCAACTAGGTAAGAATTTGTAATTGGGTAATATATGCACTCATTCATAAAAAAAAAGCTTTCATTGAGCTATACACAACTTTTATTGATGTATTTGCATGGCACTATAGTGATCTCAAGGGATTTGACCCAAGTCTAACTCAACACACCATTGAGTTAGAGGTTAAAACTAAACCAGTGAGGCAAAGACAAAGGCCCATTAATCCTAAGATTAAGTATTTGATGAGAGATAAGCTTTATAAGCTCATAGATTTAGCTATTATATTTCTAATCAAACACTCAAATTGGGTGGCAAATCTTGTTCTGGTATGGAAGAAGAACGATAAGATTAGATTGCGTGTTAATTATGTGATTTGAACAAATCTTCACTTAAATATCACTATCCATTGCCATCAATGAAATAAATTTTACATTTGGAAATAGGTTCAAAGAAGTTTTCTTTATTGGATGGATATAGCGACTACAATCAGATTTTGGTCAAGGAAGAGGACCAATTTAAGATAGTGTTCACAACTAAGTGGGGTACATTTTCATACAAAAAGATGACCTTTAGTTTATCTAATGTTGGAGCAACTGTTCAAAAATACATAGATAAGGCATTCCAAGGCCTTATTAACAAGTCATTACTTGTTTATTTGGATGATATAATAGTGTTTTCAAAGAGATCAAGTGATCACATATTTCATCTTAATCAGGTGTTTGAAAGGTGTAGGCAACTTCAAGTATCTCTAAATCCAAAAAAATATGTTTTCTTAGTTCATGAAGGTAAGTTCCTTGGACATGTGGTTTCAAAGTATGGTTTAAGCATAGATTCTGAAAGGGTAGACTACATTCTTGCACTCTCTTTGCCTAAGCACAAAAGGGCTTTGCAAAGCTTCTTAAGGAAAATCAATTTCATAAGGAGATATATCGTAGATTTTACCATTTTAATTAAGCTATTTACAAATATGTAAAAGAAGAATCAGAGATTCAACTGGTCCAAAAAAATAATAAAGAGTTTCGAGGATATTAAGAAGGCCATAGCAAGTTTTCTTATACTTATAAATCCATATTTCATAAATAAATTCATTTTGTATACATATGCTAACATGGACACCATTTCAAGCATTCTTATGCAAAGAAATCATGAGGCTTTTAAGCAGCCAATAGCCTTATTTAATCAATGCTTGAAAGAGTATGAAACAAGGTATTAATTTGTTGAAAAACATGTATATTTAGCTATAAAGTCTCTCAAAAGGTTTAGATACGTGTTGTCTAGCAATAAGATATACCTAATGGTTTCCCATCCAAGCATCAAGGAGTTCCATTTGAACAAAGATATAAATGAGAAGAGAAATGGTTGGATAACCAAATTAATGGATTATAATGTGGAAATTAAATTCGCAAATATGATTAGAGGTAAAGGACTTTGTGACCATCTAGGTCAAGGCTTGCAAGAGACTAATGAGGTTGTTTTGGTGTCAAATGATGAAGAGATTACATCTGGTCATACCTCACCTTCTAGCTGGTTTCATGGCTTGGTAATTTATCTCTAAGATGGTATTTATCCCTTTTATCTAAGTTTTTCAAAAAAAAGATATTTCAAGATGTAATCAATTCCATTTTTTATTTTTGATTGTGTTTTATTCAATAAAGATACCAATGGTATGTTGCTAAGGTGTATTGAGCCAAGCCAAATTCAGAGATTGCTTGAAGAATTCCATGATGGACATGGTGGAGGATATTTTTATGCAATAACTATATCCCTTAAGATCATAAGATGTGCATACTATTAGCCTAGTATTTTTGGTGATTGCCATGCAGGGGTTAGGAAGTGTAAATAGTATGGTATGTTTGTCAAAAAAGTAAAACTTGCAGCCTTACCTCTTCAACCAATCACATTATTTTAACCCATTATCCAATGGGGATTGAAATTTATTGGTCTCATAAATCCTCCTTAAATTTCAAAACATAAATGGATTCTAACTACTACAAACTATTTCATATGTTGGACAAAAGTAGTGGCATTGAAAGAAACAAATGAAATCCATGTTGTAGACTTATATGAAGGTTTGCTTACTAGATTTAGAGTTCATTAAACTATTATTTTTGATAATGTAATGGATTTCATGATAAATAGGATCAACCAATGGTCTATCCAACATGGGATTTATCTTAACACTTCTTCAAACTCTTATCCACAAGGCAATGGCCTTGTTGAATCCATGAATAAGAACCTATTGAGGATCATAAGAATTATTAATAAAGATAATTATATGTCATGTCATCTCAAATTTAATTCATCTATGTGGGATGATAAGATCACCTACAAAATATCAATACCCAACTCTCCATACAAACTAGTATATGGTAAAGAAGCTAGGTTACCCATTTCTCTTGAATTTCCTACTTTAAAACTAATGAAACAACCTAAGTTGTTGAAGAATAAGCCTATGGAGATTAGGTATACTATGCTTATGGAGTTGGAATAGGTAAGAATTAGTCCATGCTAGCTATGGAAATTCATCAATCACAAGTGAAGAGAGATTTTGACAAGGGAGCTTCTTCATAAAGTTTAAAAGAAGGAGATTTGGTCCTCAAGTGGGATGAGGATAGAGCTAAACCAAGAAGGCACATAAATTTTTATTCCCTTTGGAGTGCCCCATACACAATCTCTAGCTACAAATCTGATAATGCCTTGCAACTTTCAAAGATGGATGGTGAGGAGATTCTAATCCCAATCAATGGGATACATTTAAAACATTGCTACTAAGGGCTAGGTTCATTATACATAGTTTATTTTCATCCAAGTGTTGTTCAAGAAAATTACATTATTTTTGTTTTGTCATAATAAGTACTTTATTTTCACTTTTATTTTGTTTAGTTAGTTTTCCCTGCTTTGTGTGTTTCCCTTCTTGTTCTGGAAGATGAAAGTTGTCTTATTTCAAATCAAATGTTGTTCTTTTAGTCATGGATCAGATTTGTCATTAGTTTGTGATTCCAAATGTCATATTTATGGTCTAGTTATAAATTATAATAGGCATGATTCCCATCTGAGTCACCAAAATGTTGACAATTTTGACCCCACAAGGCCAATTGTCACCCCTACCATTCGAAACGTTTCATATTATGCCAGTTTGTCTTATGAGGAAGTTATTGGTCTTGAAAAGTCGTTGAAATAATAAATGATTAACAAGACTTTTTGAGGCATTCACTTTTATTTTCAAAGTATTTATGTGAGAAAATCATTATAGAGTCTTCTTTGGGTCCAAAAAGGGTAATTTTTAGAAAGTTTCAAAGGTTAATTCTTTAAGGAAGCTCCATCTTCAAGAAACCCAAGGGAATTTTTTCACAATTCTAAAGGGACCATTTACAAAATTATTTTAGAAAGAGTAATTTTCACAAAAGTCTTAAGAATTCTTTCAGAAAAAATAATTTTCAAAAAAGTTTGAAAAAAACACAAACTTAAAGGCTCCATTTCAAAATTTCTAAAGGGTTAGTTTCAAAAATTCTGAATGGTACTTTCATTTTGGAAAAGATATTTTCAAGGTTTTCAAAAGACCATTTCAAGAACGCTGAAAGGTTCGCTACAAAAAATTTAGGGGCACTTCTCAAAAAAAGGGGTCATTTTCAAGAATGATAAAGGGTATGTTCCTTTCGAAAAATGCCTTTCAATTGGAAAACATGGAACTTTTCAAAAATAAAAGGATCCATTTTCAAAGAAAAGTCTGAAGGAATTATTCAAGTCCAAAAGGTCTAAAATGTTTGAAAGGTTAATTCTCTTAGGATAATTATCTATAGGAAAAAATCCTAAAGACATGATTTACTTCAACATGTTGTCTAAGGAAATTATTCAAGGAAAAAAGTCAAAGAATGAATTCTTTCAGGAAAAAATTTTGAATTAATTCTTCTAAGGGAAGAAAATCCCGAAGCAAAAATCCCAAAATAATTATTGCCAAAATAAATGGTATAAAGAAATAAGTTCAATAAAATAACCTTAGGAAATTCTTTTAAAGGAATTATCTATGGAAAAGTGGCCAAAGAAAATACGCTGAAGGAATTAATGATAGTTGTGTGGATGTCAACTTTAGCCTCTATAAATAGCAGTTGGGATTCAAATATCAAAAGACAAGCCCACATACATCAAGTTTGAGCCCCTAAAAATAGTCGTTTGCATATTGTAAATTTTCAAAGGGTTCATTAATATTGTTTTGATCTTAACACATGTAAATATCTCATGATCAGATATCAATGGTTGATGGGAGTCCAAGCTCAAGCA
The DNA here is from genome assembly GCA_037957365.1 of Torreya grandis. Classification (NCBI taxonomy): domain Eukaryota; kingdom Viridiplantae; phylum Streptophyta; class Pinopsida; order Cupressales; family Taxaceae; genus Torreya; species Torreya grandis. The sequence goes on from JARHVA010002340.1 coordinate 2,132,788, forward strand.
GATCAATGGGTGAGAAAAGGCCAAGTATCCAAATGGTCCTAGTGGGATTTTGACAACCAATCAACAAAAAAGGATGAGGATTTCTCCTTTAAACTCTAATGATGTCATCTATAGCTCACATACCAAACATGCAAAAAAAAAATAAGGATATTGTTTTCTGATCTCTAGAAGATCTATAGTCCAAGACTGCAGTTAGGAGCATGCCAAGTTTTAAATGCAAAGATCAAATCATTCACACTTGGTAGGTACATGTAGTTGCCTTTGATAAAGCTTTATCAATTATATAAAATGGAATTGAATGAATGAGGGGATCTAGGAGATTTGTGGTGATTTTGGATGTTTGATCTCAAAATCAATGTAATTGCATGCTTTCAATGTTAAGGAGATCGAGAACAAGAAAGAAGGATCCACATTTATTTGTAACTTTTTCTCTCAATTCTTGATTCTAACATAGAAGTCCCTCTCCTCTCTTGTCCTTTATTCTATATGTACAAGATTTGGACCCATTGTAAATGGATTTTTCCATGTTTTGGGAACATCTATATTTTGCCTATTTTGATGAATAAGACAGACTTCATATTTCCTTAAAAGCTTGTGTTTTAGTGTATTTTCATGGTATGTTAGGAGATGAAATTGATAGCTAACACTTCATCTCATCTTATCCTTTCCATTATACCAATTTTTAGGTTCTAAGTTTATCCTTGTAGGTCACATAGTGTGCTCTATCATGTTATTTGTATGGATAGTGCAAGCTCTCTTTAGTGTCTTTGATAGACCTATTGAACAATTACCTTAGATCATGTAACAATCCTGAGCCCCTATGTGAAATATCAATGCTCGAAGGCTACCATTTGAGTAGTTTAATTAGATTCACATCCTTGTTCATCTTCTTAGTGCATGTCAAGTAGATGAAGGTCATATTTTTGGTGTATCACCATCATATATAGGATTTCCCTTCAATTTTGTTTCTTACCTTTTCCCCCTTCCCTTTTCCTTGATATTTTGTAGCATAGACTAGGGATCCTAATTGATACACCATAAAGGGAGCTAAACCTTATAATCTAGATATTTAATCTAATGATTAGGCTAATCATAGCCTAGGATTATTTCCATGTTTCAGTAGACTATGAAGGCCTAAAACTACCTTCGTAAGGGTACAAGTCTGATTGACAATAGTTAGTAAATAAAATTTTGCTATCTCACCACTTAGATTTTTTCATGCGCTTGATTTGTACTCCTTTGATAGATGTCACTCGATCTTCTTACCTTCATTCTAGAACTAGGACTTGAATCTAGACTTACACTTGGAATTGAACAACTAGATGAGGGGCTACATGGTGGATACATAACACTTAGAACAAAAATATTAGTGGGATGATCATGATCAATATCATCAATAATATCATTAAAAACATATTTTGACTTTTCCATATGGCCTTTTTGATAACCATAAACTCCCCATTCATCAAAAATCACATTTCTTGACACAATAAGACTATTAGTGAGAGGATTATATAACTTTTAAGCCTTAATTTTATCACTATATCCAACAAAAATACATGACTCAATTTTAGGATCCAACTTTTGCCTCTTTTGAGTATGAACATGAACATAGGATAAAAAACCAAAAACTTTGAAATAATTAATTGTTGGCTTTTTCACATACCAGGCTTCATATAGAGTTATCCTATCAAGTGCACTAGTGGGACTCTGATTGATAATATATACTACTTTAGAAATTGCATCTCCCCAAAAATAATTTCTTAATCCCTTTGTTTGTAGCATACTTCATGCCATATCCACCACTGTACAATTCTTCCTCTCAGCTACACCATTTTGTTGAGGTGTGTAGGTAGTGGTGAGTTGTCTTTTGATGCCATGCATATCACAATAACCTCAAAAGAATTTTGAACAAAATTCTCTTCCATGATCAATCCTTAAGAATTTGATTTTTCACCCTTTTTCATTTTCCACAATATCTTTGAACCTCTTGAATGTATCAAGGGATTCACCCTTCATTTTCAAAAAATAAAGCCAACACTTTCATGAGTAATCATCAATAAAAGTGATAAAATATGATGACTTACCCAAATTTTGTATTTTTATAGGACCAAAAATATCTAAGTGAACAAGTTGATGTGGATGATGGGCCCTCCATGCATTGCCCTTTGCAAATTTCTCCCTTGCATGTTTTCCTTTAGCACAACCTCCATAAATTTCATTGTGCTCTTCAACCTTAGGCAAACTAGAAACTAATGCATTTGATGTTAGAATCTTTAAACTATGAAAATTTAAATGCCCATACCTAAGATGCCACAACTAACTTTTGTCCTCATATGCCATATTATCAAGATTACCACTATTTTCTCCAAACCTCAATGGTAATATTCTATTCTTTGACATAGGAAAAAATGTAACCACCTTATTGCCTTGATTCTTATCATAAATTATGCATTTCTGATTTTCAAACAACACCTTATAATGTTTTTCACACTATTTCCCAATACTCAATATATTATGCTATAATTGTGGAGTGTAATAAATATCCTTAACACTTTTCATACCTTCTTTAGTTCGGACTTCCATAGCTCCTTTGGCAGCAACCTCCAATGTTTTATCATCACCAAGCTTGACCTTGGTTTTGAAACTTTCATCCATTATAAAAAAAACATTTTTCATTCCCTGACATGTGGTTAGAACATCCTAAATCTAAATACCAAACATCATTAGAAACATTTTCAGATTTTTCATAATATTAAAATAAATTATTTGGAGGAGACTCATCACCCTCGTGAGAATAATGAACGCTTTTATTATTATTACCTTATTTTAATCTACACTCTTTTTCAAAGTGGTCATACCTATTACAATGATAACACTAGACATTTCTTTTATCAAATCACCATCTCCCTTTTCCTCTAAAACCACATCTTCCTCGTAAACCACCTCTACCTCTATTTCCTCTTGAGTAATTTTGATTTTGTCCTCTACCTTGGCCTTGATTACTTTTGGTGATACTATTGACATCTTCATTCTTTGTGATTTATACATTGGAGGAAAAGGCTTTCTCATCACTATCTCCAAATGAATCTCTCAATCTTTCTTCATGAGACATTACAGATCCAACTAGGTGATCAAATTGAAGGGTAGACAAGTTATTGAATTCTTTTATGATTATGGAAAAATGGTTCCACCCTAGTGTGAGAGTCATCAACACCTTTTTGATCATAACCTCATTATTCATAATTTCACCAAGTGTATCCATCTTATTGACCACATCTTTTACTCTAACACAATAGGTACTCACACTTTCAACTTCTTACATCTTCAAATTATCGAACTCTTTCTTCAATGTCTGTAACTTGACAACATTGACTTGATCACTACCTTGGTAGGCTTTTTTTAGAGTCTTCTAGGCATCCATAGCTATCTTTGCTCCTACAATTCCCAGAAATAGGCTCTTATCTAGAGCTATTTGAATGGGAAATAAGGATTGAACATTCTTCTTCATAGCTTCCTTCTTAGCTATTTTATCAGTGGTTGTGAGGGCATTACAATCAGTTGGCTCTACATAACCTGATTCAACAATCTCCCACAAATCTTTTCCTATCAAAAAAGTTAGAATTTTCATGCATCAATAATCATACTCATTTATATCAAATTTTGGAATGGGCAAGGATTTAGAATTCAACATGATAAACTTTTGGCAAAATTCCAACCACTAAATCTTTAACCTATAATAAAAAACCTACTCTGATACCAAATGTAAATTTTATCTAGACCCAGCCAGTTGATAAACCAATTAAAAATAATAGTAGAAAGAATTAACTCAGAAAAAAAACACGCCATAATTCTATTTTTATGGTATTAATAAATGTCTTTATTGATGATTCATTTATAAAAAACAATTACAATGTTGAATACATTGCAACATCTAAAAATAGCTTAATACTAAATAACTAGCATGCATTGTTCATGCATAATCCACTGCACTTGCAGCGAAATGGCCAAACTCAAGTTTTACAACTGAAGTAAAAACCTAAAAACAAACTATAACTATCACTAGCTAGAAAAATAGCACATGGACCAAAAACCAATCATGCAATTTATTCTAGAAAAAACAAACTAAAACTAAAACTAAAAATCTGTGCATTAAGATAACATTGTAGAACTGATTATGTAACATTCGTTATCAAAAAAAAAGAATAGATTTGTATATTAACAACAGGCCCATGCCTAGTAAATCTTAGTCGAGTGACATCTTTCTAATGAAGGATCATGCCATTGTCACAGATGCATATCACATATTTATGACATCACTTACCCACATCAATACTATTTATATTTTTAAATTATGTGGATATGATGGGAATGGTACTAAAAGATCTGTACATGAATCTTTGGTGCCATCCTCTCAATATAAACATTTTTCATGTAATTAAATGATATAGGTATAATAATTTTTAGTGAAATTATTTATATGAGTAGAATTAATTAAATTATATATAATTATATATATATATATATATATATATATATAGAATAATTAATATGATATATTTTAATATGTTTTAGTTTATTAGCTTTTTTTAAATAATTTATCTTTTATAATTTTTATTTTTAAATATATATATATATATATATATATATATATATATATATATATATATATTCATTTTAAAAATATATATATTTAAATTAAAATAGAAAAAAATATTTAAATTAAAATATAAAAATATATTTAAAAATAAAAATTATAAAAGATAAATTATTTTCAAAAAACTAATAAATTAAAACATATAAAAATATATCATATTAATTATTCTATGTGTGTGTGTGTGTGTGTGTGTGTGTGTGTGTGTGTGTGTGTGTGTGTGTGTGTGTGTGTGTGTGTGTGTGTGTGTGTGTGTGTAATTTTTAGATCTCAACATCTTTAAATGCATTTCGTATTATAAAATATACTTTCTAGAAAAAAAATCCACCAAAGTGAGAACTCATATATCTTTCTTACCTACCTCATACCTTATTTAAGTTTTTAAACTACCCAAACTTGAATTTTAATCAATAAACCACTTAAATATCCTATCTCATTTTTTATTCTTGAAAACTAACTACCTATCGAGTACTTCAATTATTATTTATCTTTTATATATGTATAACTTCCTCTTCATTTTTTCTTTCTTATTCCCTATCTTCCACAAGTCCTATGAAAAATATAAGCCAATCCCAGTTCATAGGATCAAATCTCTAATCAAGAAAAGGATTACAATTTTTTAGGGAAAAATTGTATACTATTTCTTCTAAAAGCTTCTATTCTTAATTTTTATGAAGTGTGTAATGATGAAATATTTAAAGAAAAATTAATTAGAAGAAAGTTTTTGAATGTATGAATGACAATATAGAGGTAACAAAGTTGAGTATCTTTATTTCTATTTATTTTAGTTTTATTTTTGTACGTTTTTTAAGTATAAATATTTTATGGATTGGATATATAAGATTTAGGATTTTTCAATCTAATAGTAATGAAAAACACTATAATCTATTTTTCAGAGTGAAACCAAAACTTCTTAATTATTATCAGTTTTTAATAATTTTAGGGCTTATTTTTAATAATAGTAGAATGAGGGTTCAAAAAGGGTCCCTTCCCTTATAAAACTAACAAGTCTAGAAATAACAGATCAAATTAAATCATAAAACTCAAGGTATCCAACCACTAAAATGAAAAACTCTTACAAAAAGATATAAATCAACATCAAAATAACATTGATACATAATATGTAAGGCCATAATTTGATTTGAATATTAAAATGTTATATCAAATAGTTCATATTTTACTAAGAAACCAATAATTATAAAAAAAATTATCTATAATTTTTTTGATTAATTTTTTTAATATTTAACTTATTTATTATTAAAATCATATCCATAACTTTCCTAATTAGTACTCTTTCACTTATTAAGCTAGAGGTTTATACGGTGAGACAAATCCTTAGATTTGTCTCATAAACAACAAGGGTAAGGAATATGCTTTTATTTCCCATTCAATGGCTGACACCATGTATTGGACACAAAAGTATGTGTGAGGATAAGGTGTTGAACAATTTTTTTTTACTCGACGTAATAGATGTGTACATTCTATCATTGGGGCATTATCCTATTCTAATGATGAGTTCAGTGAAGGGAAGGAAAGAATTATAGGAGCAGGGAATCACATAGGGTTTGTTTGTTACCATTGTTGTTCACTAGTGTGTTCCTTTAGATTTGTATTTGGGCATCAACTTATTTCTATAGGGTCATTATTATGTATGGTTCACCTTCCTTTTTATTGTAGTGGGGTTTATTATTTTTCTTCACTCATGGTTTAAAATATATATACGGGTGGTCATTTCTCAAAAAAAGATGTTGACCGATGCCTCGATTCACCTTGTAAGCACCACAAATGCTTCCACAACATTTCTTATGTGTGCAATAGATTATTTGGCTTAATTTTGAGTGGTAAGACAACTTTATAATTCTCTCTACATTTTTATCCTACTTCTTATCTAATATTATTTCAATTTACACTCTTCCCATCGAAAAAAATTAGTAAGCTTCTTGAGTTGTATTTATAAATAATAATAATAATAATAATAATAATAATAATAATAATAATAATAATAATAATAATAATAATAATAATAATAATCAAGGAAATTGGTATAGGGGGTGTTGGACGTGATAGCTTGGGTGATATTCAGTTTCTCTTCTCTATCCATAAGGCTCATCATACTAATAATCTTATTGAAGTGATGGCTATCTTGGTTGTGGTCCAACACTGTTGTCATAATGAATGGCATAGAATTATCTGTGAGACTGACTCGCAGGTGGTGGTAAATTTATTGAATAAACGTGACTTGATTACGATAGACTAGCATTTGGCTGTGGTTGTTCGACAGATCCTATAGCTATGTACTTCTTTGGATTCGGTGTCATTTGTGCATATTCCTCAGGAGTGGAATGGAGTAGGTAATTGTCTGGCTAAACGGGCCTCTGAGCAAGGGCCAACTTGGAGTATTAAGGACCATACGAGGCTCCCCCTTAATCTTTTTCAGAAGCTGGTCCAACTTGCTGACCAGGATAAAACTTTGTAATTTTCTTTCGTTTTCGTTTCATTTTCAATAAAAAATTTACCCCTCTTTAGTTAAAAATGATAATAATAATAATAATAATAATAATAATAATAATAATAATAATAATAATAATAATAATAATAATAATAATAATAATAAGCCACAACATTTTTATCCTCAAAATTTTCAAATAGGATAATGCCCAGATTCAAAACCCACTAGAGACGCTTACATTTTGGTCTAAATGTAAAATGATATGCTATAGCTTCTAAATTTTTTGATCCATATCTTCCTCGGTTTCTCAAATTATGTTTTTGTTAAAAGATAGGGTAGACACTATTCACTATAATTTATATAAAGAGGCGTATTTCCATTACACCTAGATCCTCTAATTATAAAATTATTGCCTCTTGCCTTTTACAATATATTTGTATCTTATTTGCTTTGTCATCAATGTGATTATAGTGGGTTTCATGAAAAAAAAGGCACTTCAAGTTTCCTATAGTGACCTATGTGAGCAGGGTCGATTGGATGAAGTTAGAGATTTGTAAAAGGAGGTTGATAATATGGGTTGAAGGTAAACCTATCATGTCAATACCGTGCATAATGAAACAAAAAATAAAACATACAAATTATAAATACACAACAATAATACAATTTTTTTAAAGTTACAGTAGCATATCCAAATAAATAAAACTTGTCCATTATAAATAATACATAATTATTTTTGAAACCTATACTAATTTTGTTTGAACAATTCTCAGACCCAATTGAACTAATTCCACCATAAGCATTTTATTTTCTAGAACATTTTATAGATGCAATCCAATTAATTCTAGTCAAATGAATTTTATTTCCATTAACATCTAAGGTGAGATCCTCTCATAGAAAAGGCAAGTCATTCATCTCACTAAATACACCTAATACAAAGGGAAATGATGACACTTTAACTTAATGTCTTCCAAATGTCAATGACTATTTCTTCATATAACTATCAGCTTACAGATGAGTTTCTATTTTTAAAGTGTTTGTGGATTTTTATTTCATAGACATGGGTGTATGTTAAATCATGAAATTAACTTCTAGTGCTCCCAACCCATTTGATTGACACATGCATCAAGTTTGACAACCATGCTAGTAAAATGGCACCGTCTTTGGGCCATACATGCCCATTATAACGAAATATTAGTTCACATAAATATGGTTTTTGATATGTAGTGGAAAATTTTAAATTAGACCTCATACACATCACGCTGGCCTATATTTTACATGCATATTCTTGCAGTTTAGCATTTCAAAATTTAATTATATTTTTGCTTACTATCTATACATTTAAAACATAGATACAACTATGAAAATGGATGGCCTTTCATAAATTTAGGAAGAATGAATTGTGTGGTGCAGCTACAAACCAATAGAAAGATAACATTCATGCCCACCTTCCCCTTTTACATTCCATCCCAATGCAATTATTACTAATTATATTGTTCTTTTATAATAGTATTACATAAAAATATAATATTTATTTCAAAGCCACTTATTATATACACTCATTTAATTATGAGTGGACTTAGCATGTATATTTATGCAACCATGTGTCACTTCTATGGAAAATTTAAGTAAAAAATCTGGTTAAGATTTACATATATTGGCCTCATTTATGAGAAATTTAATAGTCTCTTGCATGCTTCACTATAAATAGTAGATCATTGTTAGATATTATGTCCATTCAATCACTAGGGTGGCCAAATGCACTAAAAACAAATTCAAATTTATCCCCTTTTCTAGAATTATAAATTCAAATTTTAGATTATTCTATTCAAATGCACTGAATACAAATGGGCACTTCTAATTTCATCAATACTCTCATAATTATTTAAAATGTGTATTATACATGACAATTCTTATTACTAAGATTATGTTTATTAGGGATTAGTGGTTTAATTATTTTTCCAAATCGTTCTTAATCCTTTGTATATTGGATACATTCATTTATGGTGTTTGGATTTGAAGGACATATGGGTCATGAATTTTTGGCATAGTACTTCATTACATAATTTAAAAGTTTTATTTTTCATTATTATATTCATTATATTTTTTTTGAGTTTCAAAATCAAAAAATGTTTCATCATATAGTCCTTTTTTGATGTAGCAGTATTCCTAAAGATTTACATTACAATATAAAAAGAAACAAATAATAATTTAGATGGTGATTTGTACTGACGTAGAGCATATGGCATTATTTAGTGCATATATAGATTTTATATGTTATGTGGCATAGGAGGAGATACCATGCAAGCAAGTGGCCTTCTATGGATGCTTTCAAATGTGAAATACTTATTACTACGTAAAAAATTAATTCATTTTAATAATATTTATTTCCAATATTATTAAAAGCATATTATATTGATATAATATATGATGTAATATAATATTAAAATATATATTATATAATCAAATATAGTATTAAGATATATTATAATAGAATATTTGTTTAGTTTATATTAATTAAAATGGCAAAATGGTTTGTTAAAAAAATTGTTATATTTGATGAATATTACACAAGGAAATAGTTCAATTGAAAATTTGTCAGTATGTAAATTTGATTGAAATTGAAAATAAAATGGTAGGATGAACATAAAACTCAAATTCTAATGAAATACATATTTTGTTTTGGGTAATCTATTGTTATAGTAAATCACAATTATATTTTTAGGGTGTACTTATATCTAGTGCATAGGGTTTTTCCAATTGTTTTATGCTTAGATTTGTAGTCTATTCCACTTATTTAACAACAAACTGAACCAAAACCCAAAACATAGTTGAATATGTGACCTACTTTCACATTATGTAGCCTCCCTCAGCCACCTGACTAATTACATGCCACGTATAGAAATAAAGAATACCATGGAAGGTGTAGAAACCATTTCCTTATTGTTCTTTATACTTGTACATTACCTAGGTAGATCATCTTATTTATTGACAAACTTAAAAAGTGATAGATGTTTTAATAGGATTTGATTTTTTCAATATTCATATTGATATGGAAATTGTATATCTTACTTTAATATATATATGTACTTCAAGAATAGTGATATATTGGTGAATAATAATTATAATATTTGGTGTATTACATACTCATTTCTTATTTATATATAAGTGAAATTATTAAAAAAATATCAAGAGAAAGTTTCCTATGTCTATAGTGGAATTAAAAAATAATATTTGACAAATGAATTAGCCTGGGTAGTTCACCTTAATTATTGCAAGCCTAAAAATTTGTAAAAAAATAACAATCCAATATTATAATAATAATTAACAATGAGATTTAAACATGAGAAATAGTTTAATATTCAACAAGGGAATCTTTGATAACATGATATTTTAGATTAGTTTGTTTTATTATCCTTTATATTGACACGATATTTCATGTGAAATCATACACTGAAAAGTGGTTTATAGCTCACATGATGGTGACATATTCTAATGACAAAGACTCTACATTTGATGTACACGATATCAAATGAGCTTACAAATTGAATCCCTCTAGTTTTTCATCTCAACATTAAAGATAAAATGTCCTCATTTGATGATCTAATTTTGGTGGGAGGGAATGTAGGAGGTTAAATTTTGGTCAAAATGGGAATATATCTCACAAAAGAAAGGAATACACTTTGCAAGCACAATATGATGTGAGAATTTCTGTGACGTGAGAATTTTTATATTAATTCCTATATGATTGAGTTTCAAATTGATTAATATTATTTGAATTTTTGCATTATTAGTGATTTATTGTACATTCATAATATAATGATGTTGGTGTAGAAAACAATAAAAGTAGTATATCACAACATAATACATAAAAGGGGAATATATTTCACAAAATATAATAAAATACTTCCTAGATATAATCATAAAAATAAAAATACAATTCCTTAGACTTTTCTTTCACCTTTGGGACAACTGCTAGCTTATTATTTATTACTAGAGTCATCTCCCCCTTTCCCTGCTCATGCATTAACTCAATAATTATCTACTCTCGAGAAGTCCAATGACCTCATAATCTATTTAAATGAAGCATGTTGTTTATTGTTAACTCTCTGATTTCAATATCTATTGTTTTTAGGATTCTAAGCTTATTATGCAAGTTAAGTTAAATTATTTGAGGGTTTCGAGAGGATATAGATGAGGCACATTCAAGAGGTAAACAAATTTTTGATTTAATTTTTGATGAAATATGTCCATATATTAACTAAGTAGAAATATAAAAATAATTCACAAAACAATATATTTTGTATTAAAGCATGCCATGTCATATTAGGCAGAACCTAGAAACAAGTCACTTAAGTCATTAAAAAAGAGAAATTTTAAGAAGAAAGAGAAAGGATATAAGGTCGAGAATCGATATCATTAGGACCCTGGCCTGAGCTTATAAAGTCATTTCCATCTAGATCAGGCTCCCAACTAGTAGCTTGGGTAATGTCTATGCCATCATCTTCTACTTATGTTTGAATGGGTGAGATGGCCAAAGAAATCCTGGCAAACTTATCTAGCACATTTGTTCAACCTCCAAGTGTCACCCATCAATAATTTGTGGTGATTTTGGATGTTTGATCTCAAAATCAATGTAATTGCATGCTTTCAATGTTAAGGAGCTCGAGAACAAGAAAGAAGGATCCACATTTATTTGTATCTTTGTCTCTCAATTCTTGATTCTAACATAGAAGGCCCTCTCCTCTCTTGTCCTTTATTCTATATGTACAAGATTTGGACCCATTGTAAATGGATTTTTCCATGTTTTGGGAACATCTATATTTTGCCTATTTTGATGAATAAGACAGAGTTCATATTTCCACAAAAGCCTGTGTTTTAGTGTATTTTCATGGTCTGTTAGGAGATGAAAGTGATAGCTAACACTTCATCTCATCTTATCCTTTCCATTATACCTATTTTTAGGTGCTAATTTTATCCTTGTAGTTCACATAGTGTGCTCTATCATGTTATTTGTATGGCAAGTGCAAGCTCTCTTTAGTGTCTTTGATAGACCTATTGAAACATTACCTTAGATCATGTAACAATCCTGAGCCCCTATGTGAAATATTGATGCTCGAAGGCTACCATTTGAGTAGTTTAATTAGATTCACATCCTTGTTCATCTTCTTCATGCATGTCAAGTAGATAAAGGTCATATTTTTGGTCTATCACCATCATATATAGGATTTCCCTTCAATTTTGTTTCTTACCTTTTCCCCCTTCCCTTTTCCTTGATATTTTGTAGCATAGACTAGGGATCCTAATTGATACACCATAAATGGAGCTAACCCTTATAATCTAGATATTTAATCCAATGATTAGGCTAATCATAGCCTAGGATTATTTCCATGTTTCATTAGACCATGAAGGCCTAAAACTACCTTCGTAAGGGTACAAGTCTGATTGACAATAGTTAGTAAATAAAATCTCACTGTCTCACCACTTAGATTTTTTTCATGTGCTTGATTTGTACTCCTTTGATACATGTCACTCAATCTTCTTACCTTCCTTCTAGAACTAGGACTTGAATCTAGACTTACACTTGGAATTGAACAACTAGATGAGGGGCTACATGGTGGATTCATAGCACTTGGAACAAAAATATTAGTGGGATGATCATGATAAATATCATCAATAATATCATTTACAACATATTTTGACTTGTCCATATGGCCTTTTTGATAACCATAAACTCCCCCTTCATCAAAAATCACATTTCTTGACACAATAAGACTATTAGTGAGAGGATTATATAACTTTTAAGCCTTAATTTTATCACTATATCCAACAAAAATACATGACTCAATTTTAGGATCTAACTTTTGCCTCTTTTGAGTATGAACATGAACATAGGATAAAAAACCAAAAACTTTGAAATAATTAATTATTGGCATTTTCCCATACCAGGCTTCATATAGAGTTATCCTATCAAGTGCACTAGTGGGACTCTGATTGATAATATATAATACTTTAGAAATTGCATCTCCCCCAAAATAAGTTCTTAATCCCTTTGTTTGTAGCATACTCCGTGCCATATCCACCACTGTACAATTCTTCCTCTCAGCTACACCATTTTGTTGAGGTGTGTAGGTAGTGGTGAGTTGTCTTCTGATGCCATGCTTATCACAATAACCTTGAAAGGATTTTGAATAAAATTCTCTTCCATGATCAATCCTTAAGAACTTGATTTTTCACCCTTTTTCATTTTCCACAAGATCTTTGAACCTCTTGAATGTATCAAGGGATTCACCCTTCATTTTCAAAAAATAAAGCCAACACTTTCATGAGTAATCATCAATAAAAGTGATAGAATATGATGACTTACCCAAATTTTGTATTTTTATAGGACCAAAAATATCTAAGTGAACAAGTTGATGTGGATGATGGGCCCTCCATGCATTGCCCTTTGCAAATTTCTCCCTTGCATGTTTTCCTTTAGCACAACCTCCATAAATTTCATTGTGCTCTTCAACCTTAGGCAAACTAGAAACTAATGCATTTGATGTTAGAATCTTTAAACTATGAAAATTTAAATGCCCATACCTAAGATGCCACAACTAACTTTTGTCCTCATATGCCATATTATCAAGATTACCACTATTTTCTCCAGACCTCAATGGTAATATTTTATTCTTTGACATAGGGAAAAAATGTAACCACCTTATTGCCTTGATTCTTATCATAAATTATGCATTTCTTATTTTAAAACAACACCTTATAATGTTTTTCACACTATTTCGCAATACTCAATATATTATGCTTTAATTATGGAGTGTAATAAATATCCTTAACACTTTTCATACCTTCTTTAGTTCGGACTTCCATAGCTCCTTTGGCAACAACCTCTAGTGTTTTATCATCACCAAGCTTGACCTTGGTTTTGAAACTTTCATCCATTATAAAAAAACATTTTTCGTTCCTTGACATGTGGTTACAACATCCTGAATCTAGATACCAAACATCATGAGAAACATTTTCATATTTTTCATAATATTAAAATAAATTATTTGGAGGAGACTCATCACCCTCTTGAGAATAATGAATGCTTTTATTATTATTACCTTATTTTAATCTACACTCTTTTTCAAAGTGGTCATACCTATTACAATGATAACACTAGACATTTCTTTTATCAAATCAACATCTCTCTTTTCCTCTAAAACCACATCTTCCTCGTAAACCACCTCTACCTCTATTTCCTCTCGAGTAATTTTGATTTTGTCCTCTACCTTGGCCTTGATTACTTTTGGTGATACTATTGACATCTTCATTCTTTGTGATTTATACATTGGAGGAAAAGGCTTTCTCATCACTATCTCCAAATGAATCTCTCAATCTTTCTTCAAGAGACATTAAAGATCCAACTAGGTGATCAAATTGAAGGGTAGACAAGTTATTGATTTATTTTATGATTATGGAAAAATGGTTCCACCCTAGTGTGAGAGTCATCAACACCTTTTTGATCATAACCTCATTGGTCATTATTTCACTAAGTGTATCCATCTTATTGACCGCATCTTTTACTCTAACACAATAGGTACTCACACTTTCAACTTCTTACATCTTCAAATTATCGAACTCTTTCTTCAATGTCTGTAACTTGACAACATTGACTTGATCACTACCTTGGTAAGCTTTTTTTAGAGTTTTGTAGGCATCCATAGCTATCTTTGCTCCTACAATTCCCAAAAATAGGCTCTTATCTAGAGCTATTTGAATAGGAAATAAGGATTGAACATTCTTATTCATAGCCTCCTTAGCTATTTTATCAGTGGTTATGAGGGCATTACAATTAGTTGGCTCTACATAACCTGATTCAACAATCTCCCACAAATCTTTTCCTATCAAAAAAGTTAGAATTTTCATGCATCAATAATCATACTCATTTATATCAAATTTTGGAATGGGCAAGGATTTAGAATTCAACATGATAAACTTTTGGAATAATTCCAACCACTAAATCTTTAACCTATAATAAAAAACCTACTCTGATACCAAATGTAAATTTTATCTAGGCCCAGCCAGTTGATAAACCAATTAAAAATAATAGTAGAAAGAATTAAAAAAAAACACGCCATAATTCTATTTTTATGGTATTAATAAATGTCTTTATTGATGATTCATTTATAAAAAACAATTACAATGTTGAATACATTGCAACATCTAAAAATAGCTTAATACTAAATAACTAGCATGCATTGTTCATGCATAATCCACTGCACTTGCAGTGAAATGGCCAAACTCAAGTTTTACAACTGAAGTAAAAACCTAAAAACAAACTATAACTATCACTAGCTAGAAAAATAGCACATGGACCAAAAACCAATCATGCAATTTATTCTAGAAAAAACAAACTAAAACTAAAACTAAAAATCTGTGCATTAAGATAACATTGTAGAACTGATTATGTAACATTCATTATCAAAAAAAAAGAATAGATTTGTATATTAACAACAAGCCCATGCCTAGTAAATCTTAGTCGAGTGACATCTTTCTAATGAAGGATCATGCCATTGTCACAGATGCATATCCCATATTTATGACATCACTTACCCACATCAATACTATTTATATTTTTAAATTATGTGGATATGATGGGAAAGGTACTAAAAGATCTGTACATGAATCTTTGGTGCCATCCTCTCAATATAAACATTTTTCATGTAATTAAATGATATAGGTATAATAATTTTTAGTGAAATTATTTATATGAGTAGAATTAATTAAATTATATATAATTATATATATATATAGAATAATTAATATGATATATTTTAATATGTTTTAGTTTATTATTTTTTTTAAATAATTTATCTTTTATAATTTTTATTTTTAAATATATATATATATATATATATATATATATATATATATATATATATATATATATATATATATATATATAAATATATTCATTTTAAAAATATATATATTTAAATTAAAATAGAAAAAAATATTTAAATTAAAATATAAAAATATATTTAAAAATAAAAATTATAAAAGATAAATTATTTTCAAAAAACTAATAAATTAAAACATATTAAAATATATCATATTAATTATTCTTTTGTGTGTGTGTGTGTGTGTGTGTGTGTGTGTGTGTGTGTGTGTGTGTGTGTGTGTGTGTGTGTGTGTGTGTGTGTGTGTGTGTGTGTGTGTGTGTGTGTGTGTGTGTGTGTGTGTGTGTGTGTGTGTGTGTGTGTGTGTGTGTGTAATTTTTAGATCTCAACATCTTTAAATGCATTTCGTATTATAAAATATACTTTCTAGAAAAAAAATCCACCAAAGTGAGAACTCATATATCTTTCTTACCTACCTCATACCTTATTTAAGTTTTTAAACTACCCAAACTTGAATTTTAATCAATAAACCACTTAAATATCCTATCTCATTTTTTATTCTTGAAAACTAACTACCTATCGAGTACTTCAATTATTATTTATCTTTTATATATGTATAACTTCCTCTTCATTTTTTCTTTCTTATTCCCTATCTTCCACAAGTCTTATGAAAAATATAAGCCAATCCCAGTTCATAGGATCAAATCTCTAATCAAGAAAAGGATTACAATTTTTTAGGGAAAAATTGTATAATATTTCTTCTAAAAGCTTCTATTCTTAATTTTTATGAAGTGTGTAATGATGAAATATTTAAAGAAAAATTAATTAGAAGAATGTTTTTGAATGTATGAATGACAATATAAAGGTAACAAAGTTGAGTATCTTTATTTCTATTTATTTTAGTTTTATTTTTGTACGTTTTTTTAGTATAAATATTTTATGGATTGGATATATAAGATTTAGGATTTTTCAATCTAATAGTAATGACAAACACTGTAATCTATTTTTCAGAGTGAAACCAAAACTTCTTAATTATTATCATTTTTTAATAATTTTAGGGCTTATTTTTTATAATAGTAGAATGAGGATTCAAAAAGGGTCCCTTCCCTTTATAAAACTAACAAGTCTAGAAATAACAGACCAAATTTAATCATAAAACTCAAGGTATCCAACCACTAAAATGAAAAACCCTGACAAAAAGATATAAATCAACATCAAAATAACATTGATACATAATATGTAAGGTCATAATTTGATTTGAATATTAAAATGTTATATCAAATAGATCATATTTTACTAAGAAACCAATAATTATAAAAAAAAAATTATCTATAATTTTTTTGATTAATTTTTTTAATAATTAACTTATTTATTATTAAAATCATATCCATAACTTTCCTAATTAATACTCTTTCACTTATTAAGCTAGAGGTTTATACAGTGAGACAAATCCTTAGATTTGTCTCATAAACAACAAGGGTAAGGAATATGCTTTTATTTCCCATTCAATGGCTGACACCATGTATTGGACCCAAAAGTATGTGTGAGGATAAGGTGTTGAACAATTTTTTTTTACTGAACGTAATAGATGTGTACATTCTATCATTGGGGCATTATCCTATTCTAATGATGAGTTCAATGAAGGGAAGGAAAGAATTATAGGAGCAAGGAATCACATAGGGTTTGTTTGTTACCATTGTTGTTCACTAGTGTGTTCCTTTAGATTTGTATTCGGGCATCAACTTATTTCTATAGGGTCATTATGATGTATGGTCCACCTTCCTTTTTCTTGTAGTGGGGTTTATTATTTTTCTTCACTCATGGTTTAAAATATATATAAGGGTGGTCATTTCTCAAAAAAGGATGTTGTTTGATGCCTCAATTCACCTTGTAAGCACCACAAATTCTTCCACAACAATTCTTATGTGTGCAATAGATTATTTGTCTTAATTTTGAGTGTTAAGACAACTTTATAATTCTCTCTACATTTTTATCCTACTTCTTATCTAATATTATTTCAATATACACTCTTCCCATCGAAAAAAATTAGTAAGTTTCTTGAGTTGTATTTAATAATAATAATAATCAGGGAAATTGGTATAGTGGGTGTTGGACGTGATAGCTCAGGTGATATTTAGTTTCTCTTCTCTATCCATAAGGCTCATCATACTAGTAATCTTATTGAAGTGATGGCTATCTTGGTTGCGGTCCAGCACTGTTGTCATAATGGATTGCATAGAATTATCTACGAGACTGACTCGCAGGTGGTGGTAAATTTATTGAATAAACATGACTTGATTACGATAGATTGGCATTTGGTTGTGGTTGTTCGACAGATCCTACAGCTATGTACTTCTTTGGATTCGGTGTCATTTGTGCATATTCCTCGAGAGTGGAATGAAGTAGCTAATTGTCTGGCTAAATGGGCCTCTGAGCAAGGGCCATCTTGGAGTATTAAGGACCATATGAGGCTCCCCCTTAATCTTTTTCAGAAGCTGGTCTAACTTGCTGACCAGGATAAAACTTTGTAATTTTCTTTGTTTTTGGCTTCATTTTCAATAAAATTTTTACCGCTCTTTAGTTAATAATAATAATAATAATAATAATAATAATAATAATAATAATAATAATAATAATAATAATAATAATAATAATAAGCCACAACATTTTTATCCTCAAAATTTTCAAATAGGATAATACCCAAATTCAAAACCCACTAGAGACGCTTACATTTTGGTCTAAATGTAAAATGATATGCTATAGCTTCTAAATTTTTTGATCCAATTCTTCCTCGGTTTCTCAAATTTTGTTTTTGTTGAAAGATAGGGTAGACACTATTCACTATAATTTATATAAAGAGGCATATTTCCATTACACCTAGATCCTCTAATTATAAAATTATTGCCTCTTGCCTTTTACAATATATTTGTATCTTATTTGCTTTGTCATCAATGTGATTATAGTGGGTTTCATGAAAAAAAGGCACTTTAAGATTGTTATAGTGACCTATGTGAGCAGGGTCGATTGGATGAAGTTAGAGATTTGTAGAATGAGGTTGATAATATGGGTTGAAGGTAAACCTATCATGTCAATACCGTGCATAATGAAACAAAAAATAAAACATACAAATTATAAATACACAACAATAATACAATTTTTTTAAAGTTACAGTAGCATATCCAAATAAATAAAACTTGTCCATTATAAATAATACATAATTATTTTTGAAACCTATACTAATTTTGTTTGGACAATTCTCAGACCCAATTGAACTAATTCCACCATAAGCATTTTATTTTCTAGAACATTTTATAGATGCAATCCAATTAATTCTAGTAAAATGAATTTTATTTCCATGAACATCTAAGGTGAGATCCTCTCATAGAAAAGGCAAGTCATTCATCTCACTAAATACACCTAATACAAAGGGAAATGATGACACTTTAACTTAATGTCTTCCAAATGTCAATGACTATTTCTTCACATAACTATCAGCTTACAGATGAGTTTCTATTTTTAAAGTGTTTGTGGAGTTTTATTTCATAGATATGGGTGTACGTTAAATCATGAAATTAACTTCTAGTGTTCCCAACCCATTTGATTGACACATGCATCAAGTTTGACATCCATGCTAGTAATCTGGCACCATCTTTGGGCCATACATGCCCATTATAATGAAATATTAGTTCACATAAATATGGTTTTTGATATGTAGTGTAAAATTTTAAATTAGACCTCATACACATCACGTTGGCCTATATTTTACATGCATATTCTTGCAGTTTGGCATTTCAAAATTTAATTATATTTCTGCTTACTATCTATACATTTAAAACATAGATACAACTATGAAAATGGATGGCCTTTCATAAATTTAGGAAGAAGGAATTGTGTGGTGCAGCTACAAACCAATAGAAAGATAACATTGATGCCCACCTTCCCCTTTTACATTCCATCCCAATGCAATTATTACTAATTATATTGTTCTTTTATAAATACCTATTATAAGTATAGTATTAGATAAAAATATAATATTTATTTCAAAGCCACTTATTATATACACTCATTTAAATATGAGTGGACTTAGCATGTATATTTATGCAACCATGTGTCACTTCTATGGAAAATTTAAGTAAAAAACCTGGATAAGATTTACATATATTGGCCTCATTTATGAGAAATTTAATAGTCTCTTGCATGCTTCACTATAAATAGTAGATCATTGTTAGATATTATGTCCATTCAATCACTAGGGTGGCCAAATGCACTAAAAACAAATTCAAATTTATCCCCTTGTCTAGAATTATAAATTCAAATTTTAGATTATTCTATTCAAATGCACTGAATACAAATGGGCACCTCTAATTTCATCAATACTCTCATAATTATTTAAAATGTGTATTATACATGACAATTCTTATTACTAAGATTATGTTTATTAGGGATTAGTGGTTTACTTATTTTTCCAAATGGTTCTTAATCCTTTGTATATTGGATACATTCATTTATGGTGTTTGGCTTTGAAGGACATATGGGTCATGAATTTTTGGCATAGTACTTCGTTACATAATTTAAAAGTTTTATTTTTCATTATTATATTCATTATATTTTTTTTGAGTTTCAAAATCAAAAAATGTTTCATCATATAGTCCTTTTTTGATGTAGCAGTATTCCTAAAGATTTAGATTACAATATAAAAAGAAACAAAAAATAATTTAGATGGTGATTTGTACTGACGTAGAGCATATGGCATTATTTAGTGTATATATAGATTTTATATGTTATGTGGCATAGGAGGAGATACCATGCAAGCAAGTGGCCTTCTATGGATGCTTTCAAATGTGAAATACTTATTACTACGTAAAAAATTAATTCATTTTAATAATATTTATTTCCAATATTATTAAAAGCATATTATATTGATATAATATATGATGTAATATAATATTAAAATATATATTATATAATCAAATATAGTATTAAGATATATTATAATAGAATATTTGTTTAGTTTATATTAATTAAAATGGCAAAATGGTTTGTTAAAAAAATTGTTATATTTGATGAATATTACACAAGGAAATAGTTCAATTGAAAATTTGTCAGTATGTAAATTTGATTGAAATTGAAAATAAAATGGTAGGATGAACATAAAACTCAAATTCTAATGAAATACATATTTTGTTTTGGGTAATCTATTGTTATAGTAAATCACAATTATATTTTTAGGGTGTACTTATATCTAGTGCATAGGGTTTTTCCAATTGTTTTATCCTTAGATTTGTAGTCTATTCCACTTATTTAACAACAAACTGAACCAAAACCCAAAACATAGTTGAATATGTGACCTACTTTCACATTATGTAGCCTCCCTCAGCCACCTGACTAATTACATGCCACGTATAGAAATAAAGAATAGCATGGAAGGTGTAGAAACCATTTCCTTATTGTTCTTTATACTTGTACATTACCTAGGTAGATCATCTTATTTATTGACAAACTTAAAAAGTGATAGATGTTTTAATAGGATTTGATTTTTTCAATATTCATATTGATATGGAAATTGTATATCTTACTTTAATATATATATGTACTTCAAGAATAGTGATATATTGGTGAATAATAATTATAATATTTGGTGTATTACATACTCATTTCTTATTTATATATAAGTGAAATTATTAAAAAAATATCAAGAGAAAGTTTCCTATGTCTATAGTGGAATTAAAAAATAATATTTGACAAATGAATTAGCCTGGGTAGTTCACCTTAATTATTGCAAGCCTAAAAATTTGTAAAAAAATAACAATCCAATATTATAATAATAATTAACAATGAGATTTAAACATGAGAAATAGTTTAATATTCAACAAGGGACTCTTTGATAACATGATATTTTAGATTAGTTTGTTTTATTATCCTTTATATTGACACGATATTTCATGTGAAATCATACACTGAAAAGTGGTTTATAGCTCACATGATGGTGACATATTCTAATGACAAAGACTCTACATTTGATGTACACCATATCAAATGAGCTTACAAATTGAATCCCTCTAGCTTTTCATCTCAACATTAAAGATAAAATGTCCTCATTTGATGATCTAATTTTGGTGGGAGGGAATGTAGGAGGTTAAATTTTGGTCAAAATGGGAATATATCTCACAAAAGAAAGGAATACACTTGGCAAGCACAATATGATGTGAGAATTTCTGTGACGTGAGAATTTTTATATTAATTCCTATATGATTGAGTTTCAAATTGATTAATATTATTTGAATTTTTGCATTATTAGTGATTTATTGTACATTCATAATATAATGATGTTGTTGTAGAAAACAATAAAAGTAGTATATCACAACATAATACATAAAAGGGGAATATATTTCACAAAATATAATAAAATACTTCCTAGATATAATCATAAAAATAAAAATACAATTCCTTAGACTTTTCTTTCACCTTTGGGACAACTGCTAGCTTATTATTTATTACTAGAGTCATCTCCCCCTTTCCCTGCTCATGCATTAACTCAATAATTATCTACTCTCGAGAAGTCCAATGACCTCATAATCTATTTAAATGGAGCATGTTGTTTATTGTTAACTCTCTGATTTCAATATCTATTGTTTTTAGGATTCTAAGCTTATTATGCAAGTTAAGTTAAATTATTTGAGGGTTTCGAGAGGATATAGATGAGGCACATTCAAGAGGTAAACAAATTTTTGATTTCATTTTTGATGAAATATGTCCATATATTAACTAAGTAGAAATATAAAAATAATTCACAAAACAATATATTTTGTATTAAAGCATGCCATGTCATATTAGGCAGAACCTAGAAACAAGTCACTTAAGTCATTAAAAAAGAGAAATTTTAAGAAGAAAGAGAAAGGATATAAGGTCGAGAATCGATATCATTAGGACCCTGGCCTGAGCTTATAAAGTCATTTCCATCTAGATCAAGCTCCCAACTAGTAGCTTGGGTAATGTCTATGTCATCATCTTCTACTTATGTTTGAATGGGTGAGATGGCCAAAGAAATCCTGGCAAACTTATCTAGCACATTTGTTCAACCTCCAAGTGTCACCCATCAATAATTTGTGGTGATTTTGGATGTTTGATCTCAAAATCAATGTAATTGCATGCTTTCAATGTTAAGGAGCTCGAGAACAAGAAAGAAGGATCCACATTTATTTGTATCTTTTTCTCTCAATTCTTGATTCTAACATAGAAGGCCCTCTCCTCTCTTGTCCTTTATTATATATGTACAAGATTTGGACCCATTGTAAATGGATTTTTCCATGTTTTGGGAACATCTATATTTTGCCTATTTTGATGAATAAGACAGACTTCATATTTCCACAAAAGCCTGTGTTTTAGTGTATTTTCATGGTCTGTTAGGAGATGAAAGTGATAGCTAACACTTCATCTCATCTTATCCTTTCCATTATACCTATTTTTAGGTGCTAATTTTATCCTTGTAGTTCACATAGTGTGCTCTATCATGTTATTTGTATGGCAAGTGCAAGCTCTCTTTAGTGTCTTTGATAGACCTATTGAAACATTACCTTAGATCATGTAACAATCCTGAGCCCCTATGTAAAATATTGATGCTCGAAGGCTACCATTTGAGTAGTTTAATTAGATTCACATCCTTGTTCATCTTCTTCATGCATGTCAAGTAGATGAAGGTCATACTTTTGGTCTATCACCATCATATATAGGATTTCCCTTCAATTTTGTTTCTTACCTTTTCCCCCTTCCCTTTTCCTTGATATTTTGTAGCATAGACTAGGGATCCTAATTGATACACCATAAATGGAGCTAACCCTTATAATCTAGATATTTAATCCAATGATTAGGCTAATCATAGCCTAGGATTATTTCCATGTTTCATTAGACCATGAAGGCCTAAAACTACCTTCGTAAGGGTACAAGTCTGATTGACAATAGTTAGTAAATAAAATCTCACTGTCTCACCACTTAGATTTTTTTCATGTGCTTGATTTGTACTCCTTTGATATATGTCACTCAATCTTCTTACCTTCCTTCTAGAACTAGGACTTGAATCTAGACTTACACTTGGAATTGAACAACTAGATGAGGGGCTACATGGTGGATTCATAGCACTTGGAACAAAAATATTAGTGGGATGATCATGATAAATATCATCAATAATATCATTTAAAACATATTTTGACTTGTCCATATGGCCTTTTTGATAACCATAAACTCCCCCTTCATCAAAAATCACATTTCTTGACACAATAAGACTATTAGTGAGAGGATTATATAACTTTTAAGCCTTAATTTTATAACTATATCCAACAAAAATACATGACTCAATTTTAGGATCTAACTTTTGCCTCTTTTGAGTATGAACATGAACATAGGATAAAAAACCAAAAACTTTGAAATAATTAATTATTGGCATTTTCCCATACCAGGCTTCATATAAAGTTATCCTATCAAGTGCACTAGTGGGACTCTGATTGATAATATATAATACTTTAGAAATTGCATCTCCCCAAAAATAAGTTCTTAATCCCTTTGTTTGTAGCATACTCCGTGCCATATCCACCACTGTACAATTCTTCCTCTCAGCTACACCATTTTGTTGAGGTGTGTAGGTAGTGGTGAGTTGTCTTCTGATGCCATGCTTATCACAATAACATTGAAAGGATTTTGAACAAAATTCTCTTCCATGATCAATCCTTAAGAACTTGATTTTTCACCCTTTTTCATTTTCCACAAGATCTCTGAACCTCTTGAATGTATCAAGGGATTCACCCTTCATTTTCAAAAAATAAAGCCAACACTTTCATGAGTAATCGTCAATAAAAGTGATAAAATATGATGACTTACCCAAATTTTGTATTTTTATAGGACCAAAAATATCTAAGTGAACAAGTTGATGTGGATGATGGGCCCTCCATGCATTGCCCTTTGCAAATTTCTCCCTTGCATGTTTTCCTTTAGCACAACCTCCATAAATTTCATTGTGCTCTTCAACCTTAGGCAAACTAGAAACTAATGCATTTGATGTTAGAATCTTTAAACTATGAAAATTTAAATGCCCATACCTAAGATGCCACAACTAACTTTTGTCCTCATATGCCATATTATCAAGATTACCACTATTTTCTCCAGACCTCAATGGTAATATTTTATTCTTTGACATAGGAAAAAATGTAACCACCTTATTGCCTTGATTCTTATCATAAATTATGCATTTCTTATTTTCAAACAACACCTTATAATGTTTTTCACACTATTTCGCAATACTCAATATATTATGCTTTAATTATGGAGTGTAATAAATATCCTTAACACTTTTCATACCTTCTTTAGTTCAGACTTCCATAGCTCCTTTGGCAGCAATCTCTAGTGTTTTATCATCACCAAGCTTGACCTTGGTTTTGAAACTTTCATCCATTAAAAAAAAACATTTTTCGTTCCTTGACATGTGGTTACAACATCCTGAATCTATATACCAAACATCATTAGAAACATTTTCATATTTTTCATAATATTAAAATAAATTATTTGGAGGAGACTCATCACCCTCTTGAGAATAATGAATGATTTTATTATTATTACCTTATTTTAATCTACACTCTTTTTCAAAGTGGTCATACCTATTACAATGATAACACTAGACATTTCTTTTATCAAATCAACATCTCTCTTTTCCTCTAAAACCACATCTTCCTCGTAAACCACCTCTACCTCTATTTCCTCTTGAGTAATTTTGATTTTGTCCTCTACCTTGGCCTTGATTACTTTTGGTGATACTATTGACATCTTCATTCTTTGTGATTTATACATTGGAGGAAAAGGCTTTCTCATCACTATCTCCAAATGAATCTCTCAATCTTTCTTCAAGAGACATTAAAGATCCAACTAGGTGATCAAATTGAAGGGTAGACAAGTTATTGATTTCTTTTATGATTATGGAAAAATGGTTCCACCCTAGTGTGAGAGTCATCAACACCTTTTTGATCATAACCTCATTGTTCATTATTTCACTAAGTGTATCCATCTTATTGACCACATCTTTTACTCTAACACAATAGGTACTCACACTTTCAACTTCTTACATCTTCAAATTATCGAACTCTTTCTTCAATGTCTGTAACTTGACAACATTGACTTGATCACTACCTTGGTAAGCTTTTTTTAGAGTTTTGTAGGCATCCATAGCTATCTTTGCTCCTATAATTCCCAAAAATAGGCTCTTATCTAGAGCCATTTGAATAGGAAATAAGGATTGAACATTCTTCTTCATAGCCTCCTTAGCTATTTTATCAGTGGTTGTGAGGGCATTACAATCAGTTGGCTCTACATAACCTGATTCAACAATCTCCCACAAATATTTTCCTATCAAAAAAGTTAGAATTTTCATGCATCAATAATCATACTCATTTATATCAAATTTTGGAATGGGCAAGGATTTAGAATTCAACATGATAAACTTTTGGAAAAATTCCAACCACTAAATCTTTAACCTATAATAAAAAACCTACTCTGATACCAAATGTAAATTTTATCTAGGCCCAACCAATTGATAAACCAATTAATAATAATAGTAGAAAGAATTAACTCAGAAAAAAAAAACACACCATAATTCTATTTTTGTGGTATTAATAAATGTCTTTATTGATGATTCATTTATAAAAAACAATTACAATGTTGAATACATTGCAACATCTAAAAATAGCTTAATACTAAATAACTAGCATGCATTGTTCATGCATAATCCACTGCACTTGCAGCGAAATGGCCAAACTCAAGTTTTACAACTGAAGTAAAAACCTAAAAACAAACTATAACTATCACTAGCTAGAAAAATAGCACATGGACCAAAAACCAATCATGCAATTTATTTTATAAAAAACAAACTAAAACTAAAACTAAAAATCTGTGCATTAAGATAACATTATAGAACTGATTATGTAACATTCGTTATCAAAAAAAAGAATAGATTTGTATATTAACAACAGGCCCATGCCTAGTAAATCTTAGTCGAGTGACATCTTTCTAATGAAGGATCATGCCATTGTCACAAATGCATATCACATATTTACGACATCACTTACCCACATCAATACTATTTATATTTTTAAATTATGTGGATATGATGGGAATGGTACTAAAAGATCTGTACATGAATCTTTGGTGCCATCCTCTCAATATAAACATTTTTCATGTAATTAAATGATATAGGTATAATAATTTTTAGTGAAATTATTTATATGAGTAGAATTAATTAAATTATATATAATTATATATATATATATATAGAATAATTAATATGATATATTTTAATATGTTTTAGTTTATTAGTTTTTTTAAAATAATTTATCTTTTATAATTTTTATTTTTAAATATATATATATATATATATATATATATATATATATTCATTTTAATAATATATATATTTAAATTAAAATAGAAAAAAATATTTAAATTAAAATATAAAAATATATTTAAAAATAAAAATTATAAAAGATAAATTATTTTCAAAAAACTAAGAAATTAAAACATATTAAAATATATCATATTAATTATTCTATTGTGTGTGTGTGTGTGTGTGTGTGTGTGTGTGTGTGTGTGTGTGTGTGTGTGTGTGTGTGTGTGTGTGTGTGTGTGTGTGTGTGTAATTTTTAGATCTCAGCATCTTTAAATGCATTTCGTATTATAAAATATACTTTCTAGAAAAAATATCCACCAAAGTGAGAACTCATATATCTTTCTTACCTACCTCATACCTTATTTAAGTTTTTAAGTTACCCAAACTTGAATTTTAATCAATAAACCACTTAAATATCCTATCTCATTTTTTATTCTTGAAAACTAACTACCTATCGAGTACTTCAATTATTATTTATCTTTTATATATGTATAACTTCCTCTTCATTTTTTCTTTCTTATTCCCTATCTTCCACAAGTCTTATGAAAAATATAAGCCAATCCCAGTTCATAGGATCAAATCTCTAATCAAGAAAAGGATTACAATTTTTTAGGGAAAAATTGTATACTATTTCTTCTAAAAGCTTCTATTCTTAATTTTTATGAAGTGTGTAATGATGAAATATTTAAAGAAAAATTAATTAGAAGAAAGTTTTTGAATGTATGAATGACAATATAAAGGTAACAAAGTTGAGTATCTTTATTTCTATTTATTTTAGTTTTATTTTTGTACGTTTTTTAAGTATAAATATTTTATGGATTGGATATATAAGATTTAGGATTTTTCAATCTAATAGTAATGACAAACACTGTAATCTATTTTTCAGAGTGAAACCAAAACTTCTTAATTATTATCATTTTTTAATAATTTTAGGGCTTATTTTTTATAATAGTAGAATGAGGATTCAAAAAGGGTCCCTTCCCTTTATAAAACTAACAAGTCTAGAAATAACAGACCAAATTTAATCATAAAACTCAAGGTATCCAACCACTAAAATGAAAAACCCTGACAAAAAGATATAAATCAACATCAAAATAACATTGATACATAATATGTAAGGTCATAATTTGATTTGAATATTAAAATGTTATATCAAATAGATCATATTTTACTAAGAAACCAATAATTATAAAAAAAAAATTATCTATAATTTTTTTGATTAATTTTTTTAATAATTAACTTATTTATTATTAAAATCATATCCATAACTTTCCTAATCAATACTCTTTCACTTATTAAGCTAGAGGTTTATACAGTGAGACAAATCCTTAGATTTGTCTCATAAACAACAAGGGTAAGGAATATGCTTTTATTTCCCATTCAATGGCTGACACCATGTATTGGACCCAAAAGTATGTGTGAGGATAAGGTGTTGAACAATTTTTTTTTACTGAACGTAATAGATGTGTACATTCTATCATTGGGGCATTATCCTATTCTGATGATGAGTTCAATGAAGGGAAGGAAAGAATTATAGGAGCAAGGAATCACATAGGGTTTGTTTGTTACCATTGTTGTTCACTAGCGTGTTCCTTTAGATTTGTATTCGGGCATCAACTTATTTCTATAGGGTCATTATGATGTATGGTCCACCTTCCTTTTTCTTGTAGTGGGGTTTATTATTTTTCTTCACTCATGGTTTAAAATATATATAAGGGTGGTCATTTCTCAAAAAAGGATGTTGTTTGATGCCTCAATTCACCTTGTAAGCACCACAAATTCTTCCACAACAATTCTTATGTGTGCAATAGATTATTTGTCTTAATTTTGAGTGTTAAGACAACTTTATAATTCTCTCTACATTTTTATCCTACTTCTTATCTAATATTATTTCAATATACACTCTTCCCATCGAAAAAAATTAGTAAGTTTCTTGAGTTGTATTTAATAATAATAATAATAATCAAGGAAATTGGTATAGGGGGTGTTGGACGTGATAGCTCAGGTGATATTCAGTTTCTCTTCTCTATCCATAAGGCTCATCATACTAGTAATCTTATTGAAGTGATGGCTATCTTGGTTGCGGTCCAGCACTGTTGTCATAATGGATTGCATAGAATTATCTACGAGACTGACTCGCAGATGGTGGTAAATTTATTGAATAAACATGACTTGATTACGATAGACTGGCATTTGGTTGTGGTTGTTCGACAAATCCTACAGCTATGTACTTCTTTGGATTCGGTGTCATTTGTGCATATTCCTCGAGAGTGGAATGAAGTAGCTAATTGTCTGGCTAAACGGGCCTCTGAGCAAGGGCCATCTTGGAGTATTAAGGACCATATGAGGCTCCCCCTTAATCTTTTTCAGAAGCTGGTCTAACTTGCTGACCAGGATAAAACTTTGTAATTTTCTTTGTTTTTGGCTTCATTTTCAATAAAATTTTTACCGCTCTTTAGTTAATAATAATAATAATAATAATAATAATAATAATAATAATAATAATAATAATAATAATAATAATAATAATAATAATAATAATAATAATAATAAGCCACAACATTTTTATCCTCAAAATTTTCAAATAGGATAATGCCCAAATTCAAAAACCCACTAGAGACGCTTACATTTTGGTCTAAATGTAAAATGATATGCTATAGCTTCTAAATTTTTTGATCCAATTCTTCCTCGGTTTCTCAAATTTTGTCTTTGTTAAAAGATAGGGTAGACACTATTCACTATAATTTATATAAAGAGGCATATTTCCATTACACCTAGATCCTCTAATTATAAAATTATTGCCTCTTGCCTTTTACAATATATTTGTATCTTATTTGCTTTGTCATCAATGTGATTATAGTGGGTTTCATGAAAAAAAGGCACTTTAAGATTGTTATAGTGACCTATGTGAGCAGGGTCGATTGGATGAGTTAGAGATTTGTAGAATGAGGTTGATAATATGGGTTGAAGGTAAACCTATCATGTCAATACCATGCATAATGAAACAAAAAATAAAACATACAAATTATAAATACACAACAATAATACAATTTTTTTAAAGTTACAGTAGCATATCCAAATAAATAAAACTTGTCCATTATAAATAATACATAATTATTTTTGAAACCTATACTAATTTTGTTTGGACAATTCTCAGACCCAATTGAACTAATTCCACCATAAGCATTTTATTTTCTAGAACATTTTATAGATGCAATCCAATTAGTTCTAGTCAAATGAATTTTATTTCCATGAACATCTAAGGTGTGATCCTCTCATAGAAAAGGCAAGTCATTCATCTCACTAAATACACCTAATACAAAGGGAAATGATGACACTTTAACTTAATGTCTTCCAAATGTCAATGACTATTTCTTCACATAACTATCAGCTTACAGATGAGTTTCTATTTTTAAAGTGTTTGTGGAGTTTTATTTCATAGATATGGGTGTACGTTAAATCATGAAATTAACTTCTAGTGTTCCCAACCCATTTGATTGACACATGCATCAAGTTTGACATCCATGCTAGTAATCTAGAACCATCTTTGGGCCATACATGCCCATTATAATGAAATATTAGTTCACATAAATATGGTTTTTGATATGTAGTGTAAAATTTTAAATTAGACCTCATACACATCACGTTGGCCTATATTTTACATGCATATTCTTGCAGTTTGGCATTTCAAAATTTAATTATATTTCTGCTTACTATCTATACATTTAAAACATAGATACAACTATGAAAATGGATGGCCTTTCATAAATTTAGGAAGAAGGAATTGTGTGGTGCAGCTACAAACCAATAGAAAGATAACATTGATGCCCACCTTCCCCTTTTACATTCCATCCCAATGCAATTATTACTAATTATATTGTTCTTTTATAAATACCTATTATAATTACAGTATTAGATAAAAATATAATATTTATTTCAAAGCCACTTATTATATACACTCATTTAAATATGAGTGGACTTAGCATGTATATTTATGCAACCATGTGTCACTTCTATGGAAAATTTAAGTAAAAAACCTGGGTAAGATTTACATATATTGGCCTCATTTATGAGAAATTTAATAGTCTCTTGCATGCTTCACTATAAATAGTAGATCATTTTTAGATATTATGTCCATTCAATCACTAGGGTGGCCAAATGCACTAAAAACAAATTCAAATTTATCCCCTTGTCTAGAATTATAAATTCAAATTTTAGATTATTCTATTCAAATGCACTGAATACAAATGGGCACCTCTAATTTCATCAATACTCTCATAATTATTTAAAATGTGTATTATACATGACAATTCTTATTACTAAGATTATGTTTATTAGGGATTAGTGGTTTAATTATTTTTCCAAATGGTTCTTAATCCTTTGTATATTGGATACATTCATTTATGGTGTTTGGCTTTGAAGGACATATGGGTCATGAATTTTTGGCATACTACTTCGTTACATAATTTAAAAGTTTTATTTTTCATTATTATATTCATTATATTTTTTTTGAGTTTCAAAATCAAAAAATGTTTCATCATATAGTCCTTTTTTGATGTAGCAGTATTCCTAAAGATTTAGATTACAATATAAAAAGAAACAAAAAATAATTTAGATGGTGATTTGTACTGACATAGAGCATATGGCATTATTTAGTGCATATATAGATTTTATATGTTATGTGGCATAGGAGGAGATACCATGCAAGCATGTGGCCTTCTATGGATGCTTTCAAATGTGAAATACATATTACTACGTAAAAAATTAATTCATTTTAATAATATTTATTTCCAATATTATTAAAAGCATATTATATTGATATAATATATGATGTAATATAATATTAAAATATATATTATATAATCAAATATAGTATTAAGATATATTATAATAGAATATTTGTTTAGTTTATATTAATTAAAATGGCAAAATGGTTTGTTAAAAAAATTGTTATATTTGATGAATATTACACAAGGAAATAGTTCAATTGAAAATTTGTCAGTATGTAAATTTGATTGAAATTGAAAATAAAATGGTAGGATGAACATAAAACTCAAATTCTAATGAAATACATATTTTGTTATGGGTAATCTATTGTTATAGTAAATCACAATTATATTTTTAGGGTGTACTTATATCTAGTGCATAGGGTTTTTCCAATTGTTTTATGCTTAGATTTGTAGTCTATTCCACTTATTTAACAACAAACTGAACCAAAACCCAAAACATAGTTGAATATGTGACCTACTTTCACATTATGTAGCCTCCCTCAGCCACCTGACTAATTACATGCCACGTATAGAAATAAAGAATAGCATGGAAGGTGTAGAAACCATTTCCTTATTGTTCTTTATACTTGTACATTACCTAGGTAGATCATCTTATTTATTGACAAACTTAAAAAGTGATAGATGTTTTAATAGGATTTGATTTTTTCAATATTCATATTGATATGGAAATTGTAAATCTTACTTTAATATTGATATGTACTTCAAGAATAGTGATATATTGGTGAATAATAATTATAATATTTGGTGTATTACATACTCATTTCTTATTTATATATAAGTGAAATTATTAAAAAAATATCAAGAGAAAGTTTCCTATGTCTATAGTGGAATTAAAAAATAATATTTGACAAATGAATTAGCCTGGGTAGTTCACCTTAATTATTGCAAGCCTAAAAATTTGTAAAAAAATAACAATCCAATATTATAATAATAATTAACAATGAGATTTAAACATGAGAAATAGTTTAATATTCAACAAGGGACTCTTTGATAACATGATATTTTAGATTAGTTTGTTTTATTATCCTTTATATTGACACGATATTTCATGTGAAATCATACACTGAAAAGTGGTTTATAGCTCACATGATGGTGACATATTCTAATGACAAAGACTCTACATTTGATGTACACCATATCAAATGAGCTTACAAATTGAATCCCTCTAGCTTTTCATCTCAACATTAAAGATAAAATGTCCTCATTTGATGATCTAATTTTGGTGGGAGGGAATGTAGGAGGTTAAATTTTGGTCAAAATGGGAATATATCTCACAAAAGAAAGGAATACACTTGGCAAGCACAATATGATGTGAGAATTTCTGTGACGTGAGAATTTTTATATTAATTCCTATATGATTGAGTTTCAAATTGATTAATATTATTTGAATTTTTGCATTATTAGTGATTTATTGTACATTCATAATATAATGATGTTGGTGTAGAAAAAAATAAAAGTAGTATATCACAACATAATACATAAAAGGGGAATATATTTCACAAAATATAATAAAATACTTCCTAGATATAATCATAAAAATAAAAATACAATTCCTTAGACTTTTCTTTCACCTCTGGGACAACTGCTAGCTTATTATTTATTACTAGAGTCATCTCCCCCTTTCCCTGCTCATGCATTAACTCAATAATTATCTACTCTCGAGAAGTCCAATGACCTCATAATCTACTTAAATGGAGCATGTTTTTTATTGTTAACTCTCTGATTTCAATATCTATTGTTTTTAGGATTCTAAGCTTATTATGCAAGTTAAGTTAAATTATTTGAGGGTTTCGAGAGGATATAGATGAGGCACATTCAAGAGGTAAACAAATTTTTGATTTCATTTTTGATGAAATATGTCCATATATTAACTAAGTAGAAATATAAAAATAATTCACAAAACAATATATTTTGTATTAAAGCATGCCATGTCATATTAGGCAGAACCTAGAAACAAGTCACTTAAGTCATTAAAAAAGAGAAATTTTAAGAAGAAAGAGAAAGGATATAAGGTCGAGAATCGATATCATTAGGACCCTGGCCTGAGCTTATAAAGTCATTTCCATCTAGATCAGGCTCCCAACTAGTAGCTTGGGTAATGTCTATGTCATCATCTTCTACTTATGTTTGAATGGGTGAGATGGCCAAAGAAATCCTTGCAAACTTATCTAGCACATTTGTTCAACCTCCAAGTGTCACCCATCAATAATTTGTGGTGATTTTGGATGTTTGATCTCAAAATCAATGTAATTGCATGCTTTCAATGTTAAGGAGCTCGAGAACAAGAAAGAAGGATCCACATTTATTTGTATCTTTTTCTCTCAATTCTTGATTCTAACATAGAAGGCCCTCTCCTCTCTTGTCCTTTATTATATATGTACAAGATTTGGACCCATTGTAAATGGATTTTTCCATGTTTTGGGAACATCTATATTTTGCCTATTTTGATGAATAAGACAGACTTCATATTTCCACAAAAGCCTGTGTTTTAGTGTATTTTCATGGTCTGTTAGGAGATGAAAGTGATAGCTAACACTTCATCTCATCTTATCCTTTCCATTATACCTATTTTTAGGTGCTAATTTTATCCTTGTAGTTCACATAGTGTGCTCTATCATGTTATTTGTATGGCAAGTGCAAGCTCTCTTTAGTGTCTTTGATAGACCTATTGAAACATTACCTTAGATCATGTAACAATCCTGAGCCCCTATGTGAAATATTGATGCTCAAAGGCTACCATTTGAGTAGTTTAATTAGATTCACATCCTTGTTCATCTTCTTCATGCATGTCAAGTAGATGAAGGTCATATTTTTGGTCTATCACCATCATATATAGGATTTCCCTTCAATTTTGTTTCTTACCTTTTCCCCCTTCCCTTTTCCTTGATATTTTGTAGCATAGACTAGGGATCCTAATTGATACACCATAAATGGAGCTAACCCTTATAATCTAGATATTTAATCCAATGATTAGGCTAATCATAGCCTAGGATTATTTCCATGTTTCATTAGACCATGAAGGCCTAAAACTACCTTCGTAAGGGTACAAGTCTGATTGACAATAGTTAGTAAATAAAATCTCACTGTCTCACCACTTAGATTTTTTTCATGTGCTTTATTTGTACTCCTTTGATATATGTCACTCAATCTTCTTACCTTCCTTCTAGAACTAGGACTTGAATCTAGACTTACACTTGGAATTGAACAACTATATGAGGGGCTACATGGTGGATTCATAGCACTTGGAACAAAAATATTAGTGGGATGATCATGATAAATATCATCAATAATATCATTTAAAACATATTTTGACTTGTCCATATGGCCTTTTTGATAACCATAAACTCCCCCTTCATCAAAAATCACATTTCTTGACACAATAAGACTATTAGTGAGAGGATTATATAACTTTTAAGCCTTAATTTTATCACTATATCCAACAAAAATACATGACTCAATTTTAGGATCTAACTTTTGCCTCTTTTGAGTATGAACATGAACATAGGATAAAAAACCAAAAACTTTGAAATAATTAATTATTGGCGTTTTCCCATACCAGGCTTCATATAGAGTTATCCTATCAAGTGCACTAGTGGGACTCTGATTGATAATATATAATACTTTAGAAATTGCATCTCCCCAAAAATAAGTTCTTAATCCCTTTGTTTGTAGCATACTCCGTGCCATATCCACCACTGTACAATTCTTCCTCTCAGCTACACCATTTTGTTGAGGTGTGTAGGTAGTGGTGAGTTGTCTTCTGATGCCATGCTTATCACAATAACCTTGAAAGGATTTTGAACAAAATTCTCTTCCATGATCAATCCTTAAGAACTTGATTTTTCACCCTTTTTCATTTTCCACAAGATCTCTGAACCTCTTGAATGTATCAAGGGATTCACCCTTCATTTTCAAAAAATAAAGCCAACACTTTCATGAGTAATCCTCAATAAAAGTGATAAAATATGATGACTTACCCAAATTTTGTATTTTTATAGGACCAAAAATATCTAAGTGAACAAGTTGATGTGGATGATGGGCCCTCCATGCATTGCCCTTTGCAAATTTCTCCCTTGCATGTTTTCCTTTAGCACAACCTCCATAAATTTCATTGTGCTCTTCAACCTTAGGCAAACTAGAAACTAATGCATTTGATGTTAGAATCTTTAAACTATGAAAATTTAAATGCCCATACCTAAGATGCCACAACTAACTTTTGTCCTCATATGCCATATTATCAAGATTACCACTATTTTCTCCAGACCTCAATGGTAATATTTTATTCTTTGACATAGGAAAAAATGTAACCACCTTATTGCCTTGATTCTTATCATAAATTATGCATTTCTTATTTTCAAACAACACCTTATAATGTTTTTCACACTATTTCGCAATACTCAATATATTATGCTTTAATTATGGAGTGTAATAAATATCCTTAACACTTTTCATACCTTCTTTAGTTCGGACTTCCATAGCTCCTTTGGCAGCAACCTCTAGTGTTTTATCATCACCAAGCTTGACCTTGGTTTTGAAACTTTCATCCATTATAAAAAAACATTTTTCGTTCCTTGACATGTGGTTACAACATCCTGAATCTAAATACCAAACATCATTAGAAACATTTTCATATTTTTCATAATATTAAAATAAATTATTTGGAGGAGACTCATCACCCTCTTGAGAATAATGAATGCTTTTATTATTATTACCTTATTTTAATCTACACTCTTTTTCAAAGTGGTCATACCTATTACAATGATAACACTAGACATTTCTTTTATCAAATCAACATCTCTCTTTTCCTCTAAAACCACATCTTCCTCGTAAACCACCTCTACCTCTATTTCCTCTTGAGTAATTTTGATTTTGTCCTCTACCTTGGCCTTGATTAATTTTGGTGATACTATTGACATCTTCATTCTTTGTGATTTATACATTGGAGGAAAAGGCTTTCTCATCACTATCTCCAAATGAATCTCTCAATCTTTCTTCAAGAGACATTAAAGATCCAACTAGGTGATCAAATTGAAGGGTAGACAAGTTATTGATTTCTTTTATGATTATGGAAAAATGGTTCCACCCTAGTGTGAGAGTCATCAACACCTTTTTGATCATAACCTCATTGTTCATTATTTCACTAAGTGTATCCATCTTATTGACCACATCTTTTACTCTAACACAATAGGTACTCACACTTTCAACTTCTTACATCTTCAAATTATCGAACTCTTTCTTCAATGTCTGTAACTTGACAACATTGACTTGATCACTACCTTGGTGAGCTTTTTTTAGAGTTTTGTAGGCATCCATAGCTATCTTTGCTCCTACAATTCCCAAAAATAGGCTCTTAACTAGAGCTATTTGAATAGGAAATAAGGATTGAACATTCTTCTTCATAGCCTCCTTAGCTATTTTATCAGTGGTTGTGAGGGCATTACAATCAGTTGGCTCTACATAACCTGATTCAACAATCTCCCACAAATCTTTTCCTATCAAAAAAGTTAGAATTTTCATGCATCAATAATCATACTCATTTATATCAAATTTTGGAATGGGCAAGGATTTAGAATTCAACATGATAAACTTTTGGAAAAATTCCAACCACTAAATCTTTAACCTATAATAAAAAACCTACTCTGATACCAAATGTAAATTTTATCTAGGCCCAACCAATTGATAAACCAATTAATAATAATAGTAGAAAGAATTAACTCAGAAAAAAAAAACACACCATAATTCTATTTTTGCGGTATTAATAAACGTCTTTATTGATGATTCATTTATAAAAAGCAATTACAATGTTGAATACATTGCAACATCTAAAAATAGCTTAATACTAAATAACTAGCATGCATTGTTCATGCATAATCCACTGCACTTGCAGCGAAATGGCCAAACTCAAGTTTTACAACTGAAGTAAAAACCTAAAAACAAACTATAACTATCACTAGCTAGAAAAATAGCACATGGACCAAAAACCAATCATGAAATTTATTTTAGAAAAAACAAACTAAAACTAAAACTAAAACTAAAAATCTGTGCATTAAGATAACATTATAGAACTGATTATGTAACATTCGTTATCAAAAAAAAAGAATAGATTTGTATATTAACAACAGGCCCATGCCTAGTAAATCTTAGTCAAGTGACATCTTTCTAATGAAGGATCATGCCATTGTCACAAATGCATATCACATATTTACGACATCACTTACCCACATCAATACTATTTATATTTTTAAATTATGTGGATATGATGGGAATGGTACTAAAAGATCTGTACATGAATCTTTGGTGCCATCCTCTCAATATAAACATTTTTCATGTAATTAAATGATATAGGTATAATAATTTTTAGTGAAATTATTTATATGAGTAGAATTAATTAAATTATATATAATTATATATATATATATATATAGAATAATTAATATGATATATTTTAATATGTTTTAGTTTATTAGTTTTTTTAAAATAATTTATCTTTTATAATTTTTATTTTTAAATATATATATATATATATATATTTATTCATTTTAATAATATATATATTTAAATTAAAATAGAAAAAAATATTTAAATTAAAATATAAAAATATATTTAAAAATAAAAATTATAAAAGATAAATTATTTTCAAAAAACTAATAAATTAAAACATATTAAAATATATCATATTAATTATTCTATTGTGTGTGTGTGTGTGTGTGTGTAATTTTTAGATCTCAGCATCTTTAAATGCATTTCGTATTATAAAATATACTTTCTAGAAAAAAAATCCACCAAAGTGAGAACTCATATATCTTTCTTACCTACCTCATACCTTATTTAAGTTTTTAAGTTACCCAAACTTGAATTTTAATCAATAAACCACTTAAATATCCTATCTCATTTTTTATTCTTGAAAACTAACTACCTATCGAGTACTTCAATTATTACTTATCTTTTATATATGTATAACTTCCTCTTCATTTTTTCTTTCTTATTCCCTATCTTCCACAAGTCTTATGAAAAATATAAGCCAATCCCAGTTC
Organism: Torreya grandis; assembly: GCA_037957365.1. Lineage (NCBI taxonomy): Eukaryota > Viridiplantae > Streptophyta > Pinopsida > Cupressales > Taxaceae > Torreya > Torreya grandis. The sequence continues at coordinate 2,172,016 of JARHVA010002340.1, forward strand.
ATAGGATCAAATCTCTAATCAAGAAAAGGATTACAAATTTTTAGGGAAAAATTGTATACTATTTCTTCTAAAAGCTTCTATTCTTAATTTTTATGAAGTGTGTAATGATGAAATATTTAAAGAAAAATTAATTAGAAGAAAGTTTTTGAATGTATGAATGACAATATAAAGGTAACAAAGTTGAGTATCTTTATTTCTATTTATTTTAGTTTTATTTTTGTATGTTTTTTAAGTATAAATATTTTATGGATTGGATATATAAGATTTAGGATTTTTCAATCTAATAGTAATGACAAACACTGTAATCTATTTTTCAGAGTGAAACCAAAACTTCTTAATTATTATCATTTTTTAATAATTTTAGGGCTTATTTTTTATAATAGTAGAATGAGGATTCAAAAAGGGTCCCTTCCCTTTATAAAACTAACAAGTCTAGAAATAACAGACCAAATTTAATCATAAAACTCAAGGTATCCAACCACTAAAATGAAAAACCCTGACAAAAAGATATAAATCAACATCAAAATAACATTGATACATAATATGTAAGGTCATAATTTGATTTGAATATTAAAATGTTATATCAAATAGATCATATTTTACTAAGAAACCAATAATTATAAAAAAAAAATTATCTATAATTTTTTTGATTAATTTTTTTAATAATTAACTTATTTATTATTAAAATCATATCCATAACTTTCCTAATTAATACTCTTTCACTTATTAAGCTAGAGGTTTATACAGTGAGACAAATCCTTAGATTTGTCTCATAAACAACAAGGGTAAGGAATATGCTTTTATTTCCCATTCAATGGCTGACACCATGTATTGGACCCAAAAGTATGTGTGAGGATAAGGTGTTGAACAATTTTTTTTTACTGAACGTAATAGATGTGTACATTCTATCATTGGGGCATTATCCTATTCTGATGATGAGTTCAATGAAGTGAAGGAAAGAATTATAGGAGCAAGGAATCACATAGGGTTTGTTTGTTACCATTGTTGTTCACTAGTGTGTTCCTTTAGATTTGTATTCGGGCATCAACTTATTTCTATAGGGTCATTATGATGTATGGTCCACCTTCCTTTTTCTTGTAGTGGGGTTTATTATTTTTCTTCACTCACGGTTTAAAATATATATAAGGGTGGTCATTTCTCAAAAAAGGATGTTGTTTGATGCCTCAATTCACCTTGTAAGCACCACAAATTCTTCCACAACAATTCTTATGTGTGCAATACATTATTTGTCTTAATTTTGAGTGTTAAGACAACTTTATAATTCTCTCTACATTTTTATCCTACTTCTTATCTAATATTATTTCAATATACACTCTTCCCATCGAAAAAAATTAGTAAGTTTCTTGAGTTGTATTTAATAATAATAATAATAATCAGGGAAATTGGTATAGGGGGTGTTGGACGTGATAGCTCAGGTGATATTCAGTTTCTCTTCTCTATCCATAAGGCTCATCATACTAGTAATCTTATTGAAGTGATGGCTATCTTGGTTGCGGTCCAGCACTGTTGTCATAATGGATTGCATAGAATTATCTACGAGACTGACTCGCAGGTGGTGGTAAATTTATTGAATAAACATGACTTGATTACGATAGACTGGCATTTGGTTGTGGTTGTTCGACAAATCCTACAGCTATGTACTTCTTTGGATTCGGTGTCATTTGTGCATATTCCTCGAGAGTGGAATGAAGTAGCTAATTGTCTGGCTAAATGGGCCTCTGAGCAAGGGCCATCTTGGAGTATTAAGGACCATATGAGGCTCCCCCTTAATCTTTTTCAGTAGCTGGTCTAACTTGCTGACCAGGATAAAACTTTGTAATTTTCTTTGTTTTTGGCTTCATTTTCAATAAAATTTTTACCGCTCTTTAGTTAATAATAATAATAATAATAATAATAATAATAAGCCACAACATTTTTATCCTCAAAATTTTCAAATAGGATAATGCCCAAATTCAAAACCCACTAGAGACGCTTACATTTTGGTCTAAATGTAAAATGATATGCTATAGCTTCTAAATTTTTTGATCCAATTCTTCCTCGGTTTCTCAAATTTTGTTTTTGTTAAAAGATAGGGTAGACACTATTCACTATAATTTATATAAAGAGGCATATTTCCATTACACCTAGATCCTCTAATTATAAAATTATTGCCTCTTGCCTTTTACAATATATTTGTATCTTATTTGCTTTGTCATCAATGTGATTATAGTGGGTTTCATGAAAAAAAGGCACTTTAAGATTGTTATAGTGACCTATGTGAGCAGGGTCGATTGGATGAAGTTAGAGATTTGTAGAATGAGGTTGATAATATGGGTTGAAGGTAAACCTATCATGTCAATACCGTGCATAATGAAACAAAAAATAAAACATACAAATTATAAATACACAACAATAATACAATTTTTTTAAAGTTACAGTAGCATATCCAAATAAATAAAACTTGTCCATTATAAATAATACATAATTATTTTTGAAACCTATACTAATTTTGTTTGGACAATTCTCAGACCCAATTGAACTAATTCCACCATAAGCATTTTATTTTCTAGAACATTTTATAGATGCAATCCAATTAATTCTAGTAAAATGAATTTTATTTCCATGAACATCTAAGGTGAGATCCTCTCATAGAAAAGGCAAGTCATTCATCTCACTAAATACACCTAATACAAAGGGAAATGATGACACTTTAACTTAATGTCTTCCAAATGTCAATGACTATTTCTTCACATAACTATCAGCTTACAGATGAGTTTCTATTTTTAAAGTGTTTGTGGAGTTTTATTTCATAGATATGGGTGTACGTTAAATCATGAAATTAACTTCTAGTGTTCCCAACCCATTTGATTGACACATGCATCAAGTTTGACATCCATGCTAGTAATCTGGCACCATCTTTGGGCCATACATGCCCATTATAATGAAATATTAGTTCACATAAATATGGTTTTTGATATGTAGTGTAAAATTTTAAATTAGACCTTATACACATCACGTTGGCCTATATTTTACATGCATATTCTTACAGTTTGGCATTTCAAAATTTAATTATATTTCTGCTTACTATCTATACATTTAAAACATAGATACAACTATGAAAATGGATGGCCTTTCATAAATTTAGGAAGAAGGAATTGTGTGGTGCAGCTACAAACCAATAGAAAGATAACATAGATGCCCACCTTCCCCTTTTACATTCCATCCCAATGCAATTATTACTAATTATATTGTTCTTTTATAAATACCTATTATAATTATAGTATTAGATAAAAATATAATATTTATTTCAAAGCCACTTATTATATACACTCATTTAAATATGAGTGGACTTAGCATGTATATTTATGCAACCATGTGTCACTTTTATGGAAAATTTAAGTAAAAAACCTGGTTAAGATTTACATATATTGGCCTCATTTATGAGAAATTTAATAGTCTCTTGCATGCTTCACTATAAATAGTAGATCATTGTTAGATATTATGTCCATTCAATCACTAGGGTGGCCAAATGCACTAAAAACAAATTCAAATTTATCCCCTTGTCTAGAATTATAAATTCAAATTTTAGATTATTCTATTCAAATGCACTGAATACAAATGGGCACCTCTAATTTCATCAATACTCTCATAATTATTTAAAATGTGTATTATACATGACAATTCTTATTACTAAGATTATGTTTATTAGGGATTAGTGGTTTAATTATTTTTCCAAATGGTTCTTAATCCTTTGTATATTGGATACATTCATTTATGGTGTTTGGCTTTGAAGGACATATGGGTCATGAATTTTTGGCATAGTACTTCGTTACATAATTTAAAAGTTTTATTTTTCATTATTATATTCATTATATTTTTTTTGAGTTTCAAAATCAAAAAATGTTTCATCATATAGTCCTTTTTTGATGTAGCAGTATTCCTAAAGATTTAGATTACAATATAAAAAGAAACAAAAAATAATTTAGATGGTGATTTGTACTGACGTAGAGCATATGGCATTATTTAGTGCATATATAGATTTTATATGTTATGTGGCATAGGAGGAGATACCATGCAAGCAAGTGGCCTTCTATGGATGCTTTCAAATGTGAAATACATATTACTACGTAAAAAATTAATTCATTTTAATAATATTTATTTCCAATATTATTAAAAGCATATTATATTGATATAATATATGATGTAATATAATATTAAAATATATATTATATAATCAAATATAGTATTAAGATATATTATAATAGAATATTTGTTTAGTTTATATTAATTAAAATGGCAAAATGGTTTGTTAAAAAAATTGTTATATTTGATGAATATTACACAAGGAAATAGTTCAATTGAAAATTTGTCAGTATGTAAATTTGATTGAAATTGAAAATAAAATGGTAGGATGAACATAAAACTCAAATTCTAATGAAATACATATTTTGTTATGGGTAATCTATTGTTATAGTAAATCACAATTATATTTTTAGGGTGTACTTATATCTAGTGCATAGGGTTTTTCCAATTGTTTTATGCTTAGATTTGTAGTCTATTCCACTTATTTAACAACAAACTGAACCAAAACCCAAAACATAGTTGAATATGTGACCTACTTTCACATTATGTAGCCTCCCTCAGCCACCTAACTAATTACATGCCACGTATAGAAATAAAGAATAGCATGGAAGGTGTAGAAACCATTTCCTTATTGTTCTTTATACTTGTACATTACCTAGGTAGATCATCTTATTTATTGACAAACTTAAAAAGTGATAGATGTTTTAATAGGATTTGATTTTTTCAATATTCATATTGATATGGAAATTGTATATCTTACTTTAATATATATATGTACTTAAAGAATAGTGATATATTGGTGAATAATAATTATAATATTTGGTGTATTACATACTCATTTCTAATTTATATATAAGTGAAATTATTAAAAAAATATCAAGAGAAAGTTTCCTATGTCTATAGTGGAATTAAAAAATAATATTTGACAAATGAATTAGCCTGGGTAGTTCACCTTAATTATTGCAAGCCTAAAAATTTGTAAAAAAATAACAATCCAATATTATAATAATAATTAACAATGAGATTTAAACATGAGAAATAGTTTAATATTCAACAAGGGACTCTTTGATAACATGATATTTTAGATTAGTTTGTTTTATTATCCTTTATATTGACACGATATTTCATGTGAAATCATACACTGAAAAGTGGTTTATAGCTCACATGATGGTGACATATTCTAATGACAAAGACTCTACATTTGATGTACACCATATCAAATGAGCTTACAAATTGAATCCCTCTAGCTTTTCATCTCAACATTAAAGATAAAATGTCCTCATTTGATGATCTAATTTTGGTGGGAGGCAATGTAGGAGGTTAAATTTTGGTCAAAATGGGAATATATCTCACAAAAGAAAGGAATACACTTGGCAAGCACAATATGATGTGATAATTTCTGTGACGTGAGAATTTTTATATTAATTCCTATATGATTGAGTTTCAAATTGATTAATATTATTTGAATTTTTGCATTATTAGTGATTTATTGTACATTCATAATATAATGATGTTGGTGTAGAAAACAATAAAAGTAGTATATCACAACATAATACATAAAAGGGGAATATATTTCACAAAATATAATAAAATACTTCCTAGATATAATCATAAAAATAAAAATACAATTCCTTAGACTTTTCTTTCACCTTTGGGACAACTTCTAGCTTATTATTTATTACTAGAGTCATCTCCCCCTTTCCCTGCTCATGCATTAACTCAATAATTATCTACTCTCGAGAAGTCCAATGACCTCATAATCTATTTAAATGGAGCATGTTGTTTATTGTTAACTCTCTGATTTCAATATCTATTGTTTTTAGGATTCTAAGCTTATTATGCAAGTTAAGTTAAATTATTTGAGGGTTTCGAGAGGATATAGATGAGGCACATTCAAGAGGTAAACAAATTTTTGATTTCATTTTTGATGAAATATGTCCATATATTAACTAAGTAGAAATATAAAAATAATTCACAAAACAATATATTTTGTATTAAAGCATGCCATGTCATATTAGGCAGAACCTAGAAACAAGTCACTTAAGTCATTAAAAAAGAGAAATTTTAAGAAGAAAGAGAAAGGATATAAGGTCGAGAATCGATATCATTAGGACCCTGGCCTGAGCTTATAAAGTCATTTCCATCTAGATCAGGCTCCCAACTAGTAGCTTGGGTAATGTCTATGTCATCATCTTCTACTTATGTTTGAATGGGTGAGATGGCCAAAGAAATCCTGGCAAACTTATCTAGCACATTTGTTCAACCTCCAAGTGTCACCCATCAATAATTTGTGGTGATTTTGGATGTTTGATCTCAAAATCAATGTAATTGCATGCTTTCAATGTTAAGGAGCTCGAGAACAAGAAAGAAGGATCCACATTTATTTGTATCTTTTTCTCTCAATTCTTGATTCTAACATAGAAGGCCCTCTCCTCTCTTGTCCTTTATTATATATGTACAAGATTTGGACCCATTGTAAATGGATTTTTCCATGTTTTGGGAACATCTATATTTTGCCTATTTTGATGAATAAGACAGACTTCATATTTCCACAAAAGCCTGTGTTTTAGTGTATTTTCATGGTCTGTTAGGAGATGAAAGTGATAGCTAACACTTCATCTCATCTTATCCTTTCCATTATACCTATTTTTAGGTGCTAATTTTATCCTTGTAGTTCACATAGTGTGCTCTATCATGTTATTTGTATGGCAAGTGCAAGCTCTCTTTAGTGTCTTTGATAGACCTATTGAAACATTACCTTAGATCATGTAACAATCCTGAGCCCCTATGTGAAATATTGATGCTCGAAGGCTACCATTTGAGTAGTTTAATTAGATTCACATCCTTGTTCATCTTCTTCATGCATGTCAAGTAGATGAAGGTCATATTTTTGTTCTATCACCATCATATATAGGATTTCCCTTCAATTTTGTTTCTTACCTTTTCCCCCTTCCCTTTTCCTTGATATTTTGTAGCATAGACTAGGGATCCTAATTGATACACCATAAATGGAACTAACCCTTATAATCTAGATATTTAATCCAATGATTAGGCTAATCATAGCCTAGGATTATTTCCATGTTTCATTAGACCATGAAGGCCTAAAACTACCTTCGTAAGGGTACAAGTCTGATTGACAATAGTTAGTAAATAAAATCTCACTGTCTCACCACTTAGATTTTTTTCATGTGCTTTATTTGTACTCCTTTGATATATGTCACTCAATCTTCTTACCTTCCTTCTAGAACTAGGACTTGAATCTAGACTTACACTTGGAATTGAACAACTAGATGAGGGGCTACATGGTGGATTCATAGCACTTGGAACAAAAATATTAGTGGGATGATCATGATAAATATCATCAATAATATCATTTAAAACATATTTTGACTTGTCCATATGGCCTTTTTGATAACCATAAACTCCCCCTTCATCAAAAATCACATTTCTTGACACAATAAGACTATTAGTGAGAGGATTATATAACTTTTAAGCCTTAATTTTATCACTATATCCAACAAAAATACATGACTCAATTTTAGGATCTAACTTTTGCCTCTTTTGAGTATGAACATGAACATAGGATAAAAAACCAAAAACTTTGAAATAATTAATTATTGGCGTTTTCCCATACCAGGCTTCATATAGAGTTATCCTATCAAGTGCACTAGTGGGACTCTGATTGATAATATATAATACTTTAGAAATTGCATCTCCCCAAAAATAAGTTCTTAATCCCTTTGTTTGTAGCATACTCCGTGCCATATCCACCACTGTACAATTCTTCCTCTCAGCTACACCATTTTGTTGAGGTGTGTAGGTAGTGGTGAGTTGTCTTCTGATGCCATGCTTATCACAATAACCTTGAAAGGATTTTGAACAAAATTCTCTTCCATGATCAATCCTTAAGAACTTGATTTTTCACCCTTTTTCATTTTCCACAAGATCTCTGAACCTCTTGAATGTATCAAGGGATTCACCCTTCATTTTCAAAAAATAAAGCCAACACTTTCATGAGTAATCATCAATAAAAGTGATAAAATATGATGACTTACCCAAATTTTGTATTTTTATAGGACCAAAAATATCTAAGTGAACAAGTTGATGTGGATGATGGGCCCTCCATGCATTGCCCTTTGCAAATTTCTCCCTTGCATGTTTTCCTTTAGCACAACCTCCATAAATTTCATTGTGATCTTCAACCTTAGGCAAACTAGAAACTAATGCATTTGATGTTAGAATCTTTAAACTATGAAAATTTAAATGCCCATACCTAAGATGCCACAACTAACTTTTGTCCTCATATGCCATATTATCAAGATTACCACTATTTTCTCCAGACCTCAATGGTAATATTTTATTCTTTGACATAGGAAAAAATGTAACCACCTTATTGCCTTGATTCTTATCATAAATTATGCATTTCTTATTTTCAAACAACACCTTATAATGTTTTTCACACTATTTCGCAATACTCAATATATTATGCTTTAATTATGGAGTGTAATAAATATCCTTAACACTTTTCATACCTTCTTTAGTTCAGACTTCCATAGCTCCTTTGGCAGCAACCTCTAGTGTTTTATCATCACCAAGCTTGACCTTGGTTTTGAAACTTTCATCCATTATAAAAAAACATTTTTCGTTCCTTGACATGTGGTTACAACATCCTGAATCTAAATACCAAACATCATTAGAAACATTTTCATATTTTTCATAATATTAAAATAAATTATTTGGAGGAGACTCATCACCCTCTTGAGAATAATGAATGCTTTTATTATTATTACCTTATTTTAATCTACACTCTTTTTCAAAGTGGTCATACCTATTACAATGATAACACTAGACATTTCTTTTATCAAATCAACATCTCTCTTTTCCTCTAAAACCACATCTTCCTCGTAAACCACCTCTACCTCTATTTCCTCTAGAGTAATTTTGATTTTGTCCTCTACCTTGGCCTTGATTAATTTTGGTGATACTATTGACATCTTCATTCTTTGTGATTTATACATTGGAGGAAAAGGCTTTCTCATCACTATCTCCAAATGAATCTCTCAATCTTTCTTCAAGAGACATTAAAGATCCAACTAGGTGATCAAATTGAAGGGTAGACAAGTTATTGATTTCTTTTATGATTATGGAAAAATGGTTCCACCCTAGTGTGAGAGTCATCAACACCTTTTTGATCATAACCTCATTGTTCATTATTTCACTAAGTGTATCCATCTTATTGACCACATCTTTTACTCTAACACAATAGGTACTCACACTTTCAACTTCTTACATCTTCAAATTATCGAACTCTTTCTTCAATGTCTGTAACTTGACAACATTGACTTGATCACTACCTTGGTGAGCTTTTTTTAGAGTTTTGTAGGCATCCATAGCTATCTTTGCTCCTACAATTCCCAAAAATAGGCTCTTATCTAGAGCTATTTGAATAGGAAATAAGGATTGAACATTCTTCTTCATAGCCTCCTTAGCTATTTTATCAGTGGTTGTGAGGGCATTACAATCAGTTGGCTCTACATAACCTGATTCAACAATCTCCCACAAATCTTTTCCTATCAAAAAAGTTAGAATTTTCATGCATCAATAATCATACTCATTTATATCAAATTTTGGAATGGGCAAGAATTTAGAATTCAACATGATAAACTTTTGGAAAAATTCCAACCACTAAATCTTTAACCTATAATAAAAAACCTACTCTGATACCAAATGTAAATTTTATCTAGGCCCAACCAATTGATAAACCAATTAATAATAATAGTAGAAAGAATTAACTCAGAAAAAAAAAACACACCATAATTCTATTTTTGCGGTATTAATAAACGTCTTTATTGATGATTCATTTATAAAAAGCAATTACAATGTTGAATACATTGCAACATCTAAAAATAGCTTAATACTAAATAACTAGCATGCATTGTTCATGCATAATCCACTGCACTTGCAGCGAAATGGCCAAACTCAAGTTTTACAACTGAAGTAAAAACCTAAAAACAAACTATAACTATCACTAGCTAGAAAAATAGCACATGGACCAAAAACCAATCATGCAATTTATTTTAGAAAAAACAAACTAAAACTAAAACTAAAACTAAAAATCTGTGCATTAAGATAACATTATAGAACTGATTATGTAACATTCGTTATCAAAAAAAAAGAATAGATTTGTATATTAACAACAGGCCCATGCCTAGTAAATCTTAGTCAAGTGACATCTTTCTAATGAAGGATCATGCCATTGTCACAAATGCATATCACATATTTACGACATCACTTACCCACATCAATACTATTTATATTTTTAAATTATGTGGATATGATGGGAATGGTACTAAAAGATCTGTACATGAATCTTTGGTGCCATCCTCTCAATATAAACATTTTTCATGTAATTAAATGATATAGGTATAATAATTTTTAGTGAAATTATTTATATGAGTAGAATTAATTAAATTATATATAATTATATATATATATATAGAATAATTAATATGATATATTTTAATATGTTTTAGTTTATTAGTTTTTTTAAAATAATTTATCTTTTATAATTTTTATTTTTAAATATATATATATATATATATATATATATATTTATTCATTTTAATAATATATATATTTAAATTAAAATAGAAAAAAATATTTAAATTAAAATATAAAAATATATTTAAAAATAAAAATTATAAAAGATAAATTATTTTCAAAAAACTAATAAATTAAAACATATTAAAATATATCATATTAATTATTCTATTTTGTGTGTGTGTGTGTGTGTGTGTGTGTGTGTGTGTGTGTGTGTGTAATTTTTAGATCTCAGCATCTTTAAATGCATTTCGTATTATAAAATATACTTTCTAGAAAAAAAATCCACCAAAGTGAGAACTCATATATCTTTCTTACCTACCTCATACCTTATTTAAGTTTTTAAGTTACCCAAACTTGAATTTTAATCAATAAACCACTTAAATATCCTATCTCATTTTTTATTCTTGAAAACTAACTACCTATCGAGTACTTCAATTATTACTTATCTTTTATATATGTATAACTTCCTCTTCATTTTTTCTTTCTTATTCCCTATCTTCCACAAGTCTTATGAAAAATATAAGCCAATCCCAGTTCATAGGATCAAATCTCTAATCAAGAAAAGGATTACAAATTTTTAGGGAAAAATTGTATACTATTTCTTCTAAAAGCTTCTATTCTTAATTTTTATGAAGTGTGTAATGATGAAATATTTAAAGAAAAATTAATTAGAAGAAAGTTTTTGAATGTATGAATGACAATATAAAGGTAACAAAGTTGAGTATCTTTATTTCTATTTATTTTAGTTTTATTTTTGTATGTTTTTTAAGTATAAATATTTTATGGATTGGATATATAAGATTTAGGATTTTTCAATCTAATAGTAATGACAAACACTGTAATCTATTTTTCAGAGTGAAACCAAAACTTCTTAATTATTATCATTTTTTAATAATTTTAGGGCTTATTTTTTATAATAGTAGAATGAGGATTCAAAAAGGGTCCCTTCCCTTTATAAAACTAACAAGTCTAGAAATAACAGACCAAATTTAATCATAAAACTCAAGGTATCCAACCACTAAAATGAAAAACCCTGACAAAAAGATATAAATCAACATCAAAATAACATTGATACATAATATGTAAGGTCATAATTTGATTTGAATATTAAAATGTTATATCAAATAGATCATATTTTACTAAGAAACCAATAATTATAAAAAAAAAATTATCTATAATTTTTTTGATTAATTTTTTTAATAATTAACTTATTTATTATTAAAATCATATCCATAACTTTCCTAATTAATACTCTTTCACTTATTAAGCTAGAGGTTTATACAGTGAGACAAATCCTTAGATTTGTCTCATAAACAACAAGGGTAAGGAATATGCTTTTATTTCCCATTCAATGGCTGACACCATGTATTGGACCCAAAAGTATGTGTGAGGATAAGGTGTTGAACAATTTTTTTTTACTGAACGTAATAGATGTGTACATTCTATCATTGGGGCATTATCCTATTCTGATGATGAGTTCAATGAAGGGAAGGAAAGAATTATAGGAGCAAGGAATCACATAGGGTTTGTTTGTTACCATTGTTGTTCACTAGTGTGTTCCTTTAGATTTGTATTCGGGCATCAACTTATTTCTATAGGGTCATTATGATGTATGGTCCACCTTCCTTTTTCTTGTAGTGGGGTTTATTATTTTTCTTCACTCACGGTTTAAAATATATATAAGGGTGGTCATTTCTCAAAAAAGGATGTTGTTTGATGCCTCAATTCACCTTGTAAGCACCACAAATTCTTCCACAACAATTCTTATGTGTGCAATACATTATTTGTCTTAATTTTGAGTGTTAAGACAACTTTATAATTCTCTCTACATTTTTATCCTACTTCTTATTTAATATTATTTCAATATACACTCTTCCCATCGAAGAAAATTAGTAAGTTTCTTGAGTTGTATTTAATAATAATAATAATAATCAGGGAAATTGGTATAGGGGGTGTTGGACGTGATAGCTCAGGTGATATTCAGTTTCTCTTCTCTATCCATAAGGCTCATCATACTAGTAATCTTATTGAAGTGATGGCTATCTTGGTTGCGGTCCAGCACTGTTGTCATAATGGATTGCATAGAATTATCTACGAGACTGACTCGCAGGTGGTGGTAAATTTATTGAATAAACATGACTTGATTACGATAGACTGGCATTTGGTTGTGGTTGTTCGACAAATCCTACAGCTATGTACTTCTTTGGATTCGGTGTCATTTGTGCATATTCCTCGAGAGTGGAATGAAGTAGCTAATTGTCTGGCTAAATGGGCCTCTGAGCAAGGGCCATCTTGGAGTATTAAGGACCATATGAGGCTCCCCCTTAATCTTTTTCAGTAGCTGGTCTAACTTGCTGACCAGGATAAAACTTTGTAATTTTCTTTGTTTTTGGCTTCATTTTCAATAAAATTTTTACCGCTCTTTAGTTAATAATAATAATAATAATAATAATAATAATAAGCCACAACATTTTTATCCTCAAAATTTTCAAATAGGATAATGCCCAAATTCAAAACCCACTAGAGACGCTTACATTTTGGTCTAAATGTAAAATGATATGCTATAGCTTCTAAATTTTTTGATCCAATTCTTCCTCGGTTTCTCAAATTTTGTTTTTGTTAAAAGATAGGGTAGACACTATTCACTATAATTTATATAAAGAGGCATATTTCCATTACACCTAGATCCTCTAATTATAAAATTATTGCCTCTTGCCTTTTACAATATATTTGTATCTTATTTGCTTTGTCATCAATGTGATTATAGTGGGTTTCATGAAAAAAAGGCACTTTAAGATTGTTACAGTGACCTATGTGAGCAGGGTCGATTGGATGAAGTTAGAGATTTGTAGAATGAGGTTGATAATATGGGTTGAAGGTAAACCTATCATGTCAATACCGTGCATAATGAAACAAAAAATAAAACATACAAATTATAAATACACAACAATAATACAATTTTTTTAAAGTTACAGTAGCATATCCAAATAAATAAAACTTGTCCATTATAAATAATACATAATTATTTTTGAAACCTATACTAATTTTGTTTGGACAATTCTCAGACCCAATTGAACTAATTCCACCATAAGCATTTTATTTTCTAGAACATTTTATAGATGCAATCCAATTAATTCTAGTCAAATGAATTTTATTTCCATGAACATCTAAGGTGAGATCCTCTCATAGAAAAGGAAAGTCATTCATCTCACTAAATACACCTAATACAAAGGGAAATGATGACACTTTAACTTAATGTCTTCCAAATGTCAATGACTATTTCTTCACATAACTATCAGCTTATAGATGAGTTTCTATTTTTAAAGTGTTTGTGGAGTTTTATTTCATAGATATGGGTGTACGTTAAATCATGAAATTAACTTCTTGTGTTCCCAACCCATTTGATTGACACATGCATCAAGTTTGACATCCATGCTAGTAATCTGGCACCATCTTTGGGCCATACATGCCCATTATAATGAAATATTAGTTCACATAAATATGGTTTTTGATATGTAGTGTAAAATTTTAAATTAGACCTCATACACATCACGTTGGCCTATATTTTACATGCATATTCTTGCAGTTTGGCATTTCAAAATTTAATTATATTTCTGCTTACTATCTATACATTTAAAACATAGATACAACTATGAAAATGGATGGCCTTTCATAAATTTAGGAAGAAGGAATTGTGTGGTGCAGCTACAAACCAATAGAAAGATAACATTGATGCCCACCTTCCCCTTTTACATTCCATCCCAATGCAATTATTACTAATTATATTGTTCTTTTATAAATACCTATTATAATTACAGTATTAGATAAAAATATAATATTAATTTCAAAGCCACTTATTATATACACTCATTTAAATATGAGTGGACTTAGCATGTATATTTATGCAACCATGTGTCACTTCTATGGAAAATTTAAGTAAAAAACCTGGTTAAGATTTACATATATTGGCCTCATTTATGAGAAATTTAATAGTCTCTTGCATGCTTCACTATAAATAGTAGATCATTGTTAGATATTATGTCCATTCAATCACTAGGGTGGCCAAATGCACTAAAAACAAATTCAAATTTATCCCCTTGTCTAGAATTATAAATTCAAATTTTAGATTATTCTATTCAAATGCACTGAATACAAATGGGCACCTCTAATTTCATCAATACTCTCATAATTATTTAAAATGTGTATTATAGATGACAATTCTTATTACTAAGATTATGTTTATTAGGGATTAGTGGTTTAATTATTTTTCCAAATGGTTCTTAATCCTTTGTATATTGGATACATTCATTTATGGTGTTTGGCTTTGAAGGACATATGGGTCATGAATTTTTGGCATAGTACTTCGTTACATAATTTAAAAGTTTTATTTTTCATTATTATATTCATTATATTTTTTTTGAGTTTCAAAATCAAAAAATGTTTCATCATATAGTCCTTCTTTGATGTAGCAGTATTCCTAAAGATTTAGATTACAATATAAAAAGAAACAAAAAATAATTTAGATGGTGATTTGTACTGACGTAGAGCATATGGCATTATTTAGTGCATATATAGATTTTATATGTTATGTTGCATAGGAGGAGATACCATGCAAGCAAGTGGCCTTCTATGGATGCTTTCAAATGTGAAATACTTATTACTACGTAAAAAATTAATTCATTTTAATAATATTTATTTCCAATATTATTAAAAGCATATTATATTGATATAATATATGATGTAATATAATATTAAAATATATATTATATAATCAAATATAGTATTAAGATATATTATAATAGAATATTTGTTTAGTTTATATTAATTAAAATGGCAAAATGGTTTGTTAAAAAAATTGTTATATTTGATGAATATTACACAAGGAAATAGTTCAATTGAAAATTTGTCCGTATGTAAATTTGATTGAAATTGAAAATAAAATGGTAGGATGAACATAAAACTCAAATTCTAATGAAATACATATTTTGTTATGGGTAATCTATTGTTATAGTAAATCACAATTATATTTTTAGGGTGTACTTATATCTAGTGCATAGGGTTTTTCCAATTGTTTTATGCTTAGATTTGTAGTCTATTCCACTTATTTAACAACAAACTGAACCAAAACCCAAAACATAGTTGAATATGTGACCTACTTTCACATTATGTAGCCTCCCTCAGCCACCTAACTAATTACATGCCACGTATAGAAATAAAGAATAGCATGGAAGGTGTAGAAACCATTTCCTTATTGTTCTTTATACTTGTACATTACCTAGGTAGATCATCTTATTTATTGACAAACTTAAAAAGTGATAGATGTTTTAATAGGATTTGATTTTTTCAATATTCATATTGATATGGAAATTGTATATCTTACTTTAATATATATATGTACTTAAAGAATAGTGATATATTGGTGAATAATAATTATAATATTTGGTGTATTACATACTCATTTCTTATTTATATATAAGTGAAATTATTAAAAAAATATCAAGAGAAAGATTCCTATGTCTATAGTGGAATTAAAAAATAATATTTGACAAATGAATTAGCCTGGGTAGTTCACCTTAATTATTGCAAGCCTTAAAATTTGTAAAAAAATAACAATCCAATATTATAATAATAATTAACAATGAGATTTAAACATGAGAAATAGTTTAATATTCAACAAGGGACTCTTTGATAACATGATATTTTAGATTAGTTTGTTTTATTATCCTTTATATTGACACGATATTTCATGTGAAATCATACACTGAAAAGTGGTTTATAGCTCACATGATGGTGACATATTCTAATGACAAAGACTCTACATTTGATGTACACCATATCAAATGAGCTTACAAATTGAATCCCTCTAGCTTTTCATCTCAACATTAAAGATAAAATGTCCTCATTTGATGATCTAATTTTGGTGGGAGGGAATGTAGGAGGTTAAATTTTGGTCAAAATGGGAATATATCTCACAAAAGAAAGGAATACACTTGGCAAGCACAATATGATGTGATAATTTCTGTGACGTGAGAATTTTTTTATTAATTCCTATATGATTGAGTTTCAAATTGATTAATATTATTTGAATTTTTGCATTATTAGTGATTTATTGTACATTCATAATATAATGATGTTGGTGTAGAAAACAATAAAAGTAGTATATCACAACATAATACATAAAAGGGGAATATATTTCACAAAATATAATAAAATACTTCCTAGATATAATCATAAAAATAAAAATACAATTCCTTAGACTTTTCTTTCACCTTTGGGACAACTTCTAGCTTATTATTTATTACTAGAGTCATCTCCCCCTTTCCCTGCTCATGCATTAACTCAATAATTATCTACTCTCGAGAAGTCCAATGACCTCATAATCTATTTAAATGGAGCATGTTGTTTATTGTTAACTCTCTGATTTCAATATCTATTGTTTTTAGGATTCTAAGCTTATTATGCAAGTTAAGTTAAATTATTTGAGGGTTTCGAGAGGATATAGATGAGGCACATTCAAGAGGTAAACAAATTTTTGATTTCATTTTTGATGAAATATGTCCATATATTAACTAAGTAGAAATATAAAAATAATTCACAAAACAATATATTTTGTATTAAAGCATGCCATGTCATATTAGGCAGAACCTAGAAACAAGTCACTTAAGTCATTAAAAAAGAGAAATTTTAAGAAGAAAGAGAAAGGATATAAGGTCGAGAATCGATATCATTAGGACCCTGGCCTGAGCTTATAAAGTCATTTCCATCTAGATCAGGCTCCCAACTAGTAGCTTGGGTAATGTCTATGTCATCATCTTCTACTTATGTTTGAATGGGTGAGATGGCCAAAGAAATCCTGGCAAACTTATCTAGCACATTTGTTCAACCTCCAAGTGTCACCCATCAATAATTTGTGGTGATTTTGGATGTTTGATCTCAAAATCAATGTAATTGCATGCTTTCAATGTTAAGGAGCTCGAGAACAAGAAAGAAGGATCCACATTTATTTGTATCTTTTTCTCTCAATTCTTGATTCTAACATAGAAGGCCCTCTCCTCTCTTGTCCTTTATTATATATGTACAAGATTTGGACCCATTGTAAATGGATTTTTCCATGTTTTGGGAACATCTATATTTTGCCTATTTTGATGAATAAGACAGACTTCATATTTCCACAAAAGCCTGTGTTTTAGTGTATTTTCATGGTCTGTTAGGAGATGAAAGTGATAGCTAACACTTCATCTCATCTTATCCTTTCCATTATACCTATTTTTAGGTGCTAATTTTATCCTTGTAGTTCACATAGTGTGCTCTATCATGTTATTTGTATGGCAAGTGCAAGCTCTCTTTAGTGTCTTTGATAGACCTATTGAAACATTACCTTAGATCATGTAACAATCCTGAGCCCCTATGTGAAATATTGATGCTCGAAGGCAACCATTTGAGTAGTTTAATTAGATTCACATCCTTGTTCATCTTCTTCATGCATGTCAAGTAGATGAAGGTCATATTTTTGTTCTATCACCATCATATATAGGATTTCCCTTCAATTTTGTTTCTTACCTTTTCCCCCTTCCCTTTTCCTTGATATTTTGTAGCATAGACTAGGGATCCTAATTGATACACCATAAATGGAGCTAACCCTTATAATCTAGATATTTAATCCAATGATTAGGCTAATCATAGCCTAGGATTATTTCCATGTTTCATTAGACCATGAAGGCCTAAAACTACCTTTGTAAGGGTACAAGTCTGATTGACAATAGTTAGTAAATAAAATCTCACTGTCTCACCACTTAGATTTTTTTCATGTGCTTTATTTGTACTCCTTTGATATATGTCACTCAATCTTCTTACCTTCCTTCTAGAACTAGGACTTGAATCTAGACTTACACTTGGAATTGAACAACTAGATGAGGGGCTACATGGTGGATTCATAGCACTTGGAACAAAAATATTAGTGGGATGATCATGATAAATATCATCAATAATATCATTTAAAACATATTTTGACTTGTCCATATGGCCTTTTTGATAACCATAAACTCCCCCTTCATCAAAAATCACATTTCTTGACACAATAAGACTATTAGTGAGAGGATTATATAACTTTTAAGCCTTAATTTTATCACTATATCCAACAAAAATACATGACTCAATTTTAGGATCTAACTTTTGCCTCTTTTGAGTATGAACATGAACATAGGATAAAAAACCAAAAACTTTGAAATAATTAATTATTGGCGTTTTCCCATACCAGGCTTCATATAGAGTTATCCTATCAAGTGCACTAGTGGGACTCTGATTGATAATATATAATACTTTAGAAATTGCATCTCCCCAAAAATAAGTTCTTAATCCCTTTGTTTGTAGCATACTCCGTGCCATATCCACCACTGTACAATTCTTCCTCTCAGCTACACCATTTTGTTGAGGTGTGTAGGTAGTGGTGAGTTGTCTTCTGATGCCATGCTTATCACAATAACCTTGAAAGGATTTTGAACAAAATTCTCTTCCATGATCAATCCTTAAGAACTTGATTTTTCACCCTTTTTCATTTTCCACAAGATCTCTGAACCTCTTGAATGTATCAAGGGATTCACCCTTCATTTTCAAAAAATTAAGCCAACACTTTCATGAGTAATCATCAATAAAAGTGATAAAATATGATGACTTACCCAAATTTTGTATTTTTATAGGACCAAAAATATCTAAGTGAACAAGTTGATGTGGATGATGGGCCCTCCATGCATTGCCCTTTGCAAATTTCTCCCTTGCATGTTTTCCTTTAGCACAACCTCCATAAATTTCATTGTGCTCTTCAACCTTAGGCAAACTAGAAACTAATGCATTTGATGTTAGAATCTTTAAACTATGAAAATTTAAATGCCCATACCTAAGATGCCACAACTAACTTTTGTCCTCATATGCCATATTATCAAGATTACCACTATTTTCTCCAGACCTCAATGGTAATATTTTATTCTTTGACATAGGAAAAAATGTAACCACCTTATTGCCTTGATTCTTATCATAAATTATGCATTTCTTATTTTCAAACAACACCTTATAATGTTTTTCACACTATTTCGCAATACTCAATATATTATGCTTTAATTATGGAGTGTAATAAATATCCTTAACACTTTTCATACCTTCTTTAGTTCGGACTTCCATAGCTCCTTTGGCAGCAACCTCTAGTCTTTTATCATCACCAAGCTTGACCTTGGTTTTGAAACTTTCATCCATTATAAAAAAACATTTTTCGTTCCTTGACATGTGGTTACAACATCTTGAATCTAAATACCAAACATCATTAGAAACATTTTCATATTTTTCATAATATTAAAATAAATTATTTGGAGGAGACTCATCACCCTCTTGAGAATAATGAATGCTTTTATTATTATTACCTTATTTTAATCTACACTCTTTTTCAAAGTGGTCATACCTATTACAATGATAACACTAGACATTTCTTTTATCAAATCAACATCTCTCTTTTCCTCTAAAACCACATCTTCCTCGTAAACCACCTCTACCTCTATTTCCTCTTGAGTAATTTTGATTTTGTCCTCTACCTTGGCCTTGATTAATTTTGGTGATACTATTGACATCTTCATTCTTTGTGATTTATACATTGGAGGAAAAGGCTTTCTCATCACTATCTCCAAATGAATCTCTCAATCTTTCTTCAAGAGACATTAAAGATCCAACTAGGTGATCAAATTGAAGGGTAGACAAGTTATTGATTTCTTTTATGATTATGGAAAAATGGTTCCACCCTAGTGTGAGAGTCATCAACACCTTTTTGATCATAACCTCATTGTTCATTATTTCACTAAGTGTATCCATCTTATTGACCACATCTTTTACTCTAACACAATAGGTACTCACACTTTCAACTTCTTACATCTTCAAATTATCGAACTCTTTCTTCAATGTCTGTAACTTGACAACATTGACTTGATCACTACCTTGGTGAGCTTTTTTTAGAGTTTTGTAGGCATCCATAGCTATCTTTGCTCCTACAATTCCCAAAAATAGGCTCTTATCTAGAGCTATTTGAATAGGAAATAAGGATTGAACATTCTTCTTCATAGCCTCCTTAGCTATTTTATCAGTGGTTGTGAGGGCATTACAATCAGTTGGCTCTACATAACCTGATTCAACAATCTCCCACAAATCTTTTCCTATCAAAAAAGTTAGAATTTTCATGCATCAATAATCATACTCATTTATATCAAATTTTGGAATGGGCAAGGATTTAGAATTCAACATGATAAACTTTTGGAAAAATTCCAACCACTAAATCTTTAACCTATAATAAAAAACCTACTCTGATACCAAATGTAAATTTTATCTAGGCCCAACCAATTGATAAACCAATTAATAATAATAGTAGAAAGAATTAACTCAGAAAAAAAAAACACACCATAATTCTATTTTTGCGGTATTAATAAATGTCTTTATTGATGATTCATTTATAAAAAGCAATTACAATGTTGAATACATTGCAACATCTAAAAATAGCTTAATACTAAATAACTAGCATGCATTGTTCATGCATAATCCACTGCACTTGCAGCGAAATGGCCAAACTCAAGTTTTACAACTGAAGTAAAAACCTAAAAACAAACTATAACTATCACTAGCTAGAAAAATAGCACATGGACCAAAAACCAATCATGCAATTTATTTTAGAAAAAACAAACTAAACTAAAACTAAAACTAAAAATCTGTGCATTAAGATAACATTATAGAACTGATTATGTAACATTCGTTATCAAAAAAAAAAGAATAGATTTGTATATTAACAACAGGCCCATGCCTAGTAAATCTTAGTCAAGTGACATCTTTCTAATGAAGGATCATGCCATTGTCACAAATGCATATCACATATTTACGACATCACTTACCCACATCAATACTATTTATATTTTTAAATTATGTGGATATGATGGGAATGGTACTAAAAGATCTGTACATGAATCTTTGGTGCCATCCTCTCATTAAAAAAATTTTTCATGTAATTAAATGATATAGGTATAATAATTTTTAGTGAAATTATTTATATGAGTAGAATTAATTAAATTATATATAATTATATATATATATATATAGAATAATTAATATGATATATTTTAATATGTTTTAGTTTATTAGTTTTTTTAAAATAATTTATCTTTTATAATTTTTATTTTTAAATATATATATATATATATATTTATTCATTTTAATAATATATATATTTAAATTAAAATAGAAAAAAATATTTAAATTAAAATATAAAAATATATTTAAAAATAAAAATTATAAAAGATAAATTATTTTCAAAAAACTAATAAATTAAAACATATTAAAATATATCATATTAATTATTCTATTGTGTGTGTGTGTGTGTGTGTGTGTGTGTGTGTGTGTGTGTGTGTGTGTAATTTTTAGATCTCAGCATCTTTAAATGCATTTCGTATTATAAAATATACTTTCTAGAAAAAAAATGCACCAAAGTGAGAACTCATATATCTTTCTTACCTACCTCATACCTTATTTAAGTTTTTAAGTTACCCAAACTTGAATTTTAATCAATAAAACACTTAAATATCCTATCTCATTTTTTATTCTTGAAAACTAACTACCTATCGAGTACTTCAATTATTATTTATCTTTTATATATGTATAACTTCCTCTTCATTTTTTCTTTCTTATTCCCTATCTTCCACAAGTCTTATGAAAAATATAAGCCAATCCCAGTTCATAGGATCAAATCTCTAATCAAGAAAAGGATTACAATTTTTTAGGGAAAAATTGTATACTATTTCTTCTAAAAGCTTCTATTCTTAATTTTTATGAAGTGTGTAATGATGAAATATTTAAAGAAAAATTAATTAGAAGAAAGTTTTTGAATGTATGAATGACAATATAAAGGTAACAAAGTTGAGTATCTTTATTTCTATTTATTTTAGTTTTATTTTTGTACGTTTTTTAAGTATAAATATTTTATGGATTGGATATATAAGATTTAGGATTTTTCAATCTAATAGTAATGACAAACACTGTAATCTATTTTTCAGAGTGAAACCAAAACTTCTTAATTATTATCATTTTTTAATAATTTTAGGGCTTATTTTTTATAATAGTAGAATGAGGATTCAAAAAGGGTCCCTTCCCTTTATAAAACTAACAAGTCTAGAAATAACATACCAAATTTAATCATAAAACTCAAGGTATCCAACCACTAAAATGAAAAATCCTAACAAAAAGATATAAATCAACATCAAAATAACATTGATACATAATATGTAAGGTCATAATTTGATTTGAATATTAAAATGTTATACCAAATAGATCATATTTTACTAAGAAACCAATAATTATAAAAAAAAAATTATCTATAATTTTTTTGATTAATTTTTTTAATAATTAACTTATTTATTATTAAAATCATATCCATAACTTTCCTAATTAATACTCTTTCACTTATTAAGCTAGAGGTTTATACAGTGAGACAAATCCTTAGATTTGTCTCATAAACAACAAGGGTAAGGAATATGCTTTTATTTCCCATTCAATGGCTGACACCATGTATTGGACCCAAAAGTATGTGTGAGGATAAGGTGTTGAACAATTTTTTTTTACTGAACGTAATAGATGTGTACATTCTATCATTGGGGCATTATCCTATTCTGATGATGAGTTCAATGAAGGGAAGGAAAGAATTATAGGAGCAAGGAATCACATAGGGTTTGTTTGTTACCATTGTTGTTCACTAGTGTGTTCCTTTAGATTTGTATTCGGGCATCAACTTATTTCTATAGGGTCATTATGATGTATGGTCCACCTTCCTTTTTCTTGTAGTGGGGTTTATTATTTTTCTTCACTCACGGTTTAAAATATATATAAGGGTGGTCATTTCTCAAAAAAGGATGTTGTTTGATGCCTCAATTCACCTTGTAAGCACCACAAATTCTTCCACAACAATTCTTATGTGTGCAATACATTATTTGTCTTAATTTTGAGTGTTAAGACAACTTTATAATTCTCTCTACATTTTTATCCTACTTCTTATCTAATATTATTTCAATATACTCTCTTCCCATCGAAAAAAATTAGTAAGTTTCTTGAGTTGTATTTAATAATAATAATAATAATCAGGGAAATTGGTATAGGGGGTGTTGGACGTGATAGCTCAGGTGATATTCAATTTCTCTTCTCTATCCATAAGGCTCATCATACTAGTAATCTTATTGAAGTGATGGCTATCTTGGTTGCGGTCCAGCACTGTTGTCATAATGAATTGCATAGAATTATCTACGAGACTGACTCGCAGGTGGTGGTAAATTTATTGAATAAACATGACTTGATTACGATAGACTGGCATTTGGTTGTGGTTGTTCGACAGATCCTACAGCTATGTACTTCTTTGGATTCGGTGTCATTTGTGCATATTCCTCGAGAGTGGAATGAAGTAGCTAATTTTCTGGCTAAATGGGCCTCTGAGCAAGGGCCATCTTGGAGTATTAAGGACCATATGAGGCTCCCCCTTAATCTTTTTCAGAAGCTGGTCTAACTTGCTGACCAGGATAAAACTTTGTAATTTTCTTTGTTTTTGGCTTCATTTTCAATAAAATTTTTACCGCTCTTTAGTTAATAATAATAATAATAATAATAATAATAATAATAATAATAAGCCACAACATTTTTATCCTCAAAATTTTCAAATAGGATAATGCCCAAATTCAAAACCCACTAGAGACGCTTACATTTTGGTCTAAATGTAAAATGATATGCTATAGCTTCTAAATTTTTTGATCCAATTCTTCCTCGGTTTCTCAAATTTTGTTTTTGTTAAAAGATAGGGTAGACACTATTCACTATAATTTATATAAAGAGGCATATTTCCATTACACCTAGATCCTCTAATTATAAAATTATTGCCTCTTGCCTTTTACAATATATTTGTATCTTATTTGCTTTGTCATCAATGTGATTATAGTGGGTTTCATGAAAAAAAGGCACTTTAAGATTGTTACAGTGACCTATGTGAGCAGGGTCGATTGGATGAAGTTAGAGATTTGTAGAATGAGGTTGATAATATGGGTTGAAGGTAAACCTATCATGTCAATACCGTGCATAATGAAACAAAAAATAAAACATACAAATTATAAATACACAACAATAATACAATTTTTTTAAAGTTACAGTAGCATATCCAAATAAATAAAACTTGTCCATTATAAATAATACATAATTATTTTTGAAACCTATACTAATTTTGTTTGGACAATTCTCAGACCCAATTGAACTAATTCCACCATAAGCATTTTATTTTCTAGAACATTTTATAGATGCAATCCAATTAATTCTAGTCAAATGAATTTTATTTCCATGAACATCTAAGGTGAGATCCTCTCATAGAAAAGGCAAGTCATTCATCTCACTAAATACACCTAATACAAAGGGAAATGATGACACTTTAACTTAATGTCTTCCAAATGTCAATGACTATTTCTTCACATAACTATCAGCTTATAGATGAGTTTCTATTTTTAAAGTGTTTGTGGAGTTTTATTTCATAGATATGGGTGTACGTTAAATCATGAAATTAACTTCTAGTGTTCCCAACCCATTTGATTGACACATGCATCAAGTTTGACATCCATGCTAGTAATCTGGCACCATCTTTGGGCCATACATGCCCATTATAATGAAATATTAGTTCACATAAATATGGTTTTTGATATGTAGTGTAAAATTTTAAATTAGACCTCATACACATCACGTTGGCCTATATTTTACATGCATATTCTTGCAGTTTGGCATTTCAAAATTTAATTATATTTCTGCTTACTATCTATACATTTAAAACATAGATACAACTATGAAAATGGATGGCCTTTCATAAATTTAGGAAGAAGGAATTGTGTGGTGAAGCTACAAACCAATAGAAAGATAACATTGATGCCCACCTTCCCCTTTTACATTCCATCCCAATGCAATTATTACTAATTATATTGTTCTTTTATAAATACCTATTATAATTGCAGTATTAGATAAAAATATAATATTTATTTCAAAGCCACTTATTATATACACTCATTTAAATATGAGTGGACTTAGCATGTATATTTATGCAACCATGTGTCACTTCTATGGAAAATTTAAGTAAAAAACCTGGTTAAGATTTACATATATTGGCCTCATTTATGAGAAATTTAATAGTCTCTTGCATGCTTCACTATAAATAGTAGATCATTGTTAGATATTATGTCCATTCAATCACTAGGGTGGCCAAATGCACTAAAAACAAATTCAAATTTATCCCCTTGTCTAGAATTATAAATTCAAATTTTAGATTATTCTATTCAAATGCACTGAATACAAATGGGCACCTCTAATTTCATCAATACTCTCATAATTATTTAAAATGTGTATTATACATGACAATTCTTATTACTAAGATTATGTTTATTAGGGATTAGTGGTTTAATTATTTTTCCAAATGGTTCTTAATCCTTTGTATATTGGATACATTCATTTATGGTGTTTGGCTTTGAAGGACATATGGGTCATGAATTTTTGGCATAGTACTTCGTTACATAATTTAAAAGTTTTATTTTTCATTATTATATTCATTATATTTTTTTTGAGTTTCAAAATCAAAAAATGTTTCATCATATAGTCCTTTTTTGATGTAGCAGTATTCCTAAAGATTTAGATTACAATATAAAAAGAAACAAAAAATAATTTAGATGGTGATTTGTACTGACGTAGAGCATATGGCATTATTTAGTGCATATATAGATTTTATATGTTATGTGGCATAGGAGGAGATACCATGCAAGCAAGTGGCCTTCTATGGATGCTTTCAAATGTGAAATACTTATTACTACGTAAAAAATTAATTCATTTTAATAATATTTATTTCCAATATTATTAAAAGCATATTATATTGATATAATATATGATGTAATATAATATTAAAATATATATTATATAATCAAATATAGTATTAAGATATATTATAATAGAATATTTGTTTAGTTTATATTAATTAAAATGGCAAAATGGTTTGTTAAAAAAATTGTTATATTTGATGAATATTACACAAGGAAATAGTTCAATTGAAAATTTGTCAGTATGTAAATTTGATTGAAATTGAAAAAAAAATGGTAGGATGAACATAAAACTCAAATTCTAATGAAATACATATTTTGTTTTGGGTAATCTATTGTTATAGTAAATCACAATTATATTTTTAGGGTGTACTTATATCTAGTGCATAGGGTTTTTCCAATTGTTTTATGCTTAGATTTGTAGTCTATTCCACTTATTTAACAACAAACTGAACCACAACCCAAAACATAGTTGAATATGTGACCTACTTTCACATTATGTAGCCTTCCTCAGCCACTTGACTAATTACATGCCACGTATAGAAATAAACAATAGCATGGAAGGTGTAGAAACCATTTCCTTATTGTTCTTTATACTTGTACATTACCTAGGTAGATCATCTTATTTATTGACAAACTTAAAAAGTGATAGATGTTTTAATAGGATTTGATTTTTTCAATATTCATATTGACATGGAAATTGTATATCTTACTTTAATATATATATGTACTTAAAGAATAGTGATATATTGGTGAATAATAATTATAATATTTGGTGTATTACATACTCATTTCTTATTTATATATAAGTGAAATTATTTAAAAAATATCAAGAGAAAGTTTCCTATGTCTATAGTGGAATTAAAAAATAATATTTGACAAATGAATTAGCCTGGGTAGTTCACCTTAATTATTGCAAGCCTAAAAATTTGTAAAAAAATAACAATCCAATATTATAATAATAATTAACAATGAGATTTAAACATGAGAAATAGTTTAATATTCAACAAGGGACTCTTTGATAACATGATATTTTAGATTAGTTTGTTTTATTATCCTTTATATTGACACGATATTTCATGTGAAATCATACACTGAAAAGTGGTTTATAGCTCACATGATGGTGACATATTCTAATGACAAAGACTCTACATTTGATGTACACCATATCAAATGAGCTTACAAATTGAATCCCTCTAGCTTTTCATCTCAACATTAAAGATAAAATGTCCTCATTTGATGATCTAATTTTGGTGGGAGGCAATGTAGGAGGTTAAATTTTGGTCAAAATGGGAATATATCTCACAAAAGAAAGGAATACACTTGGCAAGCACAATATGATGTGATAATTTCTGTGACGTGAGAATTTTTATATTAATTCCTATATGATTGAGTTTCAAATTGATTAATATTATTTGAATTTTTGCATTATTAGTGATTTATTGTACATTCATAATATAATGATGTTGGTGTAGAAAACAATAAAAGTAGTATATCACAACATAATACATAAAAGGGGAATATATTTCACAAAATATAATAAAATACTTCCTAGATATAATCATAAAAATAAAAATACAATTCCTTAGACTTTTCTTTCACCTTTGGGACAACTTCTAGCTTATTATTTATTACTAGAGTCATCTCCCCCTTTCCCTCCTCATGCATTAACTCAATAATTATCTACTCTCGAGAAGTCCAATGACCTCATAATCTATTTAAATGGAGCATGTTGTTTATTGTTAACTCTCTGATTTCAATATCTATTGTTTTTAGGATTCTAAGCTTATTATGCAAGTTAAGTTAAATTATTTGAGGGTTTCGAGAGGATATAGATGAGGCACATTCAAGAGGTAAACAAATTTTTGATTTCATTTTTGATGAAATATGTCCATATATTAACTAAGTAGAAATATAAAAATAATTCACAAAACAATATATTTTGTATTAAAGCATGCCATGTCATATTAGGCAGAACCTAGAAACAAGTCACTTAAGTCATTAAAAAAGAGAAATTTTAAGAAGAAAGAGAAAGGATATAAGGTCGAGAATCGATATCATTAGGACCCTGGCCTGAGCTTATAAAGTCATTTCCATCTAGATCAGGCTCCCAACTAGTAGCTTGGGTAATGTCTATGTCATCATCTTCTACTTATGTTTGAATGGGTGAGATGGCCAAAGAAATCCTGGCAAACTTATCTAGCACATTTGTTCAACCTCCAAGTGTCACCCATCAATAATTTGTGGTGATTTTGGATGTTTGATCTCAAAATCAATGTAATTGCATGCTTTCAATGTTAAGGAGCTCGAGAACAAGAAAGAAGGATCCACATTTATTTGTATCTTTTTCTCTCAATTCTTGATTCTAACATAGAAGGCCCTCTCCTCTCTTGTCCTTTATTATATATGTAAAAGATTTGGACCCATTGTAAATGGATTTTTCCATGTTTTGGGAACATCTATATTTTGCCTATTTTGATGAATAAGACAGACTTCATATTTCCACAAAAGCCTGTGTTTTAGTGTATTTTCATGGTCTGTTAGGAGATGAAAGTGATAGCTAACACTTCATCTCATCTTATCCTTTCCATTATACCTATTTTTAGGTGCTAATTTTATCCTTGTAGTTCACATAGTGTGCTCTATCATGTTATTTGTATGGCAAGTGCAAGCTCTCTTTAGTGTCTTTGATAGACCTATTGAAACATTACCTTAGATCATGTAACAATCCTGAGCCCTTATGTGAAATATTGATGCTCGAAGGCTACCATTTGAGTAGTTTAATTAGATTCACATCCTTGTTCATCTTCTTCATGCATGTCAAGTAGATGAAGGTCATATTTTTGGTCTATCACCATCATATATAGGATTTCCCTTCAATTTTGTTTCTTACCTTTTCCCCTTTCCCTTTTCCTTGATATTTTGTAGCATAGACTAGGGATCCTAATTGATACACCATAAATGGAGCTAACCCTTATAATCTAGATATTTAATCCAATGATTAGGCTAATCATAGCCTAGGATTATTTCCATGTTTCATTAGACCATGAAGGCCTAAAACTACCTTCCTAAGGGTACAAGTCTGATTGACAATAGTTAGTAAATAAAATCTCACTGTCTCACCACTTATATTTTTTTCATGTGCTTGATTTGTACTCCTTTGATATATGTCACTCAATCTTCTTACCTTCCTTCTAGAACTAGGACTTGAATCTAGACTTACACTTGGAATTGAACAACTAGATGAGGGGCTACATGGTGGATTCATAGCACTTGGAACAAAAATATTAGTGGGATGATCATGATAAATATCATCAATAATATCATTTAAAACATATTTTGACTTGTCCATATGGCCTTTTTGATAACCATAAACTCCCCCTTCATCAAAAATCACATTTCTTGACACAATAAGACTATTAGTGAGAGGATTATATAACTTTTAAGCCTTAATTTTATCACTATATCCAACAAAAATACATGACTCAATTTTAGGATCTAACTTTTGCCTCTTTTGAGTATGAACATGAACATAGGATAAAAAACCAAAAACTTTGAAATAATTAATTATTGGCGTTTTCCCATACCAGGCTTCATATAGAGTTATCCTATCAAGTGCACTAGTGGGACTCTGATTGATAATATATAATACTTTAGAAATTTCATCTCCCCAAAAATAAGTTCTTAATCCCTTTGTTTGTAGCATACTCCGTGCCATATCCACCACTGTACAATTCTTCCTCTCAGCTACACCATTTTGTTGAGGTGTGTAGGTAGTGGTGAGTTGTCTTCTGATGCCATGCTTATCACAATAACCTTGAAAGGATTTTGAACAAAATTCTCTTCCATGATCAATCCTTAAGAACTTGATTTTTCACCCTTTTTCATTTTCCACAAGATCTCTGAACCTCTTGAATGTATCAAGGGATTCACCCTTCATTTTCAAAAAATTAAGCCAACACTTTCATGAGTAATCATCAATAAAAGTGATAAAATATGATGACTTACCCAAATTTTGTATTTTTATAGGACCAAAAATATCTAAGTGAACAAGTTGATGTGGATGATGGGCCCTCCATGCATTGCCCTTTGCAAATTTCTCCCTTGCATGTTTTCCTTTAGCACAACCTCCATAAATTTCATTGTGCTCTTCAACCTTAGGCAAACTAGAAACTAATGCATTTGATGTTAGAATCTTTAAACTATGAAAATTTAAATGCCCATACCTAAGATGCCACAACTAACTTTTGTCCTCATATGCCATATTATCAAGATTACCACTATTTTCTCCAGACCTCAATGGTAATATTTTATTCTTTGACATAGGAAAAAATGTAACCACCTTATTGCCTTGATTCTTATCATAAATTATGCATTTCTTATTTTCAAACAACACCTTATAATGTTTTTCACACTATTTCGCAATACTCAATATATTATGCTTTAATTATGGAGTGTAATAAATATCCTTAACACTTTTCATACCTTCTTTAGTTCGGACTTCCATAGCTCCTTTGGCAGCAACCTCTAGTCTTTTATCATCACCAAGCTTGACCTTGGTTTTGAAACTTTCATCCATTATAAAAAAACATTTTTCGTTCCTTGACATGTGGTTACAACATCCTGAATCTAAATACCAAACATCATTAGAAACATTTTCATATTTTTCATAATATTAAAATAAATTATTTGGAGGAGACTCATCACCCTCTTGAGAATAATGAATGCTTTTATTATTATTACCTTATTTTAATCTACACTCTTTTTCAAAGTGGTCATACCTATTACAATGATAACACTAGACATTTCTTTTATCAAATCAACATCTCTCTTTTCCTCTAAAACCACATCTTCCTCGTAAACCACCTCTACCTCTATTTCCTCTTGAGTAATTTTGATTTTGTCCTCTACCTTGGCCTTGATTAATTTTGGTGATACTATTGACATCTTCATTCTTTGTGATTTATACATTGGAGGAAAAGGCTTTCTCATCACTATCTCCAAATGAATCTCTCAATCTTTCTTCAAGAGACATTAAAGATCCAACTAGGTGATCAAATTGAAGGGTAGACAAGTTATTGATTTCTTTTATGATTATGGAAAAATGGTTCCACCCTAGTGTGAGAGTCATCAACACCTTTTTGATCATAACCTCATTGTTCATTATTTCACCAAGTGTATCCATCTTATTGACCACATCTTTTACTCTAACACAATAGGTACTCACACTTTCAACTTCTTACATCTTCAAATTATCGAACTCTTTCTTCAATGTCTGTAACTTGACAACATTGACTTGATCACTACCTTGGTGAGCTTTTTTTAGAGTTTTGTAGGCATCCATAGCTATCTTTGCTCCTACAATTCCCAAAAATAGGCTCTTATCTAGAGCTATTTGAATAGGAAATAAGGATTGAACATTCTTCTTCATAGCCTCCTTAGCTATTTTATCAGTGGTTGTGAGGGCATTACAATCAGTTGGCTCTACATAACCTGATTCAACAATCTCCCACAAATCTTTTCCTATCAAAAAAGTTAGAATTTTCATGCATCAATAAACATACTCATTTATATCAAATTTTGGAATGGGCAAGGATTTAGAATTCAACATGATAAACTTTTGGAAAAATTCCAACCACTAAATCTTTAACCTATAATAAAAAACCTACTCTGATACCAAATGTAAATTTTATCTAGGCCCAACCAATTGATAAACCAATTAATAATAATAGTAGAAAGAATTAACTCAGAAAAAAAAAACACACCATAATTCTATTTTTACGGTATTAATAAATGTCTTTATTGATGATTCATTTATAAAAAGCAATTACAATGTTGAATACATTGCAACATCTAAAAATAGCTTAATACTAAATAACTAGCATGCATTGTTCATGCATAATCCACTGCACTTGCAGCGAAATGGCCAAACTCAAGTTTTACAACTGAAGTAAAAACCTAAAAACAAACTATAACTATCACTAGCTAGAAAAATAGCACATGGACCAAAAACCATCATGCAATTTATTTTAGAAAAAACAAACTAAAACTAAAACTAAAACTAAAAATCTGTGCATTAAGATAACATTATAGAACTGATTATGTAACATTCGTTATCAAAAAAAAAGAATAGATTTGTATATTAACAACAGGTCCATGCCTAGTAAATCTTAGTCAAGTGACATCTTTCTAATGAAGGATCATGCCATTGTCACAAATGCATATCACATATTTACGACATCACTTACCCACATCAATACTATTTATATTTTTAAATTATGTGGATATGATGGGAATGGTACTAAAAGATCTGTACATGAATCTTTGGTGCCATCCTCTCAATATAAACATTTTTCATGTAATTAAATGATATAGGTATAATAATTTTTAGTGAAATTATTTATATGAGTAGAATTAATCAAATTATATATAATTATATATATATATAGAATAATTAATATGATATATTTTAATATGTTTTAGTTTATTAGTTTTTTTAAAATAATTTATCTTTTATAATTTTTATTTTTAAATATATATATATATTTATTCATTTTAATAATATATATATTTAAATTAAAATAGAAAAAAATATTTAAATTAAAATATAAAAATATATTTAAAAATAAAAATTATAAAAGATAAATTATTTTCAAAAAACTAATAAATTAAAACATATTAAAATATATCATATTAATTATTCTATTGTGTGTGTGTGTGTGTGTGTGTGTGTGTGTGTGTGTGTGTGTGTGTAATTTTTAGATCTCAGCATCTTTAAATGCATTTCGTATTATAAAATATACTTTCTAGAAAAAAAATCCACCAAAGTGAGAACTCATATATCTTTCTTACCTACCTCATACCTTATTTAAGTTTTTAAGTTACCCAAACTTGAATTTTAATCAATAAAACACTTAAGTATCCTATCTCATTTTTTATTCTTGAAAACTAACTACCTATCGAGTACTTCAATTATTATTTATCTTTTATATATGTATAACTTCCTCTTCATTTTTTCTTTCTTATTCCCTATCTTCCACAAGTCTTATGAAAAATATAAGCCAATCCCAGTTCATAGGATCAAATCTCTAATCAAGAAAAGGATTACAATTTTTTAGGGAAAAATTGTATACTATTTCTTCTAAAAGCTTCTATTCTTAATTTTTATGAAGTGTGTAATGATGAAATATTTAAAGAAAAATTAATTAGAAGAAAGTTTTTGAATGTATGAATGACAATATAAAGGTAACAAAGTTGAGTATCTTTATTTCTATTTATTTTAGTTTTATTTTTGTACATTTTTTAAGTATAAATATTTTATGGATTGGATATATAAGATTTAGGATTTTTCAATCTAATAGTAATGACAAACACTGTAATCTATTTTTTAGAGTGAAACCAAAACTTCTTAATTATTATCATTTTTTAATAATTTTAGGGCTTATTTTTTATAATAGTAGAATGAGGATTCAAAAAGGGTCCCTTCCCTTTATAAAACTAACAAGTCTAGAAATAACATACCAAATTTAATCATAAAACTCAAGGTATCCAACCACTAAAATGAAAAACCCTAACAAAAAGATATAAATCAACATCAAAATAACATTGATACATAATATGTAAGGTCATAATTTGATTTGAATATTAAAATGTTATACCAAATAGATCATATTTTACTAAGAAACCAATAATTATAAAAAAAAAATTATCTATAATTTTTTTGATTAATTTTTTTAATAATTAACTTATTTATTATTAAAATCATATCCATAACTTTCCTAATTAATACTCTTTCACTTATTAAGCTAGAGGTTTATACAGTGAGACAAATCCTTAGATTTGTCTCATAAACAACAAGGGTAAGGAATATGCTTTTATTTCCCATTCAATGGCTGACACCATGTATTGGACCCAAAAGTATGTGTGAGGATAAGGTGTTGAACAATTTTTTTTTACTGAACGTAATAGATGTGTACATTCTATCATTGGGGCATTATCCTATTCTGATGATGAGTTCAATGAAGGGAAGGAAAGAATTATAGGAGCAAGGAATCACATAGGGTTTGTTTGTTACCATTGTTGTTCACTAGTGTGTTCCTTTAGATTTGTATTCGGGCATCAACTTATTTCTATAGGGTCATTATGATGTATGGTCCACCTTCCTTTTTCTTGTAGTGGGGTTTATTATTTTTCTTCACTCACGGTTTAAAATATATATAAGGGTGGTCATTTCTCAAAAAAGGATGTTGTTTGATGCCTCAATTCACCTTGTAAGCACCACAAATTCTTCCACAACAATTCTTATGTGTGCAATAGATTATTTGTCTTAATTTTGAGTGTTAAGACAACTTTATAATTCTCTCTACATTTTTATCCTACTTCTTATCTAATATTATTTCAATATACTCTCTTCCCATCGAAAAAAATTAGTAAGTTTCTTGAGTTGTATTTAATAATAATAATAATAATCAGGGAAATTGGTATAGGGGGTGTTGGACGTGATAGCTCAGGTGATATTCAATTTCTCTTCTCTATCCATAAGGCTCATCATACTAGTAATCTTATTGAAGTGATGGCT
Organism: Torreya grandis; assembly: GCA_037957365.1. Lineage (NCBI taxonomy): Eukaryota > Viridiplantae > Streptophyta > Pinopsida > Cupressales > Taxaceae > Torreya > Torreya grandis. Next base: position 2,207,173 of record JARHVA010002340.1, read on the forward strand.
ATCTTGGTTGCAGTCCAGCACTGTTGTCATAATGAATTACATAGAATTATCTACGAGACTGACTCACAGGTGGTGGTAAATTTATTGAATAAACATGACTTGATTACGATAGACTGGCATTTGGTTGTGGTTGTTCGACAGATCCTATAGCTATGTACTTCTTTGGATTCGGTGTCATTTGTGCATATTCCTCGAGAGTGGAATGAAGTAGCTAATTTTCTGGCTAAATGGGCCTCTGAGCAAGGGCCATCTTGGAGTATTAAGGACCATATGAGGCTCCCCCTTAATCTTTTTCAGAAGCTGGTCTAACTTGCTGACCAGGATAAAACTTTGTAATTTTCTTTGTTTTTGGCTTCATTTTCAATAAAATTTTTACCGCTCTTTAGTTAATAATAATAATAATAATAATAATAATAATAATAATAATAAGCCACAACATTTTTATCCTCAAAATTTTCAAATAGGATAATGCCCAAATTCAAAACCCACTAGAGACGCTTACATTTTGGTCTAAATGTAAAATGATATGCTATAGCTTCTAAATTTTTTGATCCAATTCTTCCTCGGTTTCTCAAATTTTGTTTTTGTTAAAAGATAGGGTAGACACTATTCACTATAATTTATATAAAGAGGCATATTTCCATTACACCTAGATCCTCTAATTATAAAATTATTGCCTCTTGCCTTTTACAATATATTTGTATCTTATTTGCTTTGTCATCAATGTGATTATAGTGGGTTTCATGAAAAAAAGGCACTTTAAGATTGTTACAGTGACCTATGTGAGCAGGGTCGATTGGATGAAGTTAGAGATTTGTAGAATGAGGTTGATAATATGGGTTGAAGGTAAACCTATCATGTCAATACCGTGCATAATGAAACAAAAAATAAAACATACAAATTATAAATACACAACAATAATACAATTTTTTTAAAGTTACAGTAGCATATCCAAATAAATAAAACTTGTCCATTATAAATAATACATAATTATTTTTGAAACCTATACTAATTTTGTTTGGACAATTCTCAGACCCAATTGAACTAATTCCACCATAAGCATTTTATTTTCTAGAACATTTTATAGATGCAATCCAATTAATTCTAGTCAAATGAATTTTATTTCCATGAACATCTAAGGTGAGATCCTCTCATAGAAAAGGCAAGTCATTCATCTCACTAAATACACCTAATACAAAGGGAAATGATGACACTTTAACTTAATGTCTTCCAAATGTCAATGACTATTTCTTCACATAACTATCAGCTTATAGATGAGTTTCTATTTTTAAAGTGTTTGTGGAGTTTTATTTCATAGATATGGGTGTACGTTAAATCATGAAATTAACTTCTAGTGTTCCCAACCCATTTGATTGACACATGCATCAAGTTTGACATCCATGCTAGTAATCTGGCACCATCTTTGGGCCATACATGCCCATTATAATGAAATATTAGTTCACATAAATATGGTTTTTGATATGTAGTGTAAAATTTTAAATTAGACCTCATACACATCACGTTGGCCTATATTTTACATGCATATTCTTGCAGTTTGGCATTTCAAAATTTAATTATATTTCTGCTTACTATCTATACATTTAAAACATAGATACAACTATGAAAATGGATGGCCTTTCATAAATTTAGGAAGAAGGAATTGTGTGGTGAAGCTACAAACCAATAGAAAGATAACATTGATGCCCACCTTCCCCTTTTACATTCCATCCCAATGCAATTATTACTAATTATATTGTTCTTTTATAAATACCTATTATAATTGCAGTATTAGATAAAAATATAATATTTATTTCAAAGCCACTTATTATATACACTCATTTAAATATGAGTGGACTTAGCATGTATATTTATGCAACCATGTGTCACTTCTATGGAAAATTTAAGTAAAAAACCTGGTTAAGATTTACATATATTGGCCTCATTTATGAGAAATTTAATAGTCTCTTGCATGCTTCACTATAAATAGTAGATCATTGTTAGATATTATGTCCATTCAATCACTAGGGTGGCCAAATGCACTAAAAACAAATTCAAATTTATCCCCTTGTCTAGAATTATAAATTCAAATTTTAGATTATTCTATTCAAATGCACTGAATACAAATGGGCACCTCTAATTTCATCAATACTCTCATAATTATTTAAAATGTGTATTATACATGACAATTCTTATTACTAAGATTATGTTTATTAGGGATTAGTGGTTTAATTATTTTTCCAAATGGTTCTTAATCCTTTGTATATTGGATACATTCATTTATGGTGTTTGGCTTTGAAGGACATATGGGTCATGAATTTTTGGCATAGTACTTCGTTACATAATTTAAAAGTTTTATTTTTCATTATTATATTCATTATATTTTTTTTGAGTTTCAAAATCAAAAAATGTTTCATCATATAGTCCTTTTTTGATGTAGCAGTATTCCTAAAGATTTAGATTACAATATAAAAAGAAACAAAAAATAATTTAGATGGTGATTTGTACTGACGTAGAGCATATGGCATTATTTAGTGCATATATAGATTTTATATGTTATGTGGCATAGGAGGAGATACCATGCAAGCAAGTGGCCTTCTATGGATGCTTTCAAATGTGAAATACTTATTACTACGTAAAAAATTAATTCATTTTAATAATATTTATTTCCAATATTATTAAAAGCATATTATATTGATATAATATATGATGTAATATAATATTAAAATATATATTATATAATCAAATATAGTATTAAGATATATTATAATAGAATATTTGTTTAGTTTATATTAATTAAAATGGCAAAATGGTTTGTTAAAAAAATTGTTATATTTGATGAATATTACACAAGGAAATAGTTCAATTGAAAATTTGTCAGTATGTAAATTTGATTGAAATTGAAAAAAAAATGGTAGGATGAACATAAAACTCAAATTCTAATGAAATACATATTTTGTTTTGGGTAATCTATTGTTATAGTAAATCACAATTATATTTTTAGGGTGTACTTATATCTAGTGCATAGGGTTTTTCCAATTGTTTTATGCTTAGATTTGTAGTCTATTCCACTTATTTAACAACAAACTGAACCACAACCCAAAACATAGTTGAATATGTGACCTACTTTCACATTATGTAGCCTTCCTCAGCCACTTGACTAATTACATGCCACGTATAGAAATAAACAATAGCATGGAAGGTGTAGAAACCATTTCCTTATTGTTCTTTATACTTGTACATTACCTAGGTAGATCATCTTATTTATTGACAAACTTAAAAAGTGATAGATGTTTTAATAGGATTTGATTTTTTCAATATTCATATTGACATGGAAATTGTATATCTTACTTTAATATATATATGTACTTAAAGAATAGTGATATATTGGTGAATAATAATTATAATATTTGGTGTATTACATACTCATTTCTTATTTATATATAAGTGAAATTATTAAAAAAATATCAAGAGAAAGTTTCCTATGTCTATAGTGGAATTAAAAAATAATATTTGACAAATGAATTAGCCTGGGTAGTTCACCTTAATTATTGCAAGCCTAAAAATTTGTAAAAAAATAACAATCCAATATTATAATAATAATTAACAATGAGATTTAAACATGAGAAATAGTTTAATATTCAACAAGGGACTCTTTGATAACATGATATTTTAGATTAGTTTGTTTTATTATCCTTTATATTGACACGATATTTCATGTGAAATCATACACTGAAAAGTGGTTTATAGCTCACATGATGGTGACATATTCTAATGACAAAGACTCTACATTTGATGCACACCATATCAAATGAGCTTACAAATTGAATCCCTCTAGCTTTTCATCTCAACATTAAAGATAAAATGTCCTCATTTGATGATCTAATTTTGGTGGGAGGCAATGTAGGAGGTTAAATTTTGGTCAAAATGGGAATATATCTCACAAAAGAAAGGAATACACTTGGCAAGCACAATATGATGTGATAATTTCTGTGACGTGAGAATTTTTATATTAATTCCTATATGATTGAGTTTCAAATTGATTAATATTATTTGAATTTTTGCATTATTAGTGATTTATTGTACATTCATAATATAATGATGTTGGTGTAGAAAACAATAAAAGTAGTATATCACAACATAATACATAAAAGGGGAATATATTTCACAAAATATAATAAAATACTTCCTAGATATAATCATAAAAATAAAAATACAATTCCTTAGACTTTTCTTTCACCTTTGGGACAACTTCTAGCTTATTATTTATTACTAGAGTCATCTCCCCCTTTCCCTACTCATGCATTAACTCAATAATTATCTACTCTCGAGAAGTCCAATGACCTCATAATCTATTTAAATGGAGCATGTTGTTTATTGTTAACTCTCTGATTTCAATATCTATTGTTTTTAGGATTCTAAGCTTATTATGCAAGTTAAGTTAAATTATTTGAGGGTTTCGAGAGGATATAGATGAGGCACATTCAAGAGGTAAACAAATTTTTGATTTCATTTTTGATGAAATATGTCCATATATTAACTAAGTAGAAATATAAAAATAATTCACAAAACAATATATTTTGTATTAAAGCATGCCATGTCATATTAGGCAGAACCTAGAAACAAGTCACTTAAGTCATTAAAAAAGAGAAATTTTAAGAAGAAAGAGAAAGGATATAAGGTCGAGAATCGATATCATTAGGACCCTGGCCTGAGCTTATAAAGTCATTTCCATCTAGATCAGGCTCCCAACTAGTAGCTTGGGTAATGTCTATGTCATCATCTTCTACTTATGTTTGAATGGGTGAGATGGCCAAAGAAATCCTGGCAAACTTATCTAGCACATTTGTTCAACCTCCAAGTGTCACCCATCAATAATTTGTGGTGATTTTGGATGTTTGATCTCAAAATCAATGTAATTGCATGCTTTCAATGTTAAGGAGCTCGAGAACAAGAAAGAAGGATCCACATTTATTTGTATCTTTTTCTCTCAATTCTTGATTCTAACATAGAAGGCCCTCTCCTCTCTTGTCCTTTATTATATATGTACAAGATTTGGACCCATTGTAAATGGATTTTTCCATGTTTTGGGAACATCTATATTTTGCCTATTTTGATGAATAAGACAGACTTCATATTTCCACAAAAGCCTATGTTTTAGTGTATTTTCATGGTCTGTTAGGAGATGAAAGTGATAGCTAACACTTCATCTCATCTTATCCTTTCCATTATACCTATTTTTAGGTGCTAATTTTATCCTTGTAGTTCACATAGTGTGCTCTATCATGTTATTTGTATGGCAAGTGCAAGCTCTCTTTAGTGTCTTTGATAGACCTATTGAAACATTACCTTAGATCATGTAACAATCCTGAGCCCCTATGTGAAATATTGATGCTCGAAGGCTACCATTTGAGTAGTTTAATTAGATTCACATCCTTGTTCATCTTCTTCATGCATGTCAAGTAGATGAAGGTCATATTTTTGGTCTATCACCATCATATATAGGATTTCCCTTCAATTTTGTTTCTTACCTTTTCCCCCTTCCCTTTTCCTTGATATTTTGTAGCATAGACTAGGGATCCTAATCGATACACCATAAATGGAGCTAACCCTTATAATCTAGATATTTAATCCAATGATTAGGCTAATCATAGTCTAGGATTATTTCCATGTTTCATTAGACCATGACGGCCTAAAACTATCTTCGTAAGGGTACAAGTCTAATTGACAATAGTTAGTAAATAAAATCTCACTGTCTCACCACTTAGATTTTTTTCATGTGCTTTATTTGTACTCCTTTGATATATGTCACTCAATCTTCTTACCTTCCTTCTAGAACTAGGACTTGAATCTAGACTTACACTTGGAATTGAACAACTAGATGAGGGGCTACATGGTGGATTCATAGCACTTGGAACAAAAATATTAGTGGGATGATCATGATAAATATCATCAATAATATCATTTAAAACATATTTTGACTTGTCCATATGGCCTTTTTGATAACCATAAACTCCCCCTTCATCAAAAATCACATTTCTTGACACAATAAGACTATTAGTGAGAGGATTATATAACTTTTAAGCCTTAATTTTATCACTATATCCAACAAAAATACATGACTCAATTTTAGGATCTAACTTTTGCCTCTTTTGAGTATGAACATGAACATAGGATAAAAAACCAAAAACTTTGAAATAATTAATTATTGGCGTTTTCCCATACCAGGCTTCATATAGAGTTATCCTATCAAGTGCACTAGTGGGACTCTGATTGATAATATATAATACTTTAGAAATTTCATCTCCCCAAAAATAAGTTCTTAATCCCTTTGTTTGTAGCATACTCCGTGCCATATCCACCACTGTACAATTCTTCCTCTCAGCTACACCATTTTGTTGAGGTGTGTAGGTAGTGGTGAGTTGTCTTCTGATGCCATGCTTATCACAATAACCTTGAAAGGATTTTGAACAAAATTCTCTTCCATGATCAATCCTTAAGAACTTGATTTTTCACCCTTTTTCATTTTCCACAAGATCTCTGAACCTCTTGAATGTATCAAGGGATTCACCCTTCATTTTCAAAAAATTAAGCCAACACTTTCATGAGTAATCATCAATAAAAGTGATAAAATATGATGACTTACCCAAATTTTGTATTTTTATAGGACCAAAAATATCTAAGTGAACAAGTTGATGTGGATGATGGGCCCTCCATGCATTGCCCTTTGCAAATTTCTCCCTTGCATGTTTTCCTTTAGCACAACCTCCATAAATTTCATTGTGCTCTTCAACCTTAGGCAAACTAGAAACTAATGCATTTGATGTTAGAATCTTTAAACTATGAAAATTTAAATGCCCATACCTAAGATGCCACAACTAACTTTTGTCCTCATATGCCATATTATCAAGATTACCACTATTTTCTCCAGACCTCAATGGTAATATTTTATTCTTTGACATAGGAAAAAATGTAACCACCTTATTGCCTTGATTCTTATCATAAATTATGCATTTCTTATTTTCAAACAACACCTTATAATGTTTTTCACACTATTTCGCAATACTCAATATATTATGCTTTAATTATGGAGTGTAATAAATATCCTTAACACTTTTCATACCTTCTTTAGTTCGGACTTCCATAGCTCCTTTGGCAGCAACCTCTAGTGTTTTATCATCACCAAGCTTGACCTTGGTTTTGAAACTTTCATCCATTATAAAAAAACATTTTTCGTTCCTTGACATGTGGTTACAACATCCTGAATCTAAATACCAAACATCATTAGAAACATTTTCATATTTTTCATAATATTAAAATAAATTATTTGGAGGAGACTCATCACCCTCTTGAGAATAATGAATGCTTTTATTATTATTACCTTATTTTAATCTACACTCTTTTTCAAAGTGGTCATACCTATTACAATGATAACACTAGACATTTCTTTTATCAAATCAACATCTCTCTTTTCCTCTAAAACCACATCTTCCTCGTAAACCACCTCTACCTCTATTTCCTCTTGAGTAATTTTGATTTTGTCCTCTACCTTGGCCTTGATTAATTTTGGTGATACTATTGACATCTTCATTCTTTGTGATTTATACATTGGAGGAAAAGGCTTTCTCATCACTATCTCCAAATGAATCTCTCAATCTTTCTTCAAGAGACATTAAAGATCCAACTAGGTGATCAAATTGAAGGGTAGACAAGTTATTGATTTCTTTTATGATTATGGAAAAATGGTTCCACCCTAGTGTGAGAGTCATCAACACCTTTTTGATCATAACCTCATTGTTCATTATTTCACTAAGTGTATCCATCTTATTGACCACATCTTTTACTCTAACACAATAGGTACTCACACTTTCAACTTCTTACATCTTCAAATTATCGAACTCTTTCTTCAATGTCTGTAACTTGACAACATTGACTTGATCACTACCTTGGTGAGCTTTTTTTAGAGTTTTGTAGGCATCCATAGCTATCTTTGCTCCTACAATTCCCAAAAATAGGCTCTTATCTAGAGCTATTTGAATAGGAAATAAGGATTGAACATTCTTCTTCATAGCCTCCTTAGCTATTTTATCAGTGGTTGTGAGGGCATTACAATCAGTTAGCTCTACATAACCTGATTCAACAATCTCCCACAAATCTTTTCCTATCAAAAAAGTTAGAATTTTCATGCATCAATAATCATACTCATTTATATCAAATTTTGGAATGGGCAAGGATTTAGAATTCAACATGATAAACTTTTGGAAAAATTCCAACCACTAAATCTTTAACCTATAATAAAAAACCTACTCTGATACCAAATGTAAATTTTATCTAGGCCCAACCAATTGATAAACCAATTAATAATAATAGTAGAAAGAATTAACTCAGGAAAAAAAAACACACCATAATTCTATTTTTGCGGTATTAATAAATGTCTTTATTGATGATTCATTTATAAAAAACAATTACAATGTTGAATACATTGCAACATCTAAAAATAGCTTAATACTAAATAACTAGCATGCATTGTTCATGCATAATCCACTGCACTTGCAGCGAAATGGCCAAACTCAAGTTTTACAACTGAAGTAAAAACCTAAAAACAAACTATAACTATCACTAGCTAGAAAAATAGCACATGGACCAAAAACCAATCATGCAATTTATTTTAGAAAAAACAAACTAAAACTAAAACTAAAACTAAAAATCTGTGCATTAAGATAACATTATAGAACTGATTATGTAACATTCGTTATCAAAAAAAAAGAATAGATTTGTATATTAACAACAGGCCCATGCCTAGTAAATCTTAGTCAAGTGACATCTTTCTAATGAAGGATCATGCCATTGTCACAAATGCATATCACATATTTACGACATCACTTACCCACATCAATACTATTTATATTTTTAAATTATGTGGATATGATGGGAATGGTACTAAAAGATCTGTACATGAATCTTTGGTGCCATCCTCTCAATATAAACATTTTTCATGTAATTAAATGATATAGGTATAATAATTTTTAGTGAAATTATTTATATGAGTAGAATTAATTAAATTATATATAATTATATATATATATATAGAATAATTAATATGATATATTTTAATATGTTTTAGTTTATTAGTTTTTTTAAAATAATTTATCTTTTATAATTTTTATTTTTAAATATATATATATATTTATTCATTTTAATAATATATATATTTAAGTTAAAATAGAAAAAAATATTTAAATTAAAATATAAAAATATATTTAAAAATAAAAATTATAAAAGATAAATTATTTTCAAAAAACTAATAAATTAAAACATATTAAAATATATCATATTAATTATTCTATTGTGTGTGTGTGTGTGTGTGTGTGTGTGTGTGTGTGTGTGTGTGTGTGTGTGTGTGTGTGTGTGTGTGTGTGTGTGTGTGTGTGTGTGTGTGTGTGTGTGTGTGTGTGTGTGTGTGTGTGTGTGTGTGTGTAATTTTTAGATCTCAGCATCTTTAAATGCATTTCGTATTATAAAATATACTTTCTAGAAAAAAAATCCACCAAAGTGAGAACTCATATATCTTTCTTACCTACCTCATACCTTATTTAAGTTTTTAAGTTACCCAAACTTGAATTTTAATCAATAAACCACTTAAATATCCTATCTCATTTTTTATTCTTGAAAACTAACTACCTATCGAGTACTTCAATTATTATTTATCTTTTATATATGTATAACTTCCTCTTCATTTTTTCTTTCTTATTCCCTATCTTCCACAAGTCTTATGAAAAATATAAGCCAATCCCAGTTCATAGGATCAAATCTCTAATCAAGAAAAGGATTACAATTTTTTAGGGAAAAATTGTATACTATTTCTTCTAAAAGCTTCTATTCTTAATTTTTATGAAGTGTGTAATGATGAAATATTTAAAGAAAAATTAATTAGAAGAAAGTTTTTGAATGTATGAATGACAATATAAAGGTAACAAAGTTGAGTATCTTTATTTCTATTTATTTTAGTTTTATTTTTGTACGTTTTTTAAGTATAAATATTTTATGGATTGGATATATAAGATTTAGGATTTTTCAATCTAATAGTAATGACAAACACTGTAATCTATTTTTCAGAGTGAAACCAAAACTTCTTAATTATTATCATTTTTTAATAATTTTAGGGCTTATTTTTTATAATAGTAGAATGAGGATTCAAAAATGGTCCCTTCCCTTTATAAAACTAACAAGTCTAGAAATAACAGACCAAATTTAATCATAAAACTCAAGGTATCCAACCACTAAAATGAAAAACCCTGACAAAAAGATATAAATCAACATCAAAATAACATTGATACATAATATGTAAGGTCATAATTTGATTTGAATATTAAAATGTTATATCAAATAGATCATATTTTACTAAGAAACCAATAATTATAAAAAAAAAAATTATCTATAATTTTTTTGATTAATTTTTTTAATAATTAACTTATTTATTATTAAAATCATATCCATAACTTTCCTAATTAATACTCTTTCACTTATTAAGCTAGAGGTTTATACAGTGAGACAAATCCTTAGATTTGTCTCATAAACAACAAGGGTAAGGAATATGCTTTTATTTCCCATTCAATGGCTGACACCATGTATTGGACCCAAAAGTATGTGTGAGGATAAGGTGTTGAACAATTTTTTTTTACTGAACGTAATAGATGTGTACATTCTATCATTGGGGCATTATCCTATTCTGATGATGAGTTCAATGAAGGGAAGGAAAGAATTATAGGAGCAAGGAATCACATAGGGTTTGTTTGTTACCATTGTTGTTCACTAGTGTGTTCCTTTAGATTTGTATTCGGGCATCAACTTATTTCTATAGGGTCATTATGATGTATGGTCCACCTTCCTTTTTCTTGTAGTGGGGTTTATTATTTTTCTTCACTCATGGTTTAAAATATATATAAGGGTGGTCATTTCTCAAAAAAGGATGTTGTTTGATGCCTCAATTCACCTTGTAAGCACCACAAATTCTTCCACAACAATTCTTATGTGTGCAATAGATTATTTGTCTTAATTTTGAGTGTTAAGACAACTTTATAATTCTCTCTACATTTTTATCCTACTTCTTATCTAATATTATTTCAATATACACTCTTCAAATCGAAAAAAATTAGTAAGTTTCTTGAGTTGTATTTAATAATAATAATAATAATCAGGGAAATTGGTATAGGGGGTGTTGGACGTGATAGCTCAGGTGATATTCAGTTTCTCTTCTCTATCCATAAGGCTCATCATACTAGTAATCTTATTGAAGTGATGGCTATCTTGGTTACGGTCCAGCACTGTTGTCATAATGAATTGCATAGAATTATCTACGAGACTGACTCGCAGGTGGTGGTAAATTTATTGAATAAACATGACTTGATTACGATAGACTGGCATTTGGTTGTGGTTGTTCGACAGATCCTACAGCTATGTACTTCTTTGGATTCGGTGTCATTTGTGCATATTCCTCGAGAGTGGAATGAAGTAGCTAATTTTCTGGCTAAATGGGCCTCTGAGCAAGGGCCATCTTGGAGTATTAAGGACCATATGAGGCTCCCCCTTAATCTTTTTTAGAAGCTGGTCTAACTTGCTGACCAGGATAAAACTTTGTATTTTTTCTTTGTTTTTGGCTTCATTTTCAATAAAATTTTTACCGCTCTTTAGTTAATAATAATAATAATAATAATAATAATAATAATAATAATAATAATAATAATAATAATAATAAGCCACAACATTTTTATCCTCAAAATTTTCAAATAGGATAATGCCCAAATTCAAAACCCACTAGAGACGCTTACATTTTGGTCTAAATGTAAAATGATATGCTATAGCTTCTAAATTTTTTGATCCAATTCTTCCTCGGTTTCTCAAATTTTGTTTTTGTTAAAAGATAGGGTAGACACTATTCACTATAATTTATATAAAGAGGCATATTTCCATTACACCTAGATCCTCTAATTATAAAATTATTGCCTCTTGCCTTTTACAATATATTTGTATCTTATTTGCTTTGTCATCAATGTGATTATAGTGGGTTTCATGAAAAAAAGGCACTTTAAGATTGTTACAGTGACCTATGTGAGCAGGGTCGATTGGATGAAGTTAGAGATTTGTAGAATGAGGTTGATAATATGGGTTGAAGGTAAACCTATCATGTCAATACCGTGCATAATGAAACAAAAAATAAAACATACAAATTATAAATACACAACAATAATACAATTTTTTTAAAGTTACAGTAGCATATCCAAATAAATAAAACTTGTCCATTATAAATAATACATAATTATTTTTGAAACCTATACTAATTTTGTTTGGACAATTCTCAGACCCAATTGAACTAATTCCACCATAAGCATTTTATTTTCTAGAACATTTTATAGATGCAATCCAATTAATTCTAGTCAAATGAATTTTATTTCCATGAACATCTAAGGTGAGATCCTCTCATAGAAAAGGCAAGTCATTCATCTCACTAAATACACCTAATACAAAGGGAAATGATGACACTTTAACTTAATGTCTTCCAAATGTCAATGACTATTTCTTCACATAACTATCAGCTTATAGATGAGTTTCTATTTTTAAAGTGTTTGTGGAGTTTTATTTCATAGATATGGGTGTACGTTAAATCATGAAATTAACTTCTAGTGTTCCCAACCCATTTGATTGACACATGCATCAAGTTTGACATCCATGCTAGTAATCTGGCACCATCTTTGGGCCATACATGCCCATTATAATGAAATATTAGTTCACATAAATATGGTTTTTGATATGTAGTGTAAAATTTTAAATTAGACCTCATACACATCACGTTGGCCTATATTTTACATGCATATTCTTGCAGTTTGGCATTTCAAAATTTAATTATATTTCTGCTTACTATCTATACATTTAAAACATAGATACAACTATGAAAATGGATGGCCTTTCATAAATTTAGGAAGAAGGAATTGTGTGGTGCAGCTACAAACCAATAGAAAGATAACATTGATGCCCACCTTCCCCTTTTACATTCCATCCCAATGCAATTATTACTAATTATATTGTTCTTTTATAAATACCTATTATAATTACAGTATTAGATAAAAATATAATATTAATTTCAAAGCCACTTATTATATACACTCATTTAAATATGAGTGGACTTAGCATGTATATTTATGCAACCATGTGTCACTTCTATGGAAAATTTAAGTAAAAAACCTGGTTAAGATTTACATATATTGGCCTCATTTATGAGAAATTTAATAGTCTCTTGCATGCTTCACTATAAATAGTAGATCATTGTTAGATATTATGTCCATTCAATCACTAGGGTGGCCAAATGCACTAAAAACAAATTCAAATTTATCCCCTTGTCTAGAATTATAAATTCAAATTTTAGATTATTCTATTCAAATGCACTGAATACAAATGGGCACCTCTAATTTCATCAATACTCTCATAATTATTTAAAATGTGTATTATACATGACAATTCTTATTACTAAGATTATGTTTATTAGGGATTAGTGGTTTAATTATTTTTCCAAATGGTTCTTAATCCTTTGTATATTGGATACATTCATTTATGGTGTTTGGCTTTGAAGGACATATGGGTCATGAATTTTTGGCATAGTACTTCGTTACATAATTTAAAAGTTTTATTTTTCATTATTATATTCATTATATTTTTTTTGAGTTTCAAAATCAAAAAATGTTTCATCATATAGTCCTTTTTTGATGTAGCAGTATTCCTAAAGATTTAGATTACAATATAAAAAGAAACAAAAAATAATTTAGATGGTGATTTGTACTGACGTAGAGCATATGGCATTATTTAGTGCATATATAGATTTTATATGTTATGTGGCATAGGAGGAGATACCATGCAAGCAAGTGGCCTTCTATGGATGCTTTCAAATGTGAAATACTTATTACTACGTAAAAAATTAATTCATTTTAATAATATTTATTTCCAATATTATTAAAAGCATATTATATTGATATAATATATGATGTAATATAATATTAAAATATATATTATATAATCAAATATAGTATTAAGATATATTATAATAGAATATTTGTTTAGTTTATATTAATTAAAATGGCAAAATGGTTTGTTAAAAAAATTGTTATATTTGATGAATATTACACAAGGAAATAGTTCAATTGAAAATTTGTCAGTATGTAAATTTGATTGAAATTGAAAAAAAAATGGTAGGATGAACATAAAACTCAAATTCTAATGAAATACATATTTTGTTTTGGGTAATCTATTGTTATAGTAAATCACAATTATATTTTTAGGGTGTACTTATATCTAGTGCATAGGGTTTTTCCAATTGTTTTATGCTTAGATTTGTAGTCTATTCCACTTATTTAACAACAAACTGAACCAAAACCCAAAACATAGTTGAATATGTGACCTACTTTCACATTATGTAGCCTCCCTCAGCCACCTAACTAATTACATGCCACGTATAGAAATAAAGAATAGCATGGAAGGTGTAGAAACCATTTCCTTATTGTTCTTTATACTTGTACATTACCTAGGTAGATCATCTTATTTATTGACAAACTTAAAAAGTGATAGATGTTTTAATAGGATTTGATTTTTTCAATATTCATATTGATATGGAAATTGTATATCTTACTTTAATATATATATGTACTTCAAGAATAGTGATATATTGGTGAATAATAATTATAATATTTGGTGTATTACATACTCATTTCTTATTTATATATAAGTGAAATTATTAAAAAAATATCAAGAGAAAGTTTCCTATGTCTATAGTGGAATTAAAAAATAATATTTGACAAATGAATTAGCCTGGGTAGTTCACCTTAATTATTGCAAGCCTAAAAATTTGTAAAAAAATAACAATCCAATATTATAATAATAATTAACAATGAGATTTAAACATGAGAAATAGTTTAATATTCAACAAGGGACTCTTTGATAACATGATATTTTAGATTAGTTTGTTTTATTATCCTTTATATTGACACGATATTTCATGTGAAATCATACAATGAAAAGTGGTTTATAGCTCACATGATGGTGACATATTCTAATGACAAAGACTCTACATTTGATGTACACCATATCAAATGAGCTTACAAATTGAATCCCTCTAGCTTTTCATCTCAACATTAAAGATAAAATGTCCTCATTTGATGATCTAATTTTGGTGGGAGGGAATGTAGGAGGTTAAATTTTGGTCAAAATGGGAATATATCTCACAAAAGAAAGGAATACACTTGGCAAGCACAATATGATGTGATAATTTCTGTGACGTGAGAATTTTTATATTAATTCCTATATGATTGAGTTTCAAATTGATTAATATTATTTGAATTTTTGCATTATTAGTGATTTATTGTACATTCATAATATAATGATGTTGGTGTAGAAAACAATAAAAGTAGTATATCACAACATAATACATAAAAGGGGAATATATTTCACAAAATATAATAAAATACTTCCTAGATATAATCATAAAAATAAAAATACAATTCCTTAGACTTTTCTTTCACCTTTGGGACAACTTCTAGCTTATTATTTATTACTAGAGTCATCTCCCCCTTTCCCTGCTCATGCATTATCTCAATAATTATCTACTCTCGAGAAGTCCAATGACCTCATAATCTATTTAAATGGAGCATGTTGTTTATTGTTAACTCTCTGATTTCAATATCTATTGTTTTTAGGATTCTAAGCTTATTATGCAAGTTAAGTTAAATTATTTGAGGGTTTCGAGAGGATATAGATGAGGCACATTCAAGAGGTAAACAAATTTTTGATTTCATTTTTGATGAAATATGTCCATATATTAACTAAGTAGAAATATAAAAATAATTCACAAAACAATATATTTTGTATTAAAGCATGCCATGTCATATTAGGCAGAACCTAGAAACAAGTCACTTAAGTCATTAAAAAAGAGAAATTTTAAGAAGAAAGAGAAAGGATATAAGGTCGAGAATCGATATCATTAGGACCCTGGCCTGAGCTTATAAAGTCATTTCCATCTAGATCAGGCTCCCAACTAGTAGCTTGGGTAATGTCTATGTCATCATCTTCTACTTATGTTTGAATGGGTGAGATGGCCAAAGAAATCATGGAAAACTTATCTATCACATTTTTTCAACCTCCAAGTGTCACCCCTCAAGAATCTAGACATAGATGAGGTAGAAGAGCACCCTAGCTATCTTACCCAATAGGGGAGGGAGGTTGTGGCCACCACCCTCACTATTGCTTAGGAGGTAAAATGCAATGGTACGGGGTATCACTATGAGAATAGTACTTGGAATGGTTGTGATGATTCCCACCATGAGATGGTGGAGGCACTTTATCATCAAAAATGGGATCCTTGGATGGAGAAGGTTAAACTTGAGACCTAGTATATGAAGCATATCCTTAATGGGAGAGGAGATCTTATAAATACCCAAGATCCATAGCCACGTTATTGGCTTGGACTTGAATCTACAAGAGAACATTGTATGAAATAGAAGATCTCTATAAAGAAAAAACATTACAGTCAATACAATCATGATTATTAAAAAAAAATCTTTCTTTCCAAATCTAGAAGAAAATATCCACTCTTAAAGTATCTCAGACTTGTATATATTGAAAGGGCATCATGGTTTTGTATCTAAGGAGAATATGCTACCAACTAAAGAATTTAGGTTAGAAAGGCTTGAAAATATCATGGATCTAAGTCCAAACCCTTTGAGCTTTGGAACAAAACCAAAATAAATGAGGAAGCATCTTGAGGTGGCCATAAAAGGGGCAAGTAGAGAAGTGGACTCCAAATTGGATGAGCCTTCTACCAATAGGACAACCTTGTTGTATAATAGACCGTGTAAAATGAGAAATATTAGGCTCCATAAAATCCCCCCAAATAGTGTTAAAGTGAAAGACTCATGTTTTAATAGATGATTGCATCTTGTAATGGGTGTTAAGCTTATCAACCATGGGAAAAAGGGGAGCGAGACATGTAGAGCCAAGCCAAGGGGTGTTGTTAAGAAAAGGGTTTCAACATACCATTTCCTATACTTCTAACCATAGTTGAGTGTAATGGACCAAAATTTTGTGGAGCATAGAAGCTGGGATAGCATTTAAGATCTCTTTATAAGATTCTTGGTCTGCATTGGCTATCCTAAATTTAGCTTTCACCTCCTCCTAGGATAGCCAAGAATGAGAGTGCTTATAGAAGATATCCTCGATAGTATGAATTCCTCTACTATAGATCTTGAGAGCATTAACCCAAGGGACCCCTACTAGGGGCATCTCATTGAAAGTGAAATTGGGTGACCACTAAAAATAATGGGAGTTAGCAGAGAGCCTAGTCCAAAAATCTAATCCATTCTAGAGAATCCATGGCTTGATATTTTCTCATGATTTCCATATACTTTTGGCTAGAAAGGACCCTATGATTTTTATAGGAGACTAGATGAAGAGTAAACTAGGGAGGTTGAGCCCTTTCCAAGCCTTCTTTCCCTTGGTCAAGCCTAAGGATATACATTGTCTGAACAACACCTTCCAAGATTCTTGGATGTCAATGGCCCACATAATCCATTTGACACATAAGCCAATTCCTTGTCAAGCTATATCGATGAGCCCCATCCCTCTAGTATCAAGCATGAAGCAAAAATATTCCCAAGACATCTTATGGAATGCTTTACCCTATGGGGAGTTGGCCCAAAGGAAATATTTGAGTAACTTCTCTAACTTTTGGTAAGATTTTTTGGAAGGAACCCAACATGACAAATAGTACACATGGATGGAAAAAAGAATTTTTGAGCATATTTGAAATTTCCTTGCTAATAAAAAAGACTTGGTCACCTAAAATTCTAAATTATTAGCAACTTTTTCAACAACATATTACCACAACAAAGGTGGTGAGGCATCAAAATCAAAGGGGATGCCAAGAAATTTAAAGATTTTGTCATGTTGGATCTATTTCTAGCTGAACTTAGCATTCCACATCGGTAGATGGAGGTAAGATTATTTGTAACAATGAGTTTTCTATCATTAGATGCTAGATTTGGAGGAAAAGTAGAAGGTATCAATAAACTACAAGGAATTGGCCACATTGGTTTCATCCTCAATGAGAATAATAAAGAAGTCATCCACAAAGTGATCATTGAGTAGTTGCATATCTTCATATGTGTTTGTGTCATCCAAAAGGAGATATATTCCCTTAACAAGTTCCATAGCTTGGGCATTGCTAACAAGATATCCAACACCCTCAATAACAATCACATACAGGGTAGGATCCAAAGGAAACCCTTGATGAATATAATGAAACAAGCCAAATTACTCAAAGTTGACTCCATTAATAGAGAGGATAACTGAGGCATCTGAGGAAAACCTCTAAATGGTTTGGATGAATATGGGCCCGAAGCATGGCAAGAATGAATAGACATTCGATGTGATAATAGGCTTTTTGAAAATCAATTTTCATGAACAGAGCTTATTGCTTAGACCATCTGGCCCAATCCATGCCTTCTTAGATGGTAATGATGTTATCCACAATATAGTGGCTTCTGATGAATCTTGTTTATTTAGAATGCATAATTAGAGGCAGCATATTATGTACATGAATTGCCAAAGCCTTGGAAATGATATTATATAAAACATTTATGAGGGTGATGGGCCACTAGTTATAAATCAACATAGGATCTCATTGTTTACATATGAATTTGATATTTACTTTATTTATATTTATACCTAGGGAATGCTTGTAAAAATATTCTTGATAAACCTCATGAAAGTCACTACCTATAAGGTCCTAAATAATTTTATAAAATTCATAAGGTAAGTCATCAATTCTAGGGGCTTTTACATTAGCCATGTGAGACACTACTTCATGCAAGTCATCAATAGAGAGGGACCTGTCACAAACCACGTGTTGGGTAGGAGTGAGTTTGCAAGGCACCATTGAAAGGCATTATTGAATGGTATATTCATGCTCAGCCAAAGAAACATTGGATTTGAACAATTATTGATAATGGTAGACAAAATCTTATGTTATTGGCAAAGTCTCTGTGAGCTTGTTGCTAACCTCAAAAATGACTTGTATCTGTTATCTTAATTTTTTGGCTCACAACATTTGGAATAACTCCTTAGAAACTTTTTCCCTTATTTTGAGCTAATAAAGTCTGGATTTGATTTGGAATCCCCAATAATAATAGTTATCTACAATCTAAATATAGTGATGCAAGGAATAAAGTCTTACCTATAGGATCTCATTAAAGGGATCTTTTTCTAGGGTTAGATCCATATGACTTAGCTCAGAGGAAGTAGCCGAGTAGGAGTGTCTCCAAATTTCAGCAAGTTGGTGGCCATAAATCTATAGAATGTGAGATGTTCATCTAATGGTGTCATCGCACCAAAGATTCTAACCAAATTATTTGGAGGGGCATAGATCTAAATTCCAAACTCTCCTAATGTGTATTACCATGGGCCCATGCTTGATCAAGGAGGTGTTAAGAAAAATTTGTATTTTGTGGACTTTAGGTTTCATGAACTGCCATGTCACTTAGAACCTAATTGAGGAGTGATCATAAAACCCAAAGTTCAGTAGCACCTACACCATAAGAAAAAAATTATTATGGAAAGAGAAGTACAATTGGGATAACATCATTACCCTATCTAGACACCTCATAATTCAAGTAGGCCCTTCACTGAAATTACTCTAGTTATACCAAACTCCATTTTTAAGCTAGAAATTTATGTTGGGGTCATAAAGGCCACATTTAGTGGACATGTAAAACCATGCATCCCTTTCTCCATCTGCCCACCTTATAGGCAAGTTCTCTAACTTGTCCTTGGGAGATGCTAACATATTAAAGTCACCACATAATACCCAATGGGCATTAGGGAGATCACCTAAAATCCATCACCACAAATGGGTACATTTTGAATCATCATTCAAGGCATAAATATTAATAGATCCATAAGAATGGTTTTTAATGATAAAAATATCCCCTACTAACTGGTTGGTGGGGTCCATACTAGATTGCACTAAGTGTGGTCACCACCTTGGAGAGATGAAAGTGATCATCCCTCCATATCCTATGGAATGATTTATATCAAGATTAACACTCTTGTGCCACATGGAATTATTGATAGCTATCAATAATAAATCTACCACCTTGACTTATTGCAAACAAAGAATGTCCATCTTGAGAAATTTTTTTCTAAAATAACACATAAAAAGAATTTTTTTAGGTCTATGAGACCCTAAACATTCCATGAGAAATGGTTCATAAATTATGGGTGTCAAGAGACATGTCCTTAAAGTCCAACCCCTCTAGGGCATCATATTGATTCTTCAAAAATTGCCCACTATTAACACCCAAAAAATCATTAAATTGCTCCCTCACAGTAGGGTCAACCTGATACTCTCCTTCCTCCACCTTGTCACTCCTTCAAGGAGGGTTACAAGATCATTTGGGAATTTTTCACTAAGTAGGAAGTAGAAGAGTTTCTAGTTATGAGTCTAAAAATCTAGAAGAACTAGGCACAGAGCCCTTGAAACCTCAGGATAAAATGTTAGCAGTTAGAGGGGTGATGAACACCTTGGGTTTCTCTACCAATTTCAAGGCTTCAACTAATGAGGGATATTTCATAATATTATCCTACTCCTATGGATCATTTACTTGAAGATGGCTTACCTCCTTTAGGAGTATCAGTTATGGTTACATCTTTGGGGTGAGTATTTTTTCCCTAGTGTGGTCCATCCATCTTCAACCACCTTCCTATTAAATTTAGGACAAGACTTGGGGGGAGAGGGTGAGTGGTTAGACACATTATTTAAATCCAATTGAAGGGGATAACCATGTATCTTATGGTATATGTCTTGGTAGTGAAGTCAAGTGTTAGGAAAATTGGTGTATATGATTCACTAGTAGTGCCTCACATCCCTGACTTAGAATTTGACAAACTCCTTAAGGTCTCGAGAAAGGTAAAATTATACATAGACCCTTTTCTATAGTATATATGAGTAGAACCATTTGTAGTCATGACAAACCACCTGGATTATGAAGGATGCTATATGGTGAATAAAGTGCCAACAGGGGAGTGGGAGACTAGGGAATTCAACCTAGATTAAAAATTTAATATCAGTGTGCTCTAAGACCATAAAGTCTCATGCCTAGGGGGGGAGAACCATAAATGATTTCTTGGTGTACCAAGTGGTAGACCTATAGAGGATTTCTCTTGCATGGGAAGGGTTAGAGCAATAAAAAAGAAAAAACCCCTTAGTCATATTCTGGATGTTCTTTACCTTATTATCGTGAGCTTCCCAATGAGTTTGAACCCAAGACCAAAGCATAATTTTAGAGTGGATTATCCCTAAAAACTATCATATTAATTATAATTTCTCTAACCATTGACATGCAGAATTAAATTCAAGAATATGCAATATAACATTAGGTTGTTCTGAAGCATTACTTCATGTTATATCTTTGGGTGCTTGCAAGGGGACATTACTTGATGATCCACCATTATTCTTCATGGCTAAAATACCTAGGATAGAGGGAGGAGATTGCATTATAAAGGCTAGCCTAGCCTAAAGGTGAGAAAACCTAAAATGGCAATAAATGCATGTCTTGTATGTGACTAAGGCCATGGTATGACACAAGGCTTGGAAGGCAAAATTAAAAGGGTCAACTTAATGGAAAGCATTTTTCTTTTTTCTTTTTTTTTCACTTTTGAGTGATGGGTTTTTTACATATGATTATAGTGATTTATTTCATAGGTTCTACATTATTCTAATTGTATGAGAATTCCAAGCTTTCTAGTCATTCATCAAACAAAGTTTTTTTATTTATATATTTATTCTAAAATATTGATGATAATATATGTCGATATGATGATAAACTTGTGTAATATTATTATATTTTTATGTATAAAATTATTCTAAAATAGTGATGATAATATATATATATATATATATATATATATATATATATATATATATATGATGATAAACTTGTGTAATATTATTATTTATTTAATTTTATACAATTTTTTTTGTTCATTTGTCATTAATCTATAGTGAGTTGGCCTAGTAAAAAAGAGAGATGTGACAAAATATCCAATATATGGTTAAATTCATGGTAGCATATTTAATCAAATTAATTAAAAGAGTCTTCCCTTTGACTAGCCTATGTCACATATCCAACAACTTAAATTGAATTGGTCTGCATTCTTGCAGATTTCATTACATTTATTACTATTATGTCTATAAATAATATACTTTTCTTGTATTTAGATTTTTAAAGGCTATTATTTTAAAAAAAAATGCATTAAAAAGACATCACACAACATTGATGTAATAGTAGGGTGGATGCATATCAAGACCTAATAGAGACCTCAGGACCTCAAACAATCTCCATATCCCTTTTATCAAATCAATCAAGATCGACAAAGGGTACATAATATTAAATATTATGGTTATATTCATACATTTGACTATAAAACTCAATAAGATATTAGTAAATATGTCTTTAAAATATAATAGAAATTAATTATGTGGTTTAAAGTTAGATGAAAGTAATATTCTTAAAATAAAAAGCATAATATCATAATCTTAGAAATTAAGGATATTTTATAATACTGATAATGCCTTACCATGAGTTTTTTTAATAAAAAATCTATCTATACTTTTAATATAAATTCATAACCAATATTTTATTTTCTTTTATCACTTCTTAGAATGTAAAATTATATACAATATTAAATAAAGAGTTCTAGTTCCCCTAGCATTGAATTAAATATTACCATTATCATTCTATATATGTACATTTAAACATGGTTTGCATTGTGCCTCACTTAATATCTTTGTTATAAAAACTAAGAGTCATCATTCAAACACCCACCCCATAACTACATAATGCTATTTTAGACTACTTAAACAATACATCTAATAATTGGCTTGAGCAAGTATAACATCAATTTTAGACTCCTCAAACAATGCATATAATAAGTAAAGACTTCACAAATTATTATTTATAGGCTCAACTAAATTTATGTAGTTGACTTCAATATTTTTTTCAAAAATAATATACACTAAAATAATCACTCTATATATTTATTAATTATTTTTCCCACCAATACATGTACTATTTATTAGGAGTTTAATTAAACAAGAATTAATTTTTATTAAATGGGTAATGTGAAAATTAGCTATAACACATTCCATTAAGTTTATGTAAAACAAACTGAGAAGCCAAATTTTGGATTTATAAATGTGGTATGCCTTATATGAAGAGGTCACAATGATACAACATGATAACAAAATTATATCTCGACCAAATTAAAGTGGTAATTTGGTTGAATTTTATGGGTTAAAAATATACCAATATTGCATTTATGTGGATAATGGAATCATCATAATAAATCACATATTTTAAGGTTCATAAAGCATTATATTTCACTCATTCCTAAGGAAATACAATGTTTGTGTGCCTTCAAACCTTGAATAATTAGATTGGGATGAAATGATAAGTAGTAGAATACTTATAGATAAATTAAAAAAATTGATATCTAGTAGGATTGGTATATCCTCATGACATTGCCACATGGAAATGGGATGTAGTGTTTACGGATTTTAATTTTTGGGTTTCTAATAAATCAGTCTAAATATAACTTTATATTTTTTATTGTTGATAAGTTAACCAAAGTTACACATTTCCTAATGACCAAGGACACTGACAAGGTGGAGTAAATTTCCTTATTGTATATGGACCATGTTTTACGATTACATGGTGTCCCTTTTAAAATCAATTTAGACAAATATTATTTGTTCACATCCTAATTATGAACCACATTATAGGTATCTTAGGGTACAAAGATGAATTGTAGTAAAACAAACCATCCAAAGATGGATGTGGAGATAAACATGGTCAATCAAGTCATAGATGAAATGTTTTAATTGTATCTCATGGACCAATAAATTTGGTACAAAAAATGTTAGATGGTTATTACTCTTCCATGAGTTTAATGTAATAGTAGTTGACAATCCTAAGAAGACTAATGTGGTTGTAAGCTTCTTGTCAAAGTTAACTATTTCAGGTGAGGATGAACGAGTTGAAGATGATTTTTTAGATGAGATTTTTTTTCAATTTCAACAAACTCACTATGGTTAGAAGATATGGCCAACTACTTGGCCACATGTAAATTTCCATCTAAATTCATAAATAAATAAAATAAATATCTTGTTATTGAAAATGTAATGTTTAAATGGCTTAAAATAATTTTATTTAAATGTGGACCTCACTTCATGTTGTGAAAATGTGTAAAATAAGATGAGATTTATGACATTCTATGTATTTGTCATAATGAACTAGTAGGGGGTCATTATTCATCCAAATAAATATTCACAAAGTACAATGCCTTGGGTATTATTGGCCCTCACTACATAAAGATTTGAAAAACTATGTGAGACAATGTGATCAATGCAAAAGGATGGGCCAACTTACACATTGAAATGAAATGCCTCTCCATCCTCTAGTGGTCTTAGAACCTTTTTAAAAGTGGGGGGGTGGACTTCATTGGTCCAATTTATCTATCATAATGAGGAAAATAATGTATTCTAGTCCACATGGATTTTGTAATGAAATGGGCCTAGGAAAATGCCTTATAATTTTATTAATACTAGAAAGTGGTTGATTCATTACATGACATTATTTTTTAAAGATATAAGGAAAATAGGTCCATTATTTTGGATCAAGGGAAATAATTCACATTATATGTTATAAATTAAGTTACCTAAAAGTATCATATTAGACACACAAAATCTTCTCCATGCCTTTATTAAGAAAATGGTCAAGTGGAAGTCACCAATAGAGAGATGGAAAATATTACAACTAAATCCATAGCTAAAATTAGGAAGGATTGGGTACAAAATGTAGTATAATCTATTTGGGTGTACAATACAACCTGTAAATATACCCTATGAACTAAATCAATAATAGAGAGATGGAAAATATTAAAACTAAATCCACAACTAAAATTAGGAAGGATTGGGTACAAAATGTAATAAAATCTATTTGGGCGTATAATATAACTTGTAAATATACCATATGGTTTAGTCCATAGTCTACAAAAAAATCACAATACTTCTGATTTAATTTGAATTATATATCTTAAGGATAACAATGGAAATGGGAGTAAATTTGACGAAATGACAACATCATAGGGTCCTAAAATTAAATGAATTAGATGAAATGAGGATAAAATCATTTCATTGGACAGAATTGATCCAAAAATAGTTTAAGTAATGGCATGATTATCATATCCAAGAAAGAAAGTTCCAAGATAGGGATAAGGCGTTTCGGTTAGATTCCAAGTATAAAGACTTCAAAGGGAAGTTTCAAACTCATTATTTTGGACCTAATCAGATAAAATAAATCTTAAACAATGAATTTGTTCTTCTTTTCCCCATTGATGAAGATCAAATAATATTTTTTAGTAGAGGTTTCCATAAAATCCTATCAAAATGTGCTAATAAGTGTATGTGTGTATGATGAGTTACAAGATCAGAACATAGATGATAATATAAAAAATTATTCTACTCCTTTTGTTCCTACTTAGTTAACAGTTAGATAAATGACTACTTGAACACAAATAAATTTATTATTGTTATATTATAAGAAGATTCAAAGGATAAAATAATATACATGCTTTTAGAGCAAGTACACAAATATATTTGCAATGACCATCATCAGATCTTTATTTTCATATTTAGTAATCTTTTCCTTTACATATAAAAACTATTTAAAGATAAACAAGGCTTTGATGCTTCACAATCATAACCTTTCGTTACTCTCATGAAGTAATACTTTCGTATTCCTATAGAATTTTGATATACTCACATGTGTTGAATACTTACAAACTGATATAAAAAATATAAAATACTTCATATCACAAACTTATCAATCATATATACTCTATGATTTTGCACTTCTATGTCTACAACCAACACTTTCTTAGACATAAATAGTTGTCTATCCTAAGATAAAGTTACAAGTGTGTTAAATTCAAGGAGTTAGTGGTGTTTCCTGCACTAAGGAGTTGATCTGAAAAATGTTTATTGTAATTAGCCAAGGTTTCATTTATAGATTTTCACCTTTTGCACACTACTTATCTATCCTTTCAGGTTTTGAACTAATCAAAATACCAATCTATTAACATTGTGGGTTTTTAATAGATTGGCATAACTAGGAGGTATCACTTTATAACTTTTTCCCATCTTAACCCCATGCCCAATGCTTCTATAATTTATTTATTGAAATAATATTCAAAATTTAAAAAAATTAACCTCTTACCTATAGAGAAAGTGGAGACATTGAGTGTACAACTAGAGTGGAAGAATGTTGTTAAAATGATAGTGTGAATGGGGTTGTGTCAAAAGATGTCATTGATGTAGAAGATGGAGTTTTGACTAGGGAAGATTTAGTTTAAGATTCAGATTCTAGATATGGTAGTTGTAGTTGAATTGGATTCAATGATACCTTTTTCATTTCTTGGTTTACAATTATTTTTGTGAGCTGGGTTGATAGAATGAACTAAGGTGCATAAATTATCATATAAATGTAATTGCCGAAACGTGATAAGCCCTACTTGAATTACTTAAAATCAACTAGGCCATCCAACACCATCAAAATAAATGTGTCTATGGGATCTAGGCTCTACATAATATTATAAATAACTTTATCCTCTTTGATGGTAATGACATCCCTTTATTGAGAAAGCCTTAACTGAATGCCTTGTGATATTTATTCGAATGTCTACATATAATTGATTATAATTGCCATCAAACATGTTCTAAAGCATCTCATTATGCCATGTAACCATCTTTTCCATAACATTGTATCTTAAGATAAGAGACTCTTTGAGTGAAACATCCATTTGGTTTGACATTACCATATGATCTTGCATGGTTTTCTTAGCCTTGTTGTTTTCCAATTAAGCATACTACAGGTAATTTAAGTAGATTATTGCATAGTTTGCGACTTAGTCATAATTTTTGAGAAATTCAAAGATAGTTTCAATTTATACACAACTACCTAATCCTTAGTGAGTCAAGAAAATATTGCATTCAATTTTTTCTCTTTGAAGTCACATAGTCTTCTAACACTTGAGTGACCAAAGCTGGACACATATCATATATGATTGTGAATACATTGGATAAGTGTGCATGTAAGTCTATGTTTTCCTCCTTCAACTGATTATTATCTTATTACATTTTAGTGACCTTTTGAGTGATCAACTCTAGGAAAGTGATAAATCCCTCAATCCATTTCACCAAGGTTATCTGGTTCATATCACATGGCACCACTTAAAATTTAATTTCTAGAGTAAGTGATGTCATAATAGTTGAGGTTGAGACCATCTGGTTTCATATTTGAGCAACTCATATTGAAATAGTTATGTGTCATAGCAGTGGTAATTATACATCCCATAACCCATAACTAAGTATCTACAAATTTTCCTATGTTGTATCATCATGTATTCCTCCCTACACTAAACCTAAGCCTTGAGATGTATTATAAGGTTATGGGGAATTAAGGATTGATGGATGCTTGGGATCTTCTATCAGATTGGTAACTTATTTTTTATCCTTTTTCATATCAACTAGAAATTAAACCTTCTTATTTGGATTGGTCTCCTCATTTGATTTGGAAGCTACCCCTACCTACATCTCAACTTATTTTTTGCTTGTTTCACTCATTATGTAGTATTCTTGGCAACTTGTCCTTTAACTAGTTTCTTCATCACCTCTTCCTTCCTACACAATGATTCTTTATCTTTATCCTTGGATTCCTTGGATATTATGTTCACATATGCCTTCTTTATTTGACCATCTTGCACCTTTTTTTATACATGTCCCTTTTTCTTCTATGTAGAATATTCTTGGTGTTGTTAATTCTTCTACTTATTTTTTTCTCCTTCCTTCTTCTATGCAATATCTTCTTCCTCTTTTTTATTAATCTTTGCAATAGCTTCTTCTTCCTTTTACTTCTTCTTTGCCTATTACTTCTCCCTCTATTTTTATTATTTTATAGACTTCTACTTGACATCTTATTTCATTTTTTCCCCCCTATTTCCTTGCCTTTTTCTCTACTTGTTTTTAGGCCTAACATCAACCAAGAATTACAATGATGTTTACTTTAAAATGTACCTTCAATCAATTTAAATATATTAAATTAGCATTCACACATATCTTCAAAATCATAATTTTTCAATATCATCTAATAACGTATTATAAACTTAAGAACTGAATTAAACCCAAATAATACATCGTAAGCAAAGACAAGGATCAATGACATTTTAAATCCCATCTTACTATATGATTATTGCTATTGATTTAGAGACATATTTTCCATCCTTTTACAATGTGATTGAAATAGTATCCATACTTCCAACCATTCTAAACATTATTGTCAAATCAATTTTATTTGAAACACATAGGAAATTAAAAAAATTGCTTAAAAGACCCCACTTAGGAAATCAATGGATAGTGATGGTACATTTGAAAATAGGAAGCAAGGATATGAGTCTTTAAATTTTTAAGAAATGATTAATTTGAAAATTAGTAATAACACTAATGACCTTTGTAGAATGCTTGGAGACAAGACATGGTTGCAATAAAATATTTCATAAATTTTAATTGAGAATGAAACTAGGTAATATGTTATCTTATCATTAAACATAAACCTTGTTGAATAGTTAAAAAAATTGGGATGTATTGTTAGGTTAACATGGCATGAAGAATGGGAAAGTAAGTAGACTAAGATAACAGATAATAGGGAAGGATTGGCGTAATAAAAGATATAAGGGCTAAGTTTGAGGAGTCAAAATAAAAATATATAATAGGCAAATAACTACCCTAACACATAAATATTCAAATAATTATTTTAATTTAATCAATTCCTCATATAAACAATTAATTTTATTATTTAGTGAAGCAACATACTTATAGTAAACATGTAACTATATATTTCCCTCTACTCTTAGCTATAAAACTCTTAATATATATATTGTGATAGTGAAAGTATCTCACCCAAAAAAATAAAAATAAAAATTATAATTAATAATTAAAATTGTATAACATATACAGTTTTACATTTACCTAAGTTCAAAATAATATGTTCATTTTATACTTCAATTGTACATTTTTTCTTCTTCAATAACTATTATCTCATAGAAACTGGGACTTCATGCCTCTTATTTATTATTGAGGTTATATGCACTAACTAAATTAATACTGTTTCACTTACCTCATAATTTGTTGTGATGCAATGTAATTGCTGCCACTCGATTGGATATTAGATGTGATGATGGCCATTGCATTAGACCTGAATTTGTGACCAAGAGTTTTGTTATTCACGGTGGCATTTTTTAAGTGCTGCATGATAATATTTTATATATATTTAAATTGAGAATAAAGATTAAGTGGGTAATCAAATAAAAATTATATGATATTATAATTTAAAAGCTTGAACCTAATAAGCATTTTGGAGATCTATAAAGACCTTAATTTATATAACATATACAATTTTATATTTACTTTATAAGTTCAAAATACTATGTTCATTTTATTCTTCAATGATACAATTTTTTTCTTCAATAACTATTACCCCACAGAAACTCGCACTTCATACTCCTTATTTATTATAAAGGTTATATCCACTAAATTAATACTGTTTCACTTACCTCATAATTTGTTCGGAACGGTACCTCATCTTCCCCTTACCTGCTTATATCAGGACAAAAGCGAATTCTGGAATCCATCTACATGAGTGGAACTTGAAATCCTTTTATTGAACAAATGAAGGAATTAACCACTAACCTGCAACTGCATTACGGCTGGGTAGAACGCAAAAATGTTGTCCATTGGTTTCAAATGTCCAATGCAACAGAAGAATCGCACACCAAGTTCCAAGTGTATGTATTTGTGACTTAGTTTTTCTATTTTTCAGATTACTTACCAACCGATAAATGTTTATGTCAGCGATCAAGTGGCCTGCGCTACTTAATCCAACGATACCGATTTCACATTACAGTCATCCATCAAACAAAGTGTTTTTATTTATAAAATTATTCTGATTGATAATATATATCGATATGCAGGAAAAGGAAAGACCGATCCAGATTTGCTAACACCCAAAATAAATATATATATATATATGTATATATATATATATAAATAATATATATATATTTTTTAAATCTTTTAAAATTTTCTGGGATTACTAAGAAAACAAAGATGCTTAAATGGATAAAAAGGATTACTCTACATTTTATTTTACATTTAGTTGGATTAAGCAGCGCAGGCCATTTTATCGCTGAAATAAACATTTATCGGTTAGTATCTAATCTAATAAAATAGAAAAACTAAGTCACAAATACATACACTTGGCATGTATTGTTCTCTTCCACTGGACATATGAAACCAATGGAC
The DNA here is from genome assembly GCA_037957365.1 of Torreya grandis. Classification (NCBI taxonomy): domain Eukaryota; kingdom Viridiplantae; phylum Streptophyta; class Pinopsida; order Cupressales; family Taxaceae; genus Torreya; species Torreya grandis. The sequence goes on from JARHVA010002340.1 coordinate 2,237,678, forward strand.
AACATTCTTGCTTACTACCCAACCATGATGTTGCAGGTTAGTGGTTAAAACTTTCATTTGCTCATTAGAAGGATTTCTAATCCGACTTATGTAGATGGATTCTAGAATTCGCTTTTGTTCTTGAGTTGGCTTCCATCGGTTGGATGCACTGCCTGTGCTGCCTGCGAAACAAAGCATTGTAATCATATGCAGGAAAAACCATCACTCACAAGTGAAAACAAAAATGTGCCTGATCCATACCCTCCCGAAACCCTCAAATAATAGATATTGAAATAAGAAGTTCGAGTTAAAAACAAAGGGCTTGCTCCACTTAAATAACTTATGAGGTCCGTGGATTGCCGGAGAGTAGATAATTAGTGAGTTAATAATACATAAGCAGGGTCAGGGGGAGATGAGGTACCGTTTCCAACAAATTATGAGGCAAGTGAAAGGGCATTAATTAAGTATCAACCTCAATAACAAATAAGTTAATTATTAATTATGAGGTACGGTTGCCTAAGTAAAAGAGTATTAATTAATAAGGTTATGGATATAATCTCAATAATAAATAAGTTAATTATTTTTTTTTAATAAAAAAATATAATATATATATATATATATATTTAATTTATTAGTTTTTTTAAGTAACATATGAAATCAAACAATGATCTTGCATATTATGTATTGATGATGTTTTAATATTGGTTTACATCTTTTGATAAGAGATTGTTATTTGGGTGGTTGGTTAGCTTGAGTTTTAAGGCTTAATTTAATGTGTTATTTCTAGACTTTTTAATCTTATAAAGAAAGAGACCCTTTCAAAACCCTCATTTTATCATTGTAAAAAGTAAGTCCTAATTTTTACTTTTTATTTTTATTTTTTATTTTTAAATTAATTAAAAAAAATTGGTTTGGCTCTAAAAAATAGATTACGTTATTTAATTTTTAATGTATTTTTCTTTCATTTAATATATAAGATTCCATAAATATGATTATAGTCTTCATTACCACCGAATTAAAAAATCTTAAATTCTATATATCTAATCCATAAAATATTTATACTTGAAAAATATTTAAAAATTAAATAAATAAAAATAAAGATACTCAACTAGGTTACCTCTATAGTGTCATTTATACATTCAAAAAGTTTCTTCCAAATATCTTTTTCTTTAGAGATTTGATTCTTATACATTTCATAAAAATTAAAAATATAAGCTTTTGGAAGAAATATGACACAACTTTTTCCTAAAAATTTGTAAACCTAACTTTTTTCTTTTCTTGATTAGAGTTTTGATCCAATAAATTGAAAATAGTAAATTGAACTATGGGCATATGTTTTTCCATAAGACTTATAAAAGACATTGAATAGGAGAGAAAAAATGGAGAGGAGGGTATACATATATAAAAACGGTAAGAAAGGATAAATAATAATTTAAGTACTTATAATTGGATAGTTGAAAAACTTGAATAAAGTATGAGATAAGAAAGATATACATATTCTCAATTTGGTGGAAATCTTTTTTAAAAATTTATATTATAACACAAAATTATACACAACAATATTTTTAAAATTTATTTTATTTTCAAAATAAAAATAAAAATATAATATTTAAATTAAAATATAAAAAAATAAAATATTATATAAAATATTATTTTAAAAAAACTAATAACTTTATTAAAAATGTACAACATTTATTATTCCTCTTTATTTATTTATTTTTATATATATATATATATATATATATATATATATATATATATAAAATTTAATGCCGTTCATTTATTATTCCATTAAATATATATATAAATTTAATTTAATGCCATTCATTTAAACAAATTCCCTAAAAATTATTATACCTATATCATTTAATATGATACAAAAAGAAAACATGTTAACATTGAAGCTTTTGCTTTTACTACCTTGAAAATTAAAACTTGCTTTATTATTTGGATTCTATTGAGAGTATGAACAAGTGCCTACAACTCGACACTCCTTTACACCAACTGAAACGCGTTTGTAACTTTCAGTCAACGACATCTGTCAAATTTCCGACATGATTCTGTTTGGATTATGAGTTTACGATTTGATCTGAGACCCGACAAAAACTACTTCTCCAGTCACCGTATTCGATCATTGATTCATTGCATGTGGATCCGCAATGAGGAACCGATTTACTATGTAGAAACATCCTCGGTATAATTTAAAATATCGATGGAATCATATTTATGGGCGTCGGAATCTTATCTGCCTAGAATTATATCCTATAATGCCGTGATATAGGCGAGACACGAGGGAATGCATCTCCAGGTCAGACTGATATGAAGAGGTTGATTTTATGTTTGATTTATTCTGTGTTTAACATTTATGAGTTCAGATTGAGGCCCGGAAATTCTCAGCGGCGATTTCCATCGAATGGATGTGTTGTGTTATCTGGTGACGCTCAGCGTGAATACAATGTCCTTTAATTAAATGTTTTAGTGGTTTGGTAACACATTAAGTGAATTAGACATTATTTTCCTGTTACCCATTTAAATGATCGATCCCATTTATAACTCATGCAAAACACTAAATAATTTCCCAATCCTTATCTCTTAATCTATACACAATTACCAAGTAAAAAATAAGGGAAAGGAGAGAGAAATGAGGAAGGAGAAAAACTAAAAATAAGAGATGGATAAGTGTATGTAATTTGGAAGTCGAAAGGAGGTTTTGAGTGGACTTTTTTTTAGAAAAATAAAAAATATTAATTTGTATGGATTTTTTTAGATATCTAAATTTTAAATGTTATATGAATATGAATTGTAGCATTAGGAATCTAGTTTCTAAATAATTATTATTTTTTATTTTTTATTTTTATTTTTTGTATTTTTTATTTTTTAAATGATCATGTATAAATTGGTTAAACATCAAAAATTTGAAAAGGTGGTACTATTTTTTAGAAAAAATAGAGTAGATAGCTTTTCATGTAGTTCATCATTTTTTTGATAAGATTATCTAATTTACCATGAATGTCTTTTAAAAATTAATTAAAAAATATTTATATTTTCACTAATTTCACAAATCAATAAACCTTAAAATATGATCAATAATGTATAGCTGACTACCTCAAAAATATTGAAATTTGGCTTTTTTTTAAATGTGTATAAAATTAGGTCTAATTTATAATCATATTAAAAAGAATTGGTTTAAATCAACAGATGAAATAATACATAAACAAAGATGAACATGTATAATTACGACATATAGTACCATAAAAATACATACTTAAAAATAAATATAAATAACAACCTTAAAATATTAAAAATATATATATTTAGAAAGAGGAGAGTATAGTCAATGATGCGATAATATTTTCAAAAAAAAATTTGTTAAAATTCATAATGTTAAGTATGGTTAAAGTTGTATTTTGTTATTTTAGTCAAAAACATGCATTTGACTATGTGTTTTTAGGTCCATGTCTTAGGCTCAGGTATCTAAGCCATTACTAAGCCCTCATGCATGTGTTTCAAATGTCAAACATAAGAACCACATACATAGAATTATCGCATATGTGGAATATTTTATATGCATTTCACCATCTTATTGTTTTGTTATAGTTTTCTTTATTTCTCAAACTTCATGAGTGGGCTTAATAGATTAGATATTTATCAACATTAAAGTTTTGTACATCAAAAAAATGTAAACAGGTAATTGAGATTGTAATCTTGATGTTATTGACTCGACTAAATAGATTTGTGACTATAGAATATAGTTTTGGGCACAATTTGCCCCAACGCCATCATAAATTGAGCCAATATATCAATTGTGGAAATAAGTAATATTATTTGTGTTGAATTGATCCCTATAAAAATAATCGTTACTCTAAAAGATGTTAAGTGGGGTTAAATCTATTGGTTTAAGTTTTATGAATTATAATTTAGGGTTTAGGTTTTAGGGTATAAGGTCCAATTGTGAAGACAATTACGGCCAAATTGAGCTCCTTAAACCTATTTGTGACTACAAAACATTATTTAGGACTCAAATGGAGCTCCTTAAACCTATTTGAGTGAATTAGTCAAATAGAATAATTAGTGGTACGATTTAGGTCAAATTGAGCCATGTGAACTTAATTTAATTTATTTAAATGTTGATTTAGTGGGGTTAAAATAATTGGTTTAGAATTTTAAAAGTTTATGATTTACGGTTTAGGTTTTAATGCTTAGATTTTAGGGATTAGGGAATGAGTTTTATGTTTTAGGGTATATAAGGTCCAATCATAAAGGTAATTGGAGACAAATTGAGCTCCTTGAACCTATTGGTGACTACAAAATATGATTTTGAGTTCATTTAAACCCCATTGTCATCATAGATTGAGCCAAGTAGTCATATGGACCAATGAATGAAGTGATTTCAACCAAATTGAACATTGTGAAGCTAATTTTTACTTTAAATGATGTTAAATGGGGATTAATTGATTGGTTTAAGATTTAGGGTTTATAATTTAGGGTTTAGGGTTTAAGGTATAGGATACATGATAAAGTATTTATAGTCCAATCATGAAGATAATTGAGGATAATTTGATTTATTTAAACCTATTTGTGACTATAGATTGTGATTTTGAGCAAAATTAGCCCCGACATCATCATAAATTGAGCCAATCAATCAATTGGGCCTATAAGTAATGTGATTTATGCTAAGTTGATCCCTATGAACATAATTATTACTCTCAAAGATGTTAAGTGGGGTTAAATTATTTGGTTTAAGGTTTAGGGTTTATAATTTAGGGTATACCATTTAGCATTTGAGGCTTAGGGCTTAGGTTATATAGGGTTTAAGTTTTAGGGTATAAGGTCTAATCATGAAGAAAATGGGAATGAATTAATCTCCTTTGACCTTTTTGTGACTACAAAATGTTATTTTGGGCTCAATTGGCCCCCACATCATCACAAATTAAGCTAATTAGTCAATTGGGGTAATGAGTGATGTGATATACTCTAAATTGAATCCTATAAACCTAATTCTCACTCTAAAGGATGTTAAATGAGGCTAAATTAATTATATTAGGGTTTATCATGACACACGTCCTAGTGACTCTTGGACTTCATTTTCTTCTCCTCTCTCTCCAATTCTATAAGTAGTAGCCATTTTGGATTTTGTAAACTAATACCACACTTGATATGGTAAAGTCCTGCTGGTTTGATGTTATATTTTGCCTTTGAATAGTAAATTATAGTCTGATTTTGAGTTCATGAACATTTTTTTAAGTGTGAAAAGTGATGTTAAGTGATAATATTCTATCCTTATTTCTCCTTATCCTTTCATGTTTATCTGAGATTTCCTATTATAATAGGTCATATAGAGTGTAGCTAATGTGTTATGTTACTTGCAAGTGTAAAATTATTCTTAGAGTGTCAAATCTTCCATCTAGTTCACATACCTTGTGGCATCTCATGCATATGACCTCTATGTTGAAACACTTATGTTAGAACCTTTTAATACTTTCAAACTATTTTATAAATCTTATTTTTTAGTGAAATAAGTATGATGGTCATGTGAAAATAATTTTTGTGTATCACCCCCTTAGATTAGTTTCATTTCATGTAAACTTCTATCTCTTTTCCCACAATCAATTAGTTAAGTAGGTGATAAGCACTTCAAGGCATATTCAAGGAACTAGCTCTTAAACCTAGAGATATACTTATACTATAGGTAAATACACATACCTATAAGTATTCCCATGTTTCCCAAATCTAGAGAAAGATTTAACACCCTACTTTAGGGTGCAAGATTTGATGACAATAAGTCCAAAAGAGAGACAAAAATAAATAGGGCCAAAAATAACTAGAACACATCCCAAAAACAACAAAAAAACATCCAAAAAGCCACAAAAACACATAAACAACAATAGAATTTGAAGCCTATTCCATGTCAAGATTTCTAGAGACATCTTCTCAATACTTTTCATTTTTTTGAGATTTGAGTCGATTTATAACATCAAATTTTCTTTGTCGACATCTTTATGGCATCCACTATACTAAACCTATTTTCCTTTACCTTTATTGGGGTCTTAATGTCAAAAAAATCTTCCAAGAGAGATCTAATATTCTCAACATTTTGAATCCCCCCATTCATAGTAGCCTTGGTACAATTTACCAAGAAGCTGATATTATTTTTAACCTTATCATTTTCATTTTCAAACATATCAACCCTACTTTGGGGACTCTACATTTGTTGATTAACATCCTTGGCAGAATTATTTTGAACCAATCTATCATTTTCCTAATGTAAATATTTGACTTTCCCTTTAAGTTCTCTTAGTTCCCTCATGAACCAACACATGATGGACTTTTGGAGGTCTAGTTATTCAACAATCTTGTTTGAGTTTTACTTTCCTTTCAAAGAGCTCACTAAATTATTGAATTTTTTATTTAAAACATGAGGCTTATTACCATCAAATGAGTTACTTTAATTATTTTGTAGAATTTTGATACTCGTATCATAATTATGATCCATCATTTGATTGGTTGGATGGGGATTCAATAAACACTTATTCTTTATTGGCATTAATATGGATAGATGACTAGTCTCTTGCAAAAAGCTAGTGTTATTTCCTAATGAACTAGAAACTTGTGTAGGACTTTTTAATACCTCAAAATAATATTCAAGAGACTAATCCCTTTCACTTATGAAATCTATATCTATATTATTATAATCATAATACACCTTTTTTTTAAAAAAAAAAATTAAAATCCCTATAAATAATTATGGATTTATTAGTAGGATTATAAAACTTATATGCTTTGATTTTATCACTATATCTTGTGATACTATAATCAAAATTCTTTGTATAAATTATATCATCTTTAAATTTTATTGTGATGATTTTAATGTTACCATGTCATTCAATTTGGATAGACTTTCCATCTCCTAATTACTCTTGACTTTTGAAGGAATCATCTAATTTTCTGAAATCATCTTTATGACTTGTCACTTGATCTGAGCAACCTGAATTAAGAGACAACAATATTTTTTCTTCCTATATTAAAAAAAATATGTGAGACCATAATTTGATCCCTCTTGAAACTTATTGTTGGCTTCATTATTCACTACTATTATCCTACAATATTTTATCATGTGTTCTAATTTTTTGTAGTAATTATGAGTAAACTATTAATTGCTCTTGTGAATTTTGCTTCAAATTTTTCTTTTGAATTTGATTTTTTTAAATTCACTTGATTATTATTTTTATTTGTCTCTTTTGTCTTTTAAATTCTTATCTTGGTTTCAAGTGCTTATTTTAAACAATGTTCTAGATCTACTGCATATAATCTCATTTTATCCTCATGATACAAGAGAGAACCTACTAACTCCACAATATTTATAGTGTTCATGTCCATACATTATTTCAAGAGTGATGACAATATAAAACCGTATTTGACTTAAAGATATAAAAAATATCTTAATATAATACTATTTTATATAGTTTCTACATAAACCCTCATTATATGAACTAAATTAGTTGCCCTTATATAATAATCTCCAAGTCCTTCAGAATTTGACATTCTCAAAATTCATTTTAAAGGTTTGGATTTTTTATTCTCTTACTTTAATAGAGATTTGATATGAATTTTACAAGGTATTCTATGTCTCATGGGCATTATTACATCTTAAAATTCTTGGATAAATGCTTAGATCTATAGTACTATGAATATAGAATAAAACTTATACATCTCTCTTTTATTCATCTTTTTTTATTCTTATTTGATCTTATGTCAAGGTGTTTCAATATTTAAGTGGTGTGTACCCATGGTTAACATTATATCAAACTTATTGTCATATGATAATTCTCTTTAATTGATCTCTCTAATAATTAAAGTTGTCACCTTTTAAAGCATGCATATTCATAGAAGCAGAATTCACTGAAACTATTATCTCTTCTAAAAATAGCCTAAAAAACCTTTGAAAACTTGTTAAAATGTGGATATGATACCAAAATAAGGTTTAAATTATTTTATTGAGTGAAATAATAAAATCTAATATTAAATTTATGTATCAACAAAACTATCCTAGATTAAGTTGTGTTGTGATTGAAATTGTTGATTAAAAAGTATATTGAATAGATTCAAACTTGAAAATATATGATTATTGGTATACTATGATATATACATAAAATAATATCATAGATAAATTATATAATAAGTTTCTCAATTCAGATTAATACACTACACAACCTTTGTATTTAATTCTTGCTAATAAAGAAAGCTAAAGTAAATTTATTACAAAATAATTTACATTGCAAGTTAAGTCTAAAATTAGAAAATATGATATAATATTCATAGGTCAATAATTGAACTAAAAATATAATAAATAAACTTAATTTAACTTATTATATATGTTTAAACATCATGTAATAAGTCTTCTTTAATAGTAATGTCAAACATACAACTAGGAAGTCATCATAATCAACTAACTAAGATAATTAAATCAAATTAAATAAAAATATATTTAATTTAAGTAATATATTAAATAAACCATATGATTATTCTTTTGAAATAATTGGATAATATTTTAAACTCAAATAGTGAACTAGAGTTCACTAAAGTGAACTACAGTGAACTGGAGTGAATTCTCAGTTAATTGGAAATTTCAGTTATTTCTTAAGAAATCATTGGAAAGTGTCTTAAAGTGATAAAAAAACTAATTAATTTCACAAATAAATTATATAACCTTATAAAACACCTAAAAAATTAAAATATACTAATTTTAAAAATAAAATTGAAGTGCCCATATTGTCATCATACTCAATAACATGTTTATGTTGAATACAAAAATATCTAATAGGGGATAATATTGTGAGACATGTTTGTCCCCTATGGGAAATTTATATCCTTATCTATTTTAACAATCAATTTTCAAATTTTATCCCTCTTATATATTATCCCATGTTTTTATGATAGGTATCATGAATATTTCCCACTTTTTATTGCTTTAAATTCACGCTCAAGTCACCTATTCTACCACTTGTAAATTTCAATATATATATGTATTTACACTACTACAAATTGCTAAAAAAAATTCCCTAATATTTCAAGACCAAATATTTTTTTATCCAATCCAAATCAAATATGATAAATAATTTAAGCCATCTCTAGATGCATTCATATAGTCAAATGAGCATAATTACACAAAGCATTCTAAGTGGGAGAACTACATAGGCTTGATTTCCCTCTTCAGAGTATTGTATATATAGATAAAATTAAGTCATCATGGGTGTTATTTGGGGTATCTCAACCTATTATACTCCCTCCCTTTTCTATTTTTAAGTTTTTAGTCATTTCAAAACTCTATTAGGGTTTAAAGCTTGAATAAACTATTTTCAGGCCTTTCATACACCTCCAAAGGTCAAATCTTCACACACAGACCTAATTGAAGCTATCAAAATTTATTATGACTTGAGTTTCATATTTTTTTTAGAATATAATATCAACCAACTCAAGACTATAGTGGTAGTCGATCATATCCCAAGTTGGATGATCCTATCCTTCACCAGCTTCAATCTTGATTTTTATGTAATTTCAAGGTTGATTCTTATCTATTAGTTTTAGGTGCCTATCAATTTCACACAATCAAATCTCAAACATAAACATCTAAGTTTTCATTTCATTCATAGTTATTCTACTTTCAATCGATTGTACTTTATTAAATTTAGTAATTTACTTTCATTTATTTGACAAAGGTTGATTTACAAAAAAAAATATATTCTATTCAATTTATTTGAATTAGGCTTAATCATCATAATTAATTCAATTTTTGGTAACATATATTGGTGAACCCACTTTTATTTGAATATTGCTTCAAAAATTTATGTTTAGGTTTAGATAAATTCATATGTATTTGACACTAAAATAACTATATTTTGGCACTACATCTAATATCTAACACTAAAATAACTTGTTTTCAACTTCAAATTTAATAGCTGACACTAAAAGCATTTTTTTACCTTAAATTTGAAATCTAACACTGATAAAATTTTATTTTGACTTTACATATGATATCTAACACTAAAAACATTTTATTTGACCTTGAATTTCATAATAATTTACTAATCTCCATACATAAACAAAAAAAATTATTTTTATAGAATTTCATTTGCTCTTGTTGTTTATAGTATTTTTTCCATGTTATTATTTACAATATATTTTTTCAAAAGTATATTAGATGAAGGTAAATATATAGTTTTTGAAAGGTGTTGAAGCCTTGTACAGAGGAAAATATAAAACATAAAATATCTCTTGCAATGCCTTTACCAATGGCACGTGGATCAAAAAAATGAATAACCAAACAATAGTTTATCATCAATGAGACAATAATCATATATCCATAATCAGTAATAAACTAACAAATAATTAGTCTAAAATCCTCATTCTTCTCCAAACCAACTAACTAGGAACTCAAACAAGGTTTTTGGTGAAACCCAAAACCAAAATGACATAAAACATGGCTATCAAACTATAAAACAAACTTGCATGAAACTAGATCATGTTAAAAATTAATCATAGATAACTTGAACTTCACATTAGGGTTTTAACTAGACCCTAAAACTAGAACTGGCTAAGAGTTTTTGATATGAGGTCCCACAACTCTAAAATGGAGAAGAAAGATGTAACAATAAATTTCTAAAACACCACCTCTTCTAGTAGGAAACTTGAAACCATCACCAAATAGTTAGCATCATACTAACCCTTGAAATTATCCTTACTAAAATGGGCATTGTTTTGAAACTAGGCCTAAGAATTGAACAAAGGAAGGTTTTAAAATTATCCCTAACTTTGAGGGTTTTGAAAATCCCCATAGCCTTGAAAAGTGGAGATAAAAGTAAAGCATTAATCGATCACTTGAGATGCCTCTACCAATAGCATTTGAAACAATAATGCGTAACCAACAAGAGACTCATGTATCCTTTACAAGAAACTCAGAACCTTCAGTAGAAAATATACATCCCACTTGATCTTGAGACAAACTATAAGGCTTCAATAGTTTAACCCTCAATAATTAAACATAAACTCCTAAACCTACTCAATATCCATAGAACAACCATGAAACTTCTGCTCAAGAGCTAAAAATCAATTGAGGTAGTTATCCTTGCCCAACAAGAATTTCAAATTTATTCCTCCATTCCTTCTTCCCTCCCTCCATATCTCTTGAAACTAAATAAACATTGAAAAAGCCTAAAATATTAAAACAAACATGAATCAAGTTGACCTTAAAATAAGGATCTATAGGATCATGAGCTATGGTAGAGGAAACATAATAAAATGCCCTAGAAATAATATTCTAATAACCATAAAAGGTACACAAATCATCCTTCTTCCTCCTAGGAAAATTTTTAATCCCAAAACTTCAAACATGGACTAAGCTTACAAAAGGTAAGTATTTAAGTGAAAATTTGACGTGAAACTTCCAATCAGCCACTCATTCTTCTAAAACCTAAAAAAGTTCCACAAAATAAATTCAAAACTTACATTCTAGATCAGTAAGTAACTACACAATATTTTTCCATAGTAGGAATTTTAAAAATATCCATCCATCATTCCCACAGCGCAATAAGGAGAAAACCACAACCAACAAAAAATAAAACACCCCTCAAGATGAAACCTATAACTTTAATGATAAAATTGGAAGGGATATCAAATCCCCTCTAAAATTTGATGTAAAACCACCACATAGCAACTTAACCTTCCAAAAATAGCACAAGATTCATAGAACATCCATAAAATTTATACTCCAGAGCCACAAACATCTACACTGGTTTTTATCACCTGGCATAAATTTCAAAATTATTCATTCCTTCCTCCTTCCTTCCCCCCATGGGGAAGAAGATACTTGAATTAGGCTTATGATTTTTTATAATCTTAAATTTTAGATTTTTTGTTACTTTATTTTCAAAGAATATATGGTTATATCGGATGAACATTTTTTTCTTCAAGTTTTTCAAAAATGAACTTAATCACATGCTAAGACACAAGCTGCATTAATAGAAAACATTAAAGATAAGTATGACATGGGAACAATATCAATCATATATTCATTATTATATAAATCCTAATCTAAAACCTTGAGTTTTACATGTACTTCTTCAATCCCATCCACCTCCCACACATCCTCTTGATGGTATTTGTATGCATGTTTAATCAAAAGTACCTAAGGCTTATGTTTGTGAATCCATTCAAGATCAAATAGTCACTATGAGAGCATATATATAAGATTTGCAAAATCAATATTTTGGTTTTTTATCATATTACATTCATAAATAATATAGAGCATGCTAATTTTAATTATGTATATACATTCCCATTTAGCTATTTTGTGCCTAAAAATGCTTCATATCAAGATTGGAAAATGAAATATAATACATCTAAAACTATTTGATTCAGAAAGTATACAAAGGCTAATAATATTTTAATTGAGATTTCAAGATAAATACTTTAAAACAACTTGATCGCATTACCTCCTATGCATCCTCTAAAGAGATTAAAATATTATTGTGCATATCATATAATTCATGGGTATCATACAAATAGTTTTTGGGCTTTGAAAAAAAAATACAAAGTATCATTGATAATGGTGATCCTATAATAGATAAAGTAATCAATAAACCTACTCACAATATTATTGCATATTCTAATGAACAAGTACAAGTAAAACAAAAGAAAAATTAAAAACACAAAAGGTTACAAATGAAAAAGTAAGAGAAATAAAATATTCATAAACAAAAATTAGAGCAATCAAGAGTACAAAAGGAATGTGATGAAAAATTAAGATTACAATGAGAAAAATTACAAAAGGAATCATTTTAAAATCAAAGGTTACAAAGGGAACAATCGAAAAAACACAAGTTATTAATATCACAAATGGATAAAAAATAATTACAAAAAGAAAAATTATAATAATAAAGGTTAAAAAAATATAGCAAGAAAAGTTACAAAAAGAATAGTTGTTAAGAGAAAAGTTACAAAAAGCTAAAGCTAAGCAAAACTTTATTTTTAAGGGTTTATAACGAAAGAGGTTCAAAATCAATACATATCTACAAGAGCTAGTGTTTAAATTATGGTGTGACAGAAGGAATTTAAAAATCATTGATCATATCTATAGCCTTTGATTCTTAATCTTCACATTGATGGAAAGTAATGTACCAAGGTCAGTATTGCATTTTTTATGAATAAAATATATGTAGTATGGCACTTCTCTAATAACTTGGTTATGACAGTAAATAATTGGGTAATATTACTAGGCCTCAGTACTACATTAGATCCATTGAGCTACTATTAACACTCGGGTTACAAACATGATCCGTTATATTCCATATTGACCCTACCTTAGAACACTTCAATACAAAATTAGTTATATCATGGATGAGAGAAATGTAGAAGACATTCAGTAAGAATCATGGCTATATCACATTTGAGCATGGAAGTGTAATGGCTATAATTTTAATAGAGGAAAAATTATAGAGAAAAATAGACAAAGGAAAGATATTATTCAATTCACATTCCAACAAAATAAATAGCATCATCATAGTAAAATTGAATGATATAGTACATATAACAAAGCAAGAAAGATAAAAAAAAAATTAATACCACAATATGTTGCAACTAGTTTATCATATACATATGCACAAGATGATCATAGTGGCATATAAAAATTTCAATAAATTAATAAATTAGTTATCTAAAATGATAATGATTATGAATCTAATTATGCTAAAAAATGCTATGATACATAACCTATATAGAGGCATCCCATTGATGAGATATTTGACTTATAGTAGCATTATTTGATTGTACATAGGTTCTTGTTTACTTCATCATGTATTTATTATAATTCTTCCATGTGTTTGATTTAATTCTTTTAAGTCGTTAGATAATACTATATTTTTGTCCTCTTAGCTCTTATTTTTAATTTTCTATATTTTAACAATCCAAAATAATGATTTATTTTTCCATTTACTTTTTTATTTTCAGACTTTGAAGTAAGAAAAAATTATTTCCTATCAAGGATGAAATCATCTAGCAGGGGACAATAGTGGAAGAAGTTCATGTCCCACTTTAGGTGATCTTTTCAAGTGAATTTTTTTCATATAAAAATCAAAATTTGAGCATGTAAATCCTTGATATTATCAACTTTTAGATAGTTCACTCATTTTCAATATACAAAATAGTAAGTATTCGTGCAAGATATTTATTTTATTGTGTTATATTTATCATACATGTTTCATGTTTGGACAAGTGTGAATTTGATGAAACTAGGATGTACAATCATTTATTTTCATACTTTTTTAGTCTCTTACATATTTTTCAAAGTTAAAACTCACATATACAGTGGGGGCATCTTGCTCATACATGGTCATACCATCATTTTTAGTGTATACTTCATGTTGACATGTGGTAGATTGTTCAGATCTATCTCCTTTATTCTATTTTTGACCCCATTATTTAGTTGTTAGCTTCTCTATTTCTATTTTTAAATTAAAAAAAGTATAAAACATCAAATATGTCAAAAATACATAAACATTGTAAAAATTCTAAAAATTCAAAATCAGGATCTTAGCATGATTAGATACCATTAACACATGTAATTAATCTCATAATTAGTAGATAAAATAATATTTTTATATAATACATGCATTTCATTGGTATTTATGAGTGTTATGCAGGACATGTAGATCTCACATAGAATAAGATGTTAGACTTAACTCTACCCAGTAGCCTTGCTAAATTGGAGATATCTTTTTCACATGTTATCTATATTTATCATACATGTTTCACATTTGTAAAACTGTGCATTTTATGAAACTAGGATCTAAAATCATTTCTCTGCATACTTGTTTAGTCTCTTACATATTTTTTAAAGTTACAACTCACATATACAGTGGGGGCATCTTGCTCATACATGGTCATACCATCATTTTTAGTGTATACTTCACATTGAAATGTGGTATATTGTTAAAATATATCTTATTTATTATATTTTTTATCCCATTATTTAGTTGTTAGCTTCCCTAATTCTATTTCTAAATTCAAATAGTATAAAAAAATTAAAAATGTCAAAACTACAAAAATATTCTAAAAATTCAAAATCAAGACCTTAGCATGATTAGATATATAATTTACACTATTGGCACATGTAATACATCTAATAATTGGTATATAACATACTCTTTTTATATCATGCATGCATTTCATTTGTATTTATGAGTGTTATGCAAGACATGTATATATCACATGGAATAAGATGTTAGACTTACTTCTACCCAGTAGCCTTGCTAAATTGGAGATATCATTTCACATGTTATCTATATTTATCATACATGTAAAATAATTCCTCTACATACTTGTTTGGTCTCTTAAATATTTTTCAAAGTTACAACTCACATATACAATGGGGGCATCTTGATCATATATGGTCATACCATCATTTTTAGTGTATACTTTACATTGACATGTGGTAGATTGTTCAGATCTATCTCCTTTATTATATTTTTGACCCCATGATTTATTGTTAGATTCTCTATTTGTTTTCATAAATTCATAAATTATTAAAAAATCAAATATGTCAAGAATATAAAAACATTCAAAATATTCCAAAAATTTAAAATCAAGTTGTTGGCATAATTAGATATCTAATTTACACCATTGGCACATGTAATTCATCTCATAATTAGTAGATAATATACTTTTTTTATATCATACATTCACTTCATTGGTATTCATGAGTGTTATGTATGACATGTAGATCTCACATGGAATAAGATGTTAGACTTATCTCTACCCAATAACCTTGCTAAATTAGAGATATATTTTTCACATGTTATCTATCTTTCTCATACATGTTTTATGTTTGTACAATAATTACTATGCATACTTTTTTAGTCTCCTACATATTGTTTTAAGTTATAACTCCCATAAACTATGGGGGCATCTTGCTCATACATGGTCATACCATCATTTTTAGTGTATACTTCACATTGACATGTGGTAGATTGTTTAGATGTATCTCCTTTATTATATTTTTGACCCCATGATTTAGTTGTTATATTAACTATTTTTATTTATAAATTAAAAAGGTATAAAAAATCAAATATGTCAAAAATATAAAAACATTCAAAATATTTTAAAAATTTAAAATCAGGACCTTCGCATGATTAGATATATAATTTACACAATTGGCACATGTAATTCATCTCATAATCATTAGATAACATACTCTTTTCATATCATACATTCATTTCATTGGTATTCATGAGTGTTATGCAGGACATGTAGATCTCACATGGAATAAGATGTTAAACTTATCTCTACCCAGTAACCTTGCTAAATTGGAGATATCTTTTCCACATGTTATCTATATTTCTCATACATGTTTCATGTTAGTAAAAGTGTGAATTTTATTAAACTAGGATGTAAAATCATTCCTCTACATACTTGTTTAGTCTCCTACTTTTTTTAAAGCTAAAACTCAGTTATGTAGTGGGGGAATTTTGCTCATACATGGTCGTAACATCATTTCTAGTGTATACTTCACATTGGCATGTGGTAGATTGTTCAAATATATCTCCTTTATTCTATTTTTGACCCCATGATTTATTTTTAAGATTATATATTTCTATTTATAAATTCAAAAAGTATAAAAAATCAAATATGTCGAAAATACAAAAACATTTAAAATATTCTAAAAATTATAAATCAAGACCGTAGGATAATTAGATAGCTAATTTACACCATTTACACATGTCAATCATATCATAATTATTAGAAAACATAATATTTTTATATCATACATGCATTTCATTAGTATTAATTATTGTTATTCAATACATTTAAATCTCACATGGATTAAGTTGTTAGACTTACCTCTACCTAGTAGCCTTGCTAAACTAGAGGTATCTTTTCCACATGTTATAGTATTTATGTGTTATCACTCTATAGCTCTTATATTTATGAGATATATACTTCTTAAAAATGTCTTGATAACATATTTTCCATATAGGTATATTTTATTTTTTAGGATATAATGACATTACATATACATGTTGTAGACTATTTTCTAGTTCTATGTTATGTTGATGCTACTACTTATACATAATAGATTATATTACTATTTATCTATTGTGTATGGATCTTGGCCCTCATTTAAAATATTATTTAACATATCTATCTAAAATTGTGTACATGGATATGTTACTTTATAGGATATGATCACATTACATATACATGATGTAGACTATTTCTAGTTCTATGTTCCATTGATGCTACTTGTAGACATCTAAAATGTCATTTTATGTAAAGAGTGACACTTGAGACCACCCTATCCTTAGTTTATCCATAAACCTATCTTAGGGCCCCTTTTGATCATTTTATAGCTTATATGCACTTCTAGTCCATGCTCAGATATATCAAAAATTACATTAAACCATCTTCCAGGCATCCCAAATCCTTTCACACATGTTCCAACCACCTACAATAGTGTAGCCCCTTGGCCTATAGTACATTATACTATTGTTAAAGTGGTAAATTATATTGGCCTTCAACTTATTCTACCCCCTATGGATATTTTTCTATTCTCTAAATCATCCTAAGGTTGGCCTAGCCTCATTTCATGTCTCAACAAGCATTAGAACCTTATATAGAGACCACTCTCATCCATTCCTTTCTTAGATGGAAATTATAACCAACCATATCAAAAATAATTATGAAAATCAAGATCATTGATCCCTATTCACCCCTATTTCTACATACATCCATTCTACATTATCTTAGAGTTCAATTTTACTTAGATTTCTATTTTTGATTCACACTCAAAGCATTCAATGTAACATTCACATTCAATTAGGTATATTAGCATCACTCTCACTTGCACTAGCACTTAGATTGGGAGAAATACATTGATTTTGATCCCCTTTTGAGGTATTGTCATGTAAGAAACTCTTAGCACATGGGGTGTTGAGGTCACATTTAGCCTACCCTACTAATGCCACTCTTCTTACACTTATGTTTAATAAAACCCTAGAAAGCATGGAGGTTTAGGGTTTCATAGTGAAGTAAATCAAGATGAATCACAAATGATGATTCAAGTCTTGATCATATAGGCACAGGCTTCCCAAAAGAGAGCAAAGGTCTACCCCAAATTTCACTATTTTATTTTCACATGTTCAATAACATAACAAAGAAGGTCATTAACACAATGTACTATTGCCAAATAGGGTCATGCTACTATCTAAGGGGGGTTCCAACACCTAATTTTGACTATTAACATTCTATCATGTTCTTGCATCACTTTCTGGCTTGCCACTTATCTGTTTCAATCAAATTTTCTAGATAAGTACCTCTTTTGTAATTCATTACTATTTATAGGCTAATCAAATAGATCAATTATTATACAAATTAGTAGTTGTTGATACTATAAGTATTTTATTCTCTGATTTATATACTTAGCTCTTTTATCTATTGAACTTTTACATTAATTCCCAAAATAGTTAAATCATTTGGTGAACTTGAATTACATCTAATAGCACCAAAACCCTAGCCATAGATGCTATTAGGGTTGTATCTTTCTATTTTATATTCTCAATATTAAATTCAAAATATCAAATCTTATTCTTTATTTTATTTTTAAAATATTTCATAGATTTAACATCTTAAAAGGTTTAAAATATAAAACTTTTTTTTTTCTTACTTCCCAACCTATAATGGCAAAATTTGATAATCGATTTGATGAGATAAATAAGAAAAAATTGTAATATTTTAACTCTAAACATTCATATATGCAAGATGACCTTATCTATATTACTCAAGAATAAGTCTTAAATTCCACTATGGATCAATCTTCTAACCCCATAGATGTTAATATTATTACACGTACTATTGGGGCCACTCAGTCTCTGCAACAACTTATTATAACTAGCCAACTCTCATTAATGGAAAAACATCTTATGGATAGTACACATCCATCCTCTCTAGATGTATAATCCCTTAGGAAAGAGATCTACTCTCTATAGACGAAGGTGTTACATCTTTAGTAGGGTTCTACTAGAGCATCTCATGCCTTGGACTCTCATGTGCTCCTATATATACCTTTGGCAGAACATATAGTGGTAGCTCCTTTGCCATCAATATTTATGTCACCCAAGCTTACTATGTATGATGGTAAGGGTTACCTAAAGCATCATCTACATGATTTCTATGCAGCATGTTTGAAATACGTGTCTAATGATTGGCTTTCGACTAAGTTGTTCCCTTGAAGTTTAAAGGACTATGCATTATAATGGTTCTATATATCTTTAATTAGTTATTAAAACATTTAAAACACTCATAGATATGTTTATCTCACATTTTTCTTATCAACATTAGTGAAAATTTTCACAAACTCAATTTGTTCAACTAAATAAAAAATCTATTGAGCCAATAGTTGAATGTGTCTTATGATATAAAATCATATTAGTAAATATAACTAGCCCCATGGTAGATAGATAACTCCATGACATATTCAAGTAAATTATACTACCATCATTATATGAATATATATTACTTAAAAAATTTCCATCATTTATATATTTTTTCCATATAGTGAAGGAACAAGAAGTCAAACTTCTCTCAATGAGCAAGTTAAAGTACACAACCAAATTGGATTCCAGTAATAAGAGTTCAAATAAACCTTCATACAAGATGAGGCCTAATGATAATAAGAATTATCAAAAGACAACAATTAACACATCATCAAAATCAGCTCCTCATCTAGTTTTATCAGCTCCTCCAAAGATACCTTTTAAAAATCTTCCTGAACCATCAACTCGCATTCTCAAACTTTTGGAATGCAATGTCATAACTCTCCCTCCCATAAAAGAGGTTGATATGACTAGGCATCTTATAAATAATTATGATTCCAAAGTACCTTGTGATTATCACAGGGGGACCATCTATACTACAAATAGATGCATCATCTTATGACATAAGATCCAAGATTTGATAGAGGTTGTTATCATTGATGTGATCACTACTATAGAAACACCCAAAGCATAGTGAATTGAATCAAAAGCAATGAAAATATTTTTTGGTTCATTTAAAAAGCATATGGTTAATGAGACATAAAACACTTCAGGTATTTATTACATTTATCAAGCACATCCACTACCAACATCTTATCATACTCATACAAAGGACACACAGCCTATATATAATATCATTGGTGTGTATCATACTACAATACCAACTAGGCCTCTTATCACTTTCTTAAAATAATAGATCATGTATGATGACTTATATTTATATGCACTATTTTTACATATTTACATTCATCATCATCTTATTTAGAGTTTCATGTTTGACAATATTTCTAGTATTAATATGTGTATTATTACACTTCTACATCCCCTGAGCTATTCACATCAGGATATTTATCTGATATATATAGTTATTTGTGGCTTTAGTGGCTATGTCCATATCTCCATTAGGGAGATATTACTTTCATTAGAAGTTATTCTCGCACATGTGGCCACCAGATTCATAGTGTTACCTAGTGCTAACATATTTGACATGTTATTAGGTAGGCATTGGATACTGTAACTTCAAGCCATTCCCTCTACCATACACAAATGTCTTAAGTATATACATGTTATTTTTATAGTTTAGGGCCTTCCATATGAATATCATTTACCTACTCTATATCCAATTAAAAATTAGTCACTAGTAAAAGTTCCATCCATTACCACATCTCAGATATTAGTTGAGTCACCAGTGTAAGTGAGGTCTACTTCTACAACATTAACACATGTACAAACTCTCCCATGGAGACCTTTATTAGAGATACCCCTATGTCATAAACATGTTATGTATTCTAGATAACTTCTCTCTACCCCATTCACACCTATATCATTGCTATTGAGTCCTCACAAAACTCCACATAGAGCATCCATGCTAATTACAATTTCTTCCACTAGATGGGTCCCCAAGAACCTCATGGTTCATAGGCCAGTTTAACTAACTCCATAAATCCATGGCCACACTTCACATTTAGCTTCAGTTATAGAATATTTAGTATATTCAATTCTCATATCTTAGATACTTCCTCACACACCATGTGTAGTCATCCTTCCTTTACTTGATACCATTCACCTTAATAGTGAGTCTCTCACAAGACTCATTGGTTAGTATGTTCTCACAGTTTACTTGTAAATATTTTCTTTTAACTTACTCCTTATATATAGTTTCATTTTCACATTACTTATACTCAAAAAACACAAAAATAAGATAATATGTTCAAAAATACAAAAAACATTCCAATATTTGTTCATAAAATACAAATTTTAGATTGTATGCATTTCCATGTTTAATTTTTTTCTATTTTCTAGGTAATACATAAGTTATTTATGTTATTTTAGTTAGTTTTATCATACATACATGATTCACTTGTTCCTTATGAGTGTTCACAACTTACTATAGGACTATGATCCTCTACACAAATACATATTTGTTACTATCTACTCAGTGGGGGGCATATACATGTACACATCAATTCAGAATTGTTATATTAACCCATTGGGGACATCATACACACATCTTCCAATTTTTTTAGGTTATATATTTATATACTCCATATCACAAATTTAGTATTGATTATATCTTGATATTGATTATCATATACTACATTAATATTTTACCAACCAATATTACTATAGAATTATCTTATCCATATCTTTGCTCTTATATGGATTTGTACCACATGCTTATGCACGCTTTCATCTCTTGCTTTACTAGTTTAGATTTGATTGTGTCTCTTTACTTCTACTTCTACTCGATGGTATTTGAATATGCCATTGTTTTATTTAAGCCAATTCCTTTCATTGTGTGTATGCTTTGGATATGTGCCCATATCCTTATGTGTACTTATTGATTGTGTATGAAGATAATTGAAAATGTCCATCCATGTGGTTCTAATCCAATATTGTTATCTCTTTACATATGTGGACATTTGAAAATGTCCTTGTATGTGTTCTCTTTCTCAGACTTAGTGACATGTGCCCATGTTCCTTGTATTGTGTCCCCTTATCCTACTTTGCATGCCTCATGTGTTTTTATTTATTATTTTATGTATGTGTCATGGTCACGACACTTATCTCTTGATTGTTACATTCACATCTAGTTTGTGATGCCATGAAGGACCTTATGCATTCCTCTTTCCTTCTTGGGTGCCTTGATGGACATCATGTCCCATCTCTTAGGTAGTTTACTCATATTATATTTAGATTTTTGTCCATATACATGATGACATTGTTATATCTATTTTGACAACCTTATAAATGCTAGATCTAATACACATCATACATTACCAACTTATGCTCAGACTATTTTACATTTTGATGTCATGTTTATATAGTATATTAGTTTATCATGCAAATATCATATATTTTTAGTCTAATTCAGATGATTCATAGACTTTTTTAGGATAGTTATTACATAGGTTTAACAACTCCCCTCAAAAAATGGGGTATTCATAGGGGTTTATCCTAGAGATCAAGCCATCCTAGTGCACTCAAAACATAGTTTTTAAAACACAAACACAAATTATAGAACTCAAACTCAGGAAACTATAATGAAACATAGTCACATATATATTAGTCCCATTTTCCTTTAGAAATAACACTTTTAGACAATAGTGTAGTACACTGCTAGAAGCATAGTGCAGTATAGTCCACCCATTGTGCTATTGTCTGGTATCATAAAACATAGAATATTTTAGAATTATTAGAAAGGTGAAATAGTTGTAGATTAGATTTGCACAATCTTAATCATAGATTATCAGATATGATCAATATATACTCAGTTTTTACATAGGATTACATGGGTTTGCTCATATTGGTGGCATCATGCATAGTATGATCACTCTCATTTCAGTTTTAGATATTTACATATACATATTACTATGACTTAGTCAAAAATACATATGCTCAGATATTAAAATTGGGGGCATGTGTATGGCACATTATTCTCATATGTTTATTTTGGAACTAGTTTTATTAGATGGAATGACAACCCCATCTCATTCTCCACTTTTTATATTACAAAAACCATATACACAAATTTTGCACCAGGATCACACTATATTGATGCCTTATTAGTGGTTTTTATTCCCAAGTGGACCAGAGCTATCTTACATAGTTTCACTTACATCACATAGTTTTAATTTTAGATGCATCTACTACACATGAGTAGGCAAAGATGGAGTCATAGCCTACTTGATTTCTTAAACCACCAATATGAGAGGGTAAGACAACTCATCAATCCAGTACAAGCTATTCACATATTATGATCCACCAAATAGGGGTGGGAAATGATGGATTCAAGGCTATCTTGAGTTCTTGAGCCACCCACACATTGGGATTAGTCAACCATCAACCCATTCCTAGCTATTCACCATTTGATCACAATATACACACATTGGATGTCACCAAGTTTTTACATTGGTTCATGTACCTAGTGAGGTGTATTCATTCCTTTCCTCTCTCTCTCTCATATCTTTACTCAATTTTGTCTTTAATTTTGGTGTTTTTTGAGTAAGAACTAATTCATACATGTTTCATTTTAAAAACATGTAATAGAGCATAGTTCACAAACTCAGATCCACATTCATGAGCTTCATCTCTTAGGTAAGTCTAGGTACGTCTCTGTTTGATTTACCTTAGTCATGTCACTTTGTTGCATTTATTTAATAAAGGGGGAATGTAGTCATCTAAAATTTTATTTTATGCAATGAGTGTCACCTGAGACCAACCTATCCTTAGCTTATCCCTAGACCTATCTTAAATCCTCTTTTGTTCCTTTTTTAGCTTATATGCACTTTCAATCCATGCCCAGATATACCAAAATCCATATTAAGCCATCTCCTAGGCCTCTCAGATCTTTTCACACACATGTCAACCACCTAGATAGTAACACATCCCCTTTGGTGTATACTACAATTTTTTATTGGTAAAAGGGGTAGTGTTATTGACCCTCATCTTCTTTTGCCCCTAATGGATATTTTTCCATTCTATGAAGCATCCTAGGGTAAGCCTAAGCTCATTTCTTGTCTTTACAAGCATCAAAACATTATATAAATACCACTCTCATTCATTCATTATTTAGATGTAAAATCTCATGAGTAAGCTTAGGAATAGTTGTGTAAATCAAGATCATTGATCCCTATTTACCCCTATTTCTATATACATCCATCTAAGCAATCCAATGCTCAATTTTAATCTAATTTATAGTTTCAAGTCACTGTTAAAGAATTTAAATTTGCATTCATAATCAAGTATATTAGCATTAATCTCACTTACACAAGCACTTATATTGGGAGAACTAATTGGTCTTGATCCTCTTTCAAGGTATTGGTATGTAGACAACACTCATCACATGGGGTGTTGAGGTTATATTTAATTGACTAATTTCACTCTTATTACACTTTTGTTCATCAAAACTATAGAAAGCATAGAGGCTTAAGGTTTTATAGTGAAATAGTTGAGATGAAGCATAGATGATGATTCAGGTCTTGATTATACAAGCACATGCTTCCATAAATAGAGTAAAGGTCTACCCCAAGTTTCACTATTTTATCTGTATAGGGTCAAAAATATAGCACAGAAGGTTATTTTCATAGTGTGTTATTGGAAAATAGGGTTGTACTACTATCCAAGGAGAGTTCTAACACCTGTTTCTAGTTGACAACACTATGTCCTATTATTGCATCACATTCCAATGTATCACTTGTCTATTTTAGTCACATTTTTCAACGAAGTACCTCTTTTTTACTTCATTTATATTTATAGGCTAAGTAAGAAAATTAATTTATGTACAAATCAATGGTTGTTGATACTATAAGTATTTTATTCCTTCATTTATATACTCAACTCTTTTATCTACTTGGGGTTTTACATTAATTCTCAAATTATGTAAATCACTACTAGTTGTACATAGTAGATTAGATTATTATTATTATTATTATTATTATTATTATTATTATTATTATTATTATTATTATTATATATATATATATATATATTATGTCCCTTGGCCCTTGTGTATAATTTTCCTAAAAATATCTATGAGCTCATTTCTTGGTATGTGCAAAATTTGAACATGTCCACTTCTTGCATCCCTTGTCCCTTTATTTGTGTGATATTTAAACATGTCCCTTAAATGTGGTCCTTGGAATAATTGTCTGGCATTGTTGATTGTTATGATTATGTGCTTGTTGAGATTATTAATTTTTATGTGTTTCATGATCCAAATAATTCACTAACAAATACATAAGATACTAATTCTAAATTTTACAACTATGAATTTCATTGGCACATTTCAATAGGTCTTGCTCATATGTTACATGCATTATTTAAATGGTACATAATTTAATATGTTGAAGATTACATCTTAATAAACATGATACCATTAATTTTTTTATTTTGATATGATTTAATTTCAAGCTACAATTCCCTTATCTCAAAAGGGGGCATTTCAATTAGATTTTCATAAATGAGATAAGCCTTTTTAGATTAAAATTAGTCTTAGTACAAAATATAGGTTCAAAGGTTTCATAATGGTTTAAAATTCAATAATTGGTCTAGATTATGGATCCATATTCCATTCATATACACTCACATTGAAAGATCAAAGTATAAATTCATACACATTTGAGTGGTTGATACAAATTTATGCACATGTCTTTAATAAAATTCACAATTTAGTCTACATATAATTATAGATTCTACATTTATTAATGGGGGAATGATATATATTTGATGATAATATTCAATGATTTTGATACCAAGGTCCCAATCAATAGCACAACCTTATAATATTTAACTAAAATTGATGTCAATTTAGACCATACCCATATACAATCATATCTACTTATCTATATTTTGAAAATAGCCAATCTTGATTACAAATCTTAATAGGTTTCTTACCTCCAGTAATTCAATTTTAACTTTATTAGATGTTTTTGGTTGCTTATCAATTTCACAAAACTTTCTTACCTCAGATTAAGTCTCCTTATTTTCTTCTATTCAGATAAAGGTTCTATCTTGGATCAATATGACTTAAATGCCAAATCTTATTTATGTGGTGATAGATGACTTGGCATAATGTATATCACATGATATTAATAACAAATATAATCCTTTGGCCACCTAGTTTCTATGTTTTTTAACCCTCTAAAAATAGAAATACATTGTTGAATATAAGGTGAGAAACCAATGGTTCCTAACCTCATCCCAAATACTCTTCAACTTCATCATTGATTCAATTCTATCTTGATATTTTCACATACAAAGTCATTTAAAGAAAGAATTTAAACTTGTGTCTACATTTACAAATGGTGCTAGATAGGTTTTGGTTGAGTCACACAAATAAAAATAATGTATTTGTTTTATGCCGACCGTTTAAGCTTCAAGAACCATATTAAAACTATCAAAGACTATTTTAATAACTATTGAGCATATTTTTCACACTAATAGGCTTTACTAACCCAATATATTTACTTTTGAAACTTTACAATTGTTAAATATTTATACAGGCTCTTCAAAGAGCCACTTATCCCAACTATGAATCTACATGAGCTTCATCTAAACAATATTAAATGTAATATTGGTCTTACAAGACCAATTTAAATAAATTTACACACCAAGATTATTTTTGAAGAAATTTAAATCCCAATCGATCTATCAGTAATTTGATTATATGTGATAGAATTATCTTTCTCATATTTATAATTTTACTAAACAATTCTTGAATGGTTCAAAAATTCCATAACATGCACATCTCTTATTGACCTGGGTGGTATTAGGCTCTCACAAATACTTTTTTGAACCAAATAATGTAATATAAATACCTCACTCCCTATTAGTTATCCTTAAAAATCAATATTCACACAATTATATTTCATTATCTCTTTTATCAAACAAACCAAGGTTCCTTAATCTCTGTAGATTCAAATTCATAATAAAATAATATCATGGCTTGCACATTTTAATGTCTACAATTACATCAAAACTATTAATAATCCTTCCATTATGATAGTATTTTCAACTTACATACCATCCATATAAAATTGTGTCAAAGTTATACTGACCATCCCATAGAAGTTTAATTTATCGACCTCTCTATGTAGACTATATCATCAAAATTATATTTTAGATCTATATATCTTTATGAAAAATCATAAAAAATAAGAATCAATATTAAAACAACTAGAATCACTCACCCTTTTATTAGTCTAAGAAAGGTCTATAATTACATCAAAACTATTAATAATCCTTCCATTATGATATTATTTT